>CM077150.1:102560392-102897730 GCA_039583875.1 Platanthera guangdongensis
TTATGTTCGAGTTGGCTCTCAGGCCACCAAGTTGGCTAGATTCTCGTATCCGCCGCTTTTTCGGGTGCACCTTTGGGTGTCCCCAAGGCTCCCTGCTGCACTACCGCGTAGAAAACCCGGAAAACACCCCAATAGCACGGAGTCTTCTCGCTGCCTTATGCAATGCAACATCACCGATCCAGACTAACATGTCCGAGTAGGCTTCACACAAAATGCCTACGTCTCCGTTCTCGCATACGGACTCTAAACAACGGGGACTTTACATATCTACCCGAAGGAATGCCTCCATGCTCCAACTCTCCGCAAACTTGCGAGAGCGGGCTTCCTATGCTAAGAAAAGGAGGATTCATGCTCAAGATGAGGATCGTTACCCTTGAGTTCCTCTTTGGCGCCATCAAAAAGTAATCGGATAGAAATCACCGCACTTGCGTTGCCTCCGTGGATCCGGAGTCGGCTTGCGATTCGGAGCTCCGAAGCTCCTCCAATGGCGGATCTAGCTCTTCTTCTTCTTGCTTAGCTCTCCTCTCTCCAGGGTTAGAAAGAGAACAAGTGAAGAAAGTGATGGATTTTCTAAGTCAAAACCCGGGTATATCCTCTCTGGAACAACCCCCAGCCGTTGGATCTCAACCTAAGAAAACGAACGGCTTTGATTCGGGGCTGAAATGCCCAATCTGGACCGAACACGGCCTGGCACACGCCCGTGTCCAGGGCCGTGTGCCGCATTCGCCCTGTCAAAATCGAATCTCCTGGACCCTCACACGGGTATCGAACACGCCCGTGTTCGAGCTGACACGCCCCCTGTTCCAGCTGACACGGCCGTGTAGCCGGCCGTGTACCCCATGATTTTCCCCCGTTTTCAACCCGAGCACTGCACGGGTCCTAGGACACGCCCGTGTCCTTGCCCGTGTCACCTTGACACGCCTGGGCCCCAGGCCGTGTACAAGGTCTCGACATTTCGTCGCGTGCAGATCGCGACTCGATGACACGGCCTTGGACACGGACACGCCCGTGTCCTAGGCCGTGTGCCTTGTCTCGACGATCGTCGAGCGAATCTCGACGAATTCCCCGGGACGATCGTCGACACGGTCGACACGACACGCCCGGCGACACGCTCGTGTCGCGGGCCGTGTGCCCATTATCGACGAATCGTCGAGTATATCTCGACGATTTCTCGGCTAAGTGTCGACACGGGTCGACACGCCCTGCGACACGCCCGTGTCGCAGGCCGTGTGCCCACTCTCGACGAATCGTCGAGTATAACTCGACGACTTCGCGACTAAGTGCCGACACGCGCTTGACACGCCCTGGGACACGCCCGTGTCCCAGGCCATGTGCCTTCAGCCAGAAACCAAAACTAGCCCAAAACGTCCCCCTCGCTCCTTTGAGTTTCGGGGCGTTACAACTCTCCCCCTCTTAAAAGAATTTCGCCCCACGAAATTACATAAAGGAAAGACATATACAAACCAAAATTTGTACCTGAGCGGAACAACTCCGGATATTCGTCAAGCATAGTCTGCTCTCTCTCCCAGGAGCTCCTCACGACCGCAATTGTCCCCCGGACCTTGACCATCCTGATCTCTTTATTGCGTAGCCGCTTGACCTCCGAGTCCTCAATCCGCACGGGCTTGACCTTTGTCGTTAGCCCACTTTCCACCGGCACTTGATCGACCGCGATCACTTGCGTAGGCTCTTGCACCGCCTTCCGAAGCACCGAAATATGGAATACATCGTGTAAACCACTTAGCTCCACTGAAAGCTTCAACCTATAGGCCGCTTCACCAACTCGCTCCAGAACCTCGAACGGTCCAAGGTATCTCGGGCTTAGCTTTTTCAATCGCCGCACCCGCGAGACACCCTTGAATGGCTTATCTTCAAATATACATAATCGCCCACAGCGAACTCCACGTTCCTGTGCTTGGCATTATAGTACTTTGCTTGCCGGTCCTGAGCGATAAGCAACCTCTCCCGAATGGTTCTCACCAAAGAAGTAGCACCCTCTACTTCCGATCGCTTATACAACTTTGACTCACCCGTTTCTATCCAAGACACGGCGTGCGACATCTTCTACCATATAGGGCCTCGAAAGGCGCCATCTGAATACTCGCTTGGTAGCTGTTGTTGTATGCGAACTCCACCAAATAAAGGTGGTCTTCCCATTGCTTTCCGAAATCCAAGACACACATGCGAAGCATATCTTCCATGGTTCTATTGACCCTCTCGGTCTGCCCATCCGTTTGTGGGTGAAGGCTGTGCTGAATTTCAACTTTGTTCCCAACATTTGCTGCACACAGCCTCCAATCATTGGACGTGAACCGCCCATCTCGGTCACTCACGATGCTACGGGGCACACCATGAAGCTGTACTATATTATCCACATATAGCTTTGCCAGCTTCTCCACCGGATCGTCCTTCCTATGCGGAATAAAATGCGACACCTTCGTTAATCGATCAACAACCACCCAAATGGCGTCGTTCCCCTTTTGCGACCTTGGCAAACCGTGCACAAAGTCCATAGAGATGTCGTCAAATTTCCACTCCGGAATAGGCAAGGACTTAAGAAATCCTCCCGGCTTTTGGCACTCCGCCTTTACCAAGGCGCAGGTTTGGCACTTCGCTACGTATAGCGCCACATCCTCTTTCAAACCCGGCCACCAAACAGTTTCTTTATATCACGGTACATCTTCGTGCTCCCCGGGTGAATTGAGTACTTGGTATGGTGCGCCTCGTACAACAACTCCACCCGTAAATTGCCCACACTTGGGACGCACAAACGACCGTCTTTCCAAAGCAATCCTCCCTCCACGACGAATTGGAATTTGACCCATCCAGAGCCTCTATCATGAACTGCTTCATATGAGCATCCATATCCAAAGCCTGCCGAATCCGATCAGCCAGGTCATATTGGACTTCAGTCTAATTCAGAACTGCTTCAACACTAGATTGTTATCCACGCAAACAATCTCCAACGCTTCCAACTCCCGCACCAACCGCTCATCATGCACCGATAGCCAATTGGCTTGAGCTGGGGCTCGGCGACTCAACGCGTCCGCAACCGCATTCCCTTTGCCAGGCACGAAGTGGATCTTGAATGTATAGTCCCCAGGAACTCCATCCACCTACGCTGCCGCATATTCAGATCCTTCTGATCTATTAGGTACTTTAGGCTCTTGTGATCGGTGTAGATATCAATCTTCACACCGTACAAATAGTGTCTCCACAGCTTCAAGGCAAAAATCACGGCCGCTAACTCCAAGTCGTGGACCGGATAATTCCTCTCGTGCACTTTTATCTGTCTCGAGCCATAAGCTATCACGCTTCCGTGCTGCAGTAGCACGCAACCCAAACCGCAGCCCGAAGCATCGCTATATATCTCATAGCCTTCGGTTCCACATGGCGAACTCAGCACAGGCGCCGTGGTCAACCGACACTTCAATTCCTCAAAAGCTCGCGCGCACTCCCGGCGTCCAAACGAACTTATGCTCCTTCCTCGTCAAAGTAGTGAGAGGTAGCGCTATCCGCGAGAAGTTCTCTACGAAGCGCCTATAATAACTGGCAAGCCCCAAAAAGCTCCGGACTTCTGCTACCGTAGCAAGCTCAGGCCACTCCCGTATCGCAACAATCTTCGCCGGATCCACCGCAATACCCTCTCCACTCACTATATGCCCGAGGAACGCTACTGAGGATAGCCAAAACTCGCACTTCGAGAACTTGGCATACAAACTGATTTCTCCTTAGCGTCTCCAACACCAAATGAAGATACTTGAAGTGATCTTCCTCACTTTGCGAGTACACCAAAATATCGTCAATGAAGACGATCACGAAATGGTCCAAGTACTCCCTGAACGTCCTGTTCATCAAATCCATGAATACTGACGGCGCATTAGTCAGCCCAAACGGCATGACCGTAAACTCATAATGCCCGTATCTCGTACTAAACGCTGTCTTCAGGATATCACTCTCCCTTATCCGCAGCTGATAGTACCCAGACTTGAGATCTAACTTCGAGTACACCGTCGACCCGACTAACTGATCAAAGAGATCATCAATCCTAGGGATCGGGTACTTGTTCTTCTCAGTCAGCTTGTTTAGCTCCCGATAATCAATACATAGCCTCAAGCTTCCGTCCTTCTTCTTAACAAAGAGGACCGGTGCGCTCCAAGGCGAAGAACTCGGGCGCACATACCCTTGCTCCAACAACTCTTGCAGTTTAACTTTCAGCTCCGCCATTTCCTTAGGCACTAGCCGATACGGAGATCGTGACACAGGCTTTGCACCTGGCACTAGCTCGATCGTAAAATCTATCTCCGTTGAGGCGGGGCTCCAGGAAGATCTGCGGGGAACACATCAGGGTATTCCGATACCACTGAAATATAATCCAACGCGGGCTTCGGCTTTGCAACCTCCACTAGTGTAAAGAACAGTTCTGCTCCAGCACGAACCGCCTTCACCACCTGAAGAGCAGACATCAACGTCTTACTCGACCCCTTTAAGCCCGTAAACGTCATCTCACGACTTGCTCCCAGCTTGACTTCCTTGCTACCGCAATCTATATGGGCCTGCTGCTCCGAGAGCCAGTCCATGCCAAATATGACGTCGAACTCCACTAACGGAAGTAAAGACGCTCGCAGGTCGAACTCCTGCTCCCCAATACGAATCTTAACATCGCAGATCCTATCCGCTCACATCGAACACCCATTGGGCAACAACACATCCAACTTATCCTTCGCCATCGAGGAAGGGACCCCGATGCGTAATATAAATCCTTCGGACAAGAAGGAGTGTGAAGCTCCCGTATCGAAGAGTGCTCGTGCCGGATTTTCACAAATCAATACAAATCCTAAACAAGTAGTGGTAAGGTAACATGTGCATAACAAGCATATAAAGGAAATTGACTTGCTATAAATTAAACCGTACCTGTCACCACATCAGCTTGTTTAATGGCCTCCGATAGCCGGACTTTGAAGTAGTCGGCACTCTGAACTCAGATTTCTTTTCACCCAAGCTTTTCTTCGCTTGCACGTTCTTCATGTCCTTCTCCAAGGACCGGGCAGTATTGACCAAGGTTAAGAAACCCTGCGTCATCGGCCCTGACAGTAATAGTCTCAGCTCATCCCTCAAGCCTTCATAAAAATGATTAGTCTTGCGCTCCTCATCCATGATGGTGGAGCTAGCATAACGACTCAACCGCGTAAACTCGTGGAGATATTCATCCACACTCCTCTCACCCTGCACCAACTTCAGGAACTCATTCTCCATTGAAATCCTCTGAGTAGAAGGGAGGTATCTTGCTAAGAACAATCCCGAGAACTCTTCCATCGGAACGTCTATCAGTTGTCTACCTCTCAAATGATGCAGCTCCAATCCTTCCCACCACATCCTTGCTTCACCGTCCAGCAGGAACGTAGCGATGGTGGTCATTTGCCACTCCTCCGTCTCCGTCGCCGTCATGACTCTCTTCACCCTAGAGAGCCAGTCTTCAGCCTGAGATGGGGTTCCCAACCCCGAGAATAACGGAGGGTTAAAGCTCATTACATGCTTCAACTGCCTCTCAGTTGCCCTCCTTGACACTATCGGTTCCAAAACCACTTGTTCCACCCTCCTCGGCTCAGCCTCTCGCAGAGGTACTTGCTCCATCATAGGAGCGGGCTGCTGCGCTTGCCTTCCAGGCTGCGCATTAATCACGGCCAACACCGCTTCAGCCACCAATCGAATATTCTCAGCCGACAGAGGTGTTGCGGGAGCAACATCCGGTGCACTGCTAGCCTCAGAAACTCGGCGTTCTGATGGCCCAACACCACTTTTGGTCACCTATAGTGGTACAAAACACCGTTAAGCGACCAAATTGTATTGCAAACAGCAATTATAGGAACACGCAGGTTCCTCAAACACGAGTATTTTCATTCCTAAGTGGACATTCATGGGTTCTTTTACCATTATAACGATGACGCACGCCATGTGCTCACCACCCCTTAAAAAGAATTCGACCATGAATTCAGTTTAAGCCCGACCAAAACCAGTAGTCTGATACTAAATTGTAACACCCCCTATCCGTCGCATAGCATATAGCAGTAGGTCCGGCCGGGGCCCGACGCCATATAACACAGACAGACCGGGTGGTTACGTATGGAAACCATCCAACCAATCTCAACGTCCTACACAGAGCATTCTAGCGGAAGCAGTTTATATAAGTTGTAAACAAGAACCCAGCATTAGAGCACGAATGTCCACTAGTACAAAATTAGGAATGTATACAAAATACCCAAAATCGGCCTTAAGGCCTTACAGAATGTTTCACTTGAATAATACATGATTTACAAACCTCGGCACGCAGGCCGGTCATACATGAATAAAACAGAAAACATTTCCACTTGGGCCTTCGAGGGGCAGCTACGCAAAAAGGGCTTTAACCCGCTATTGACCGCTTGGTCCAGCTGCACCTGCAAGCAACAAACCACCGCACGGTGGCAAACAAGGCAACGGTCAGCAATGCTGACCAAATTATAACGATCCCGCCCCCAACTCGGGGCGGCGATGCTCCTTCCCTGCATTTCATTAGCACAAGCGAGCAATGCATAAAACCATAGCCATTTCATCACAGACGTTGGCTCGTACGGCCACACGTCCCGTGCACTCAGGGCACATTCTCGGTGAACCGGTCGATGTCACGTCAATTAAATCCATTAACATTCCGGACTCACCACCGCCACTTAGACGGCCATTCTTATGAGCAATTCGTCTTCCTGGCCTGGGTCACGACAATTTAAGCCATTGACCGCCGAAGACTCCCATCTATGCCAACGACGAGTGCCACGTAACCTTAGGTCTCTCTAACCGAACGACATAAAGCGGGTACGGCTCCATCTAACCCGTGCTCACTTCGCAACGACAATTTAAGCCATTTGCGCGGGTCAAACTTTCACCGAGTCCCATTCTACCGCAAGACACATAACCCAGTTATGTTCGAGTTGGCTCTCAGGCCACCAAGTTGGCAAGATCTCGTATCCGCCCAGTTTTTCGGGTGCACCTTTGGGTTAGTCCCCAAGGCTCCCTGCTGCAATCTACCGCGTAGAAAACCCGAAAAACACCCAATAGCACGGAGTCTTCTCCGGCCTTATGCAATGCAACATCACCGATCCAGACTAACATGTCCGGGTAGGCTTCACAGAAAATGCCTACGTCTGTTCTCGCATACGGACTCTAAACAACGGGGACTTTACATATCTACCCGAAGGAATGCCTCCAACTCTCCGCAAACTTGCGAGAGCGGGCTTCCTATGCTAAGAAAAGGAGCGATTCATGCTCAAGATGAGGATCGTTACCCTTGAGTTCCTCTTTGGCGCCATCAAAAAGTAATCGGATAGAAATCACCGCACTTGCGTTGCCTCCGTGGATCCGGAGTCGGCTTGCGATTCGGAGCTCCGAAGCTACTCCAATGGCGGATCTAGCTCTTCTTATTCTTGCCTTAGCTCTCCTCTCTCTAAGGGTTTAGAAAGAGAACAAGTGAAGAAAGTGATGGATTTTCTAAGTCAAAACCCGGGTATATCCTCTCAGGAACAACCCCCAGCCGTTGGATCTCAACCTAAGAAAACGAACGGCTTTGATTCGGGGCTGAAATGCCCAATCTGGACCGAACACGGCCTGGCACACGCCCGTGTCCAGGGCCGTGTACCGCATTCGCCGTCAAAATCGAATCTCCTGGACCCTCACACGGGTATCGAACACGCCCGTGTTCGAGCTGACACGCCCGTGTTCCAGCTGATACGGCCGTGTAGCCGGCCGTGTACCCCATGATTTTCCCCCGTTTTCAACCCGAGCACTGCACGGGTCCTAGGACACGCCCGTGTCCTTGCCCGTGTCACCTTGACACGCCTGAGCCCCAGGCCGTGTACAAGGTCTCGACATTTCGTCGCGTGCAGATCGACGACTCGATGACACGGCCTTGGACACGCCCGTGTCCTAGGCCGTGTGCCTTGTCTCGACGATCGTCGAGCGAATCTCGACGAATTCCCCGGGACGATCGTCGACACGGGTCGACACGCCCGGCGACACGCCCGTGTCGCGGGCCGTGTGCCCATTCTCGACGAATCGTCGAGTATATCTCGACGATTTCTCGGCTAAGTGTCGACACGGGTCGACACGCCCTGCGACACGCCCGTGTCGCAGGCCGTGTGCCCACTCTCGACGAATCGTCGAGTTTAACTCGACGACTTCGCGACTAAGTGCCGACACGCGCTTGACACGCCCTGGGACACGCCCGTGTCCCAGGCCGTGTGCCTTCAGCCAGAAACCAAAACTGGCCCAAAACGTCCCCCTTCGCTCCTTTGAGTTTCGGGGCGTTACAATATATATCAGGGGAGTTTAGAGATTTTCTTGCAAACAATGCATTATCCCTAAAAGCACCGCCCCATACTCACCACAATCCAACAATATCGCAGAGAGAAAAAAAATAGAACTTTAATAAAATATTGATTTTTTACATTGTTGACTACTTGTATGCCTGCGGCCAATTGGGGTGAAGCTGCCCTCATTTCAAATCATATTCTTAATAAAGTTTCTCATGCAAAGTTAAAACTAATACCTTATGTGCTTTGGTTTAAGATACCTCTAAGATTTGACAATCTTAAGACTTGAGGTTCTATTGCTTATATTAGGTTACCTGATGCTAGCAGATCAATGATTGGATCTAGGACAAATATATGTGTTTTTGAAGGAGGTGCAGAGGATAGTACTGCAAACATATGTCTAAATTGAAATAAAATTGTTGTCGACCTAAATCACCTAGAGGGGGGTGAATAGGTGGTTTGTGCGTCTTTTGCGGAATAAAAATTAATTGGAGCACTGCACAGAAATATCTACCAATATCACAGACGACACAAGATGTATAGTGGTTCCCCAACCTTCGGTACATCCACTTTCCCTCACCGATCTAGCAATCAACTAGACTCAGTTACTCCACTATCTCGGATCAAAAACCGATCCTACCCTCGGAACAAAGTTCCTACAAACTCGATCCAAACAAAACGGATCTACACCTCGGAAGATAGCACTTCCTACAAACTCGGAGTGAAAAACTCCTACACTCGGAGAAGATTTCTCGTACAAGATTAATAAAGAGTTTACAAGAATACAAACAGTAAATCACTCAGATCTGAAAGAAATGAGCAGGATCTTCTTCTTTTCAACTTTGTAGCACTTTCAAAAATCGGTGAAGAAGTTCTCGGACTCGATCTGGATCTACTCGCTTTTACAGAAATCGAGAGAGAATATGATCAGTGAAGTCGATCTCGATCTGTAACTTTTCTTCAGAATAAACCTCTGAAAGTAGAAGCTTTTGCCGGAGAAGAAGGCAGCGACGGCGGCTTCCGTTTCGCGAAAGTCAGAGAGAGGCGGCTGAAGAATATTTCTCGAAAAAGAGATTACAAGAAAGCTTTTGAGAAAACTTAGGGTTTGTCATTTTCTGATAGGACCTTTTATAGGAGAGACTAACGGTCATAATCGGTCATAATGATGTACACGTGGACCAATCATGTCGCGTGATTTGAAAAATCCCGTCAGAAAAATGACTTAGAAAATTTTCGGAAATATAAGGCCAACTACACGAGTAAGTCAATAACTACTCGAGTAGTTGAATAGCTACTCGAGTATATGATGGGAAACATACTCGGGTAAGTATAAACAGACTACTCGAGTATATAGAGATCAACTACTCGAGTATATAAACAGAACTACTCGAGTATACTAAGAGACCTACTCGAGTATATAGAGGATCTACTCGAGTACTGGAAGAGCTACTCAAGTATATTACATAACCTACTCGAGTACATGAATTACTACTCGAGTGGAATACTTAGAAAAATTCTGAAGAGGTCTGCTGGCAGCTACTCGAGTAGATGAACTAAACTACTCGAGAGGAAGTAACCTACTCGAGTAGGTGAATCTTCTACTCGAGTAAAAGACTTAGAAAAAAAATTCTGAAGTAGGGAAACTGCAAGGTACACGGGTGACACATGAACTACTCGAGTAGGTAAAATGAACTACTCGAGTATGTACCTATCTACTCGAGTATGTGAGTATACTTACTCGAGTATATGACTTAGAGAAATTTAGATAAGAAAAACCTTATGGCACTCGGGTATAATGAGTGATCTACTCGAGTATATAAGCATGCTACTCGAGTATATAACCTGGTCTACTCGAGTAGGTGACTTAGCTACTCGAGTATATGACTATGTCTACTCGAGTACAAGATTCCTTTACTCGAGTAACTTATACCCAGACTACTCGAGTAGATGAAAGCTCTACTCGAGTAAAACACTTAGAGATTTTCTGATATTGGAAAAACTGATTCTTCTAGAGTAGCCAACTTCCAATGCCTTTCCCATAGTCCAATAGCTTGAATATGAAGTGTATCCCAATAGAGAGACCACACATGAGTCAACATCTTGGAATATGCAATGAGGGATTACAATGCACAGTTCTTGTGTTTGGTGACCCACTGTGGGCTGACATTGGTCTACACTTCCCAGTGAAACTCCTGCAAACATATAGCTCAAACCAAGCATCAAATACAACTTAATTCATCTTAGTTCCAGGGTGACTTCATCAAATCTGGGTTCATGTGGATGAAATACCCAACAATCTACCCCTATTTGTTGAAGTCAGAACCCTTTACACTAAGGTGAATTATGGATATAAAAGAAACTAAGTAGAAAAATATAAGCAGGTAAGCAAAGGACAATGAGAAGGATAATTAGACAGTAATGAAGAATTGTATATATATGTAAGTTTCCAGAAGCATCAAGTCTACAGTTATCATTTCAATTTCTCGTCATCTTTTAGGTTTGGGCTTGGGATTGCTTATCCATCTTCTCTTGTTGTCTCCTTAGGTAGTTGAATTGCTTTGGGAAGTACTTAGGAGGCCTTGGAGGAGCAGCAGGGTTATTTCTCCCAAATTCTCTATCATGGATCTTCCTTTTCAGCATAGACTTCTCATATAACTCCCATTCTTGGGAACTGTAGTGCATGTTCCTGTTCTCATTGTGATCCATGACCAACCTGAGTGTGTCCAAGATGAGAGACTTTGAAGTTGGAGACCAGGCTTCAGCATGTTCTGGTGCTTTGGAAGGAGCAGATCTGTTGGCAGAGGGGCCTTCACCATATTTCCTTTTCTTCTTGGTTCTGATCTCTGGTGGAGCTTGAAGGAATATGTCAGCAGGATCGTCTTCCCAGCCTGGAACATAAGTATCTAGTGGAGCAACTGAGTCTCCAGGCCTGGGAGAGAAGGTAGGTTGTTGAGGAACAACTGGGGCAGTGACGTCTGTGGCCAGAGAATTGAGATGATGGGGAATGATGTTTGGGTCAACTGCAAGATCTGGCAAGATCTGGTTGTGCATCCAGACAGCAGTGTCATAGGTGTGAAATTTGACACTCTGTATCTGGGCAAGCACATCATCATGAATGGTCTTTATATGAGCTTCTCATTCAACTGTCTTCTGAGCAGTAGATTTTTCTACCTGTTCTTTGAGTTCTTTTATCAAACCCTCCCCCTTTCTGATTTCAACAGATACTGTCTCTATGGTGTCATCTTTGAAGATGCCAACCTCTTCACATATCTTCATCTTGTTGGCTTCAGTCCTCTTATCTAGCTCAATCTGATTGTTTGCCAAGGTTACACCTTGTTCCATGACATTGCCAATACTAGTGATAGTATGGTCAAGAGCTTTACCACCAAGTTGGAACAGGTACTTTAGCTTGTCAGTGTTATGCTGAATTTCAGCAAAATCTCTGCTCATCTCAGTCTCAAGAGCAGTGACCTTATCAGTGACCATCATTAGAGAGGTGTCAAAATGATGTCTTTGTTCTTGAAGAAGAATGGCAATACTTTGCAGCAGATCTGAGGAGGAGGAAACTGTAGCAGCAGCAGTAGAGGGAGCAGCAGTAGGGATAGAAGGAGTTACCCAATGAGCTATTTCTTCAATAAGCACTGAGCTGAGAGCTCTGGTGGTAGGAATGACAGCATCCAATTCTTATGTATCATGGGGAATGGAGAAATCAAGGTTTCTGAGAGGGGCCTCAGCTAGCTCAGGAGAAGGCTCATCAGAAATAAAAATGGTGTCTGGCTTATCTGCTGGAGGAGGAGGAGAAGGTGTTGGAGTTCTGGCTGGAGAGTGGGCAGGAGACTGTTCTGGAGACAAGTCTTGGTGATGTTCAGAGGGTGGAGCTGGAGGAGATAGAGGAGGAGGGGGAAGCACATCTTCAGTAAGCTCTGCAATCATAGCATCGATGGCAGAAGCTGTGGACATAAGAGTGTCTTGGGGTACTTGCTCTGAGGAAGTGGCTGGACTCTTTGGAGTATGAGGTAGGGATGGAATCTCTGGCTGAGGAGAGGGTTGCCTGACTGGGCTAGATGGAGCAGGCTCCCCCTCACTTGGTGCACTAGAGGAGCTGGCCACATGATGAGGAGAGGGAGATGGGGTCCTGTCCTCTACAGCTGGCATTACTGGGATGTCTGAAACCTTTGCAGCTTGGGCAAAATTCTGGAGCTTGAGATCCCATCTCTGATGGAGACCTTCTTCATGTGGTGAAGTGGAGTCCCTTTTGAGAAGTTGAATACTTCAGTATTGGTTTCATGAAGGAGCAGAGATATAATTCTTGTGTAGTTGGGGGATTTCATGCTGTCCTTTATCTTGTCCAAAATCAGCATACCAAATTGAAATTTCTTGCGGCAGACGATTGCTTGCATTATATCAAAGAAGTATGAGGGAATGTCTCTGATGGAGTGTGTCTTGCACAGTAAAATTTTGCCAATAATGTCTACCAGAAATTTTCCTTCAGCATTCATGTCGGACCTCTTAATGTACTGAGCTTCAGAAGAAATACCACAGAATAGTGCGGTTCGATCAGAATCTTCAGCATCCAGATCATCTTCTTCATCAACAATAGGTAAATGGAGAAGTTGAGAGACAGAGGTATTGGTGAACTGTAGTTTCAGACCCTTAACTGTTGATTTCAGGACTTTGCCATTGCGTCGAACCTTGAGGTTTGTGAAGAATTCTGCAACTGCGGGGAAGAGAACGCGACAGGGTTCTTGGAGTGTGAAGGATAGGACGGCGGTGTCGAGAAGAATGAGGAGGTTGCGGAAATCGTCGAAGAGCTCTGCAATACCGTCGGTGACGAGTTTGGAGTCGACGCCGATCTTGTGAGAAGTAGCCATGGATGCTATTGACTGGAGGAGTTGAGGGTGAAAGCTCTGCAACAGCGGCGGAGGCGAGTCGGCAGGGTAGGCGAAGAGACAGGGTACTCGAGTGATAGAAAGATGTCGAGTAGGTTTGATGTTTCGGAATTTCATATATATATATAACTCTTCAATTTCCGCTAATTAATTTAAATAAAGAGGCGGCATATAGCCTTGGTTGGCGAATAGAATAATTTAAAAAAACGGGGAATTAGGACACGAGAGAGAGAGAGGCTACTCGAGTAGGTAAAGGAGCTACTCGAGTAGGTCGACTGGAGTTACTCGAGTATGCGGTGAAAACTACTCGAGTAGATAATGACTTACTCGAGTAGGGGAAAGACTTACTCGAGTAGGTATTGATTTACTCGAGTAGGTCAGAAACTTGCTCGAGTAGATCTTTAGGTACTCGAGTAGGTCAGTGCATGTACTCGAGTAGGTTCATTCATATACTCGAGTAGATCTTTAGATACTCGAGTATGTCTCATACATCTCGAGTGGAATTTTGAAAAAGTTGAGGAGGAATGGATTTTTGACTAACCCTTTGCAATTACTTGCTTCTTAGTCATTCAGCCTTCTTTAGACCTCTTTGTTGAGCATCCCAAGCTCTGTCTTGAAGAACGAGAACTTGGTCTCATCTAGTGGCTTGGTGAAGATATCTGCAACTTGCCTATCTGTAGGCACATATTGGAGATCTATGTCTCCATGCTCCACATGTTCCCGGATGAAGTGGTACCTTAGCTCGATATGCTTTGTCCGGCTGTGGGAGACTGGATTGTTGGCTATTGCAATTGCGCTCGAGGAGTCACAGTACAAGGGAATATCCTTGAACTGCATGTTGTAGTCCTCGAACTGATTCTTTATCCATAGCAACTGTGCACAACAACTGCCTGCAGAGATATACTCTGACTCGGCCGTTGAGATTGCGACACAGTTCTGCTTCTTGCTACTCCAGGAAATTAGCCTTCTTCCGAAGAATTGGCAAGTCCCTGAGGTGCTTTTCCGGTCGTCTTTGCTACCTGCAAAATCTGCATCTGAAAATCCAATTAGTTCGCTGTCATTACTTCTTGGGTACCATAATCCAAGATTTAGTGTGCCTTTAAGGTATCTCAGGATTCGCTTTGCAGCAGCGTAATGAGATTCCTTAGAGCTCACCTGAAATCTAGCACAGACACATGTTGAGAACATTATGTCAGGCCTACTGACAGTAAGGTAGAGCAAGGATCCAATTATGCTTCTGTACTTGGTTTCATCAAAAGGTTTCCCTTTCTCATCCTTGTCGAGAGACATAGTTGAGCCCATTGGAGTCCTCATAGAGGTTGCGTTCTCCATTCCGAATTTCTTAATTAGCTCTTTGGTGAATTTGGTCTGTGAGATGAAAATTACATCTTCAGATTGTTTCACTTGAAGCCCTAAGAAATACTTCAGCTCGCCCATACTGCTCATTTCAAACTTCCCTTGCATAAGTTTTGAGAACTTTTTGCAGAGGTTGTTATTTGTAGAGCCAAAGATAATGTCATCGACATAGATTTGCACTAGCAAAATCTTGCCTTTTATTTCCCTAAGAAATAATGTCTTGTCTATCTTTCCCCTTGTGAACTTGTTCTCAAGTAAAAAGGTAGACAGCGTTTCATACCAAGCTCGAGGAGCTTGTTTCAGACCATATAGGGCCTTGTGCAGAAAATAGACATGATCGGGAAAGTTAGGATCAACGAAACCTGGAGGTTGTTCCACATACACTTCCTTCTTTAAGTTACCATTCAGGAAGGCCGACTTCACATCCATCTGATAGACGGTGAAGCCTTTGAGGGCAGCATATGCTAGGAACAACCTTATTTCCTCCAGTCTGGCTACTGGAGTATATGTCTGGTCGAAGTCGATTCCTTCTTCTTGACGATAGCCTTTAGCGACGAGTCTGGCCTTGTTCTTTATGATAGTCCCGTCTTCATCCATCTTGTTCCTAAAGACCCATTTTGTTCCAATGATGTTCTTTCCCTTGGGTCTTGGAACCAGCATCCACACATTGCACCGCTTGAACTGATTTAGCTCTTCTTCCATTGCCAGTATCCATGATGCGTCTGAGTTTGCTTCCTCAAATTTCTTTGGTTCAACCTGTGAAAGAAAACTCAAATGAAGATTCTCATTAGTTGTACCTCTCGGAGTTCTGACGCCATCCCGGGGATCTCCTATGATCTGGTTCATGGGGTGATCCTTCAGATGTCTGAGCTCTAGAGTCCTTGCATCTGGATTATCTTCAAGCACCGGAGTGATTTCTTCATCCTGGAAGACTTCTTCATTTTGATCATCAGCCTCTCCAATAGGAGTGGGAGTGGTGATCTTAATGAACTTCTCGCCTTCTTCTTCGGACGGATCATCCAAGCTAGTTTCTTTCAGCTTTTCACATGCATCTTCAATGAGCACACTAGACGGATTGCTTTGCAGCAAGCTCGTCTCATCAAATACAACATGTATCGATTCTTCCACCACCAGGGTTTTTCTATTAAAAATCCTATATGCCTTACTATGGCTACTATATCCTACAAAAGTACATTCAAAGCTCTTTTCGCTGAACTTGGTGGTATGATACTTGCCATTGTTAAGTACGAAGCATTTGCAGCCAAAGATTCTAAAGTAGGAGACTGTTGGTTTTCTGCCTTTCAGAAGTTCGTAAGGAGTCTTATTGTGGTCTTTGTTTATGAGTGCTCGATTTTGCACGTGGCATGCAGTGTTGACGCCCTCAGCCCAGAAGTACTCCGGTAGTGAAGCATCACTCAACATGGTCCTGCAGGCCTCTATGAGTGTTCTGTTCCTTCTCTCAGCCCCTCCATTTTGTTGTGGAGTACGAGGAGAGGAAAACTCATGAAAGATACCTAAGCTTTCACAGAATTCTGTCATGGCCCCAGATTTGAACTCTGTTCCGTTGTCACTTCTGATTTTGACTATGGAGCAGTTGTATTCATTCTGGACTTGCCTGACAAAATTGGTAAAGATGTCGAAGGTATCTGACTTGTGTTTAAGAAAGAACACCCACGCAAAGCGCGAGTAGTCATCAACAATTACCAATGTATATTCCTTGCCTCCCAAACTTCTAATCTGCAGTGGACCAAACAAGTCCACGTGCAATAGATGGAGACATCTGTTAGAGTCTTTGCCAACAGTGCTTTTAAAGGTAGCCCTTGTTTGCTTGCCTTTTACGCATGCATGACAAGGTCTGTCTTTGACGCATTTGACATTTGGGGCATCACGTACCAAGTTCATTGAAAATAATTTATTAATAGTTTTGAAATTAATATGTGCTAGTCTCTTGTGCCATTGGTCACCAAGAGACGCACTATCTTTTGCCAAAAGACACACTGGTGTGGTGGAATCTATACAAATGAAATTTAAACAGAAAATGTTCCTGCTTCGAGTGCTGGATAGAATCGTTTCCATATTATCAACGGATTTTATCAAGCACTTATCAGCATGGAACTCAACTATGTATCCTTTGTCGCAGAGTTGGCTTATGCTAATGAGATTGTGTTCCAATCCTTCAACATAGGCCACATCCGAGAAGGATACATTGCCGTTAGTAATCATACCATAGCCTCTAGTAATCTCACGGTCTGAACCTCCAAAGATGACCTTTGGTCTGTTCACGACTGGAGTAAAGTTCTGAATGAGGCTCCTCATCCCGGTCATATGCCGAGAGCATCCGCTGTCCAAGTACCAGATAGGCATTTTGTTGGCCTTTGGACATCCATGCAATCACAATCAATTAGCCTTAGTAACCCAAACACGTTTGGGTCCTTGGTCTCGGGTTAGAGTGCTCCCCCTACGAGTGTTGGCATTATGAGCGGTCTTTCTCATATTGCTGACATGAGGGGTTGCAACGTTTCTGGAATTGAACCAGCAATCTATGGCGAAGTGATCAACCTTGTCATAGCACCAACAATCAAATCTGTTGTATCTTTGCCTCAAGATCTCCTGCTTGACCTTTTAGGACTTTGGTCTAGCAGGGGTAGCATTCTTGGAGGAAGATGTCTCATGGTGATGGCAATCACATGGCTTCTTCTCCTTTATAGGCTTTTCTACAGCAGACTTTATCTTTGGTGCGTTCTTAAAGTTATGCCCATGATTGAAAGGGCCATAGCTCTGAAGAACAACTTCTTCATAAGGTGCCTTAAAGACACTTTCGCCAAAGTTTCGGGGTCGAGCCCATCCTTGATAGCGGGACTTTGGCTCTACATGAGTAGGCCTAGCAAAGTGCCCGTATGATGAGTCAAAATCAAACTCATTTGTTGGAAAGATGACCTTTCTGAATGTGGTTTGATTTTGAGGGGCTTTTCCCTTTTCTTCGGCTGAGGCCTTTTTGGCGGCCTTATTTTTTCGTTGATTCTTGTTTTTCCTAGAGGATTTACTAGGAGCTTCTTCATGGCCTAGTCCAGCTCCCTTAGCCTTTGCTGAGAATTCAGCAACGAATGGAAGAATTGTTTTGTGCTTAGAGAAACTCTCAACAAGTTTCCTTTCAGCCGCAAGTTCGGCTTCCAAACCTTTGATGATCTTCTCCTTCAGGTCAAGGTGCTCAAGAGCCTTGTTATATTCTTCAATAGTATAATTGAAGTTTTCCTCGAGGGAGTCAGTCTTTGCGACTTTCTCTCTCAAGTTGCTCTCTTCGGCTTTTAGAGATTTGATCTCTTTAGCCTGAGTCTTCACGACTCGACGACATTTGTCGTAAGCCATGATTAACTCCTTGTACTGGGCCATCAATTCTGACTCATCGTCAGAGGAGCTACTCTCGCAATCATGTTCAGAGACTTCAGACTCTGAGAGAGGGGGGTGAGAGTTTACCTTCCCAGTGAACTGGGGCTCTTGTTCATAATCTGTTTGAGCCATTAGCCCAAAGTAAGCTTCTTCTTCTTCGCTTGACTCTGAGGAGTCGGAGTCGCTAAGAGTATTGCTCCTTTTGGCTATGAGGCTCTTCTCTTTCCTCTTCCTGTTGTGTGAGGATTTCTTGTCTTCCCTTCTACCACCCTCCTTCTTCTTGTGAGGGCAGTCAGCAATGACGTGACCTGGCTTATTGCAACAGTAGAAAATGATGTCAGTTGAAACGTATTTGTTATGTTTAGTGTTTACCTGTCGTGGCTGCTTGAGCCTTTTCTTTGTCGATCGTCATCGCGCCGCGATCTTCTGTGTGAGGCATCCTTGCCTTTCTATTGTTTCTTTTTATTAAGAAACTTCTTGAATTGCCTTGAGAGCAAGGAGAACTCTCCTTCAGAAAGTTCAGAGCCTGAGGTGCTGGGCTCTGATGTTTCTTCTTCTTCATCAACTTCTGGAGCTGGAGCGGTGGAGGCAGCCTTAGTCTTTCTGGAGGTGTCTGCCTTCAGAGCGACAGATTTCTCCTTTAGAGCAGACCTGCCCTTCTCTTCTTCAGCTTTTCTTGTATTGATTTGGAGTTCATAGGACATAAGCTTTCCAAAGAGATTTTGCGGGTCCGTTTCAGCTAGCTTCCCGAACTCCCTGATGGCACATACCTTGTTATCCCATTCCTTGGTTAGGGATCTCAAGAATTTGTCGTTCAGTTCTCCGTTTGTGAAGACACGGCCATACACCCTTAGGCCATTTACAATCTTGAAGAAGTTCTCAAAGGTGTCGGCAATTGTTTCCTTGTTCCCTTGTCGGAACGCTTCATATTTTTGATTGAGAAGGGATCTCCGATCATCTCTTACTTCTTCAGTCCCTTCCATCAAAGTGACTAAGGAGTGCCACATCTCCTTAGCTGATTGACAGTGAATCAAATTCTGCAGCATCGAGTCATCGACTGCACTTGCTATGATGTTCTTAGCTTTCTTGTCGAGAGAGACAAGTGCAATCTCGTCTTTGTCGAGATCCATTAGCTTTTTCGGAACTCTCTTGGTAGGGTCGATAGTGGACATAGTCATGGGAACGTAAGCACCTTCTTCAATGATCATGAAGATCCTTGGATCCACAGCTTCCATGAAAAATTTTATACTTTCTTTCCACATGGGAAAGTTGTTTTTGTTGCACAGAGGAAGCTTGGCGAAATCTTTGCCCTTGTCCATTTTATGGTATAATCTTCCAGACAACAGATCTGATCTGATCAAGGTGTTAACCTTTTAACGATCAACCTCGCTCTGATACCAATTGAAAGAAAACTGTTGTCGACCTAAATCACCTAGAGGGGGGTGAATAGGTGGTTTGTGCGTCTTTTGCGGAATAAAAATTAATTAGAGCACTGCACAAAAATATCTACCAATATCACAGACGACACAAGATGTATAGTGGTTCCCCAACCTTGGGTACATCCACTTTCCCTCACCGATTTAGCAATCAACTAGACTCGGCTACTCCACTATCTCGGATCAAAAACCGATCCTACCCTCGGAACAAAGTTCCTACAAACTCGATCCAAACAAAACGGATCTACACCTCGGAAGATAGCACTTCCTACAAACTCGGAGTGAAAAACTCCTACACTCGGAGAAGATTTCTCCTACAAGATTAATAAAGAGTATACAAGAATACAAACAGTAAATCACTCAGATCTGAAAGAAATGACCAGGATCTTCTTCTTTTCAACTTTGTAGCACTTTCAAAAATCGGTGAAGAAGTTCTCGGCCTCGATCTGGATCTACTCGCTTTTACAGAAATCGAGAGAGAATATGATCAATGAAGTCGATCTCGATCTGTAACTTTTCTTCAGAATAAACCTTTGAAAGTAGAAGCTTTTGTAGGAGAAGAAGGCAGCGGCGACGGCTTCCGTTTCGCGAAAGTCATAGAGAGGCGGATGAAGAATATTTCTCGAAAAAGAGATTACAAGAAAGCTTTTGAGAAAACTTAGGGTTTGTCATTTTCTGATAGGACCTTTTATAGGAGAGACTAACGGTCATAATCGGTCATAATGATGTACACGTGTACCAATCTTGTCGCATGATTTGAAAAATCCCGTCAGAAAAATGACTTACAAAATTTTCGGAAATATATGGCCAACTACACGAGTAAGTCAATAACTACTCGATTAGTTGAATAGCTACTCGAGTATATGATGGGAAACATACTCGGGTAAGTATAAACAGACTACTCGAGTATATAGAGATCAACTACTCGAGTATATAGACAGAACTACTCGAGTATACTAAGAGACCTACTCGAGTATATAGAGGATCTACTCGAGTACTAGAAGAGCTACTCGAGTATATTACATAACCTACTCGAGTACATGAATTACTACTCGAGTGGAATACTTAGAAAAATTCTAAAGAGGTCTGCTGGCAACTACTCGAGTAGATGAACTAAACTACTCGAGAGGAAGTAACCTACTCGAGTAGGTGAATCTTCTACTCGAGTAAAAGACTTAGAAAAAAAATTCTGAAGTAGGGAAACTGCAAGGTACACGGGTGACACATGAACTACTCGAGTAGGTAAAATGAACTACTCGAGTATGTACCTATCTACTCGAGTATGTGAGTATACTTACTCGAGTATATGACTTAGAGAAATTTAGATGAGAAAAACCTTATGGCACTCGGGTATAATGAGTGATCTACTCGAGTATATAAGCATGCTACTCGAGTATATAACTTGGTCTACTCGAGTAGGTGACTTAGCTACTCGAGTATATGACTATGTCTACTCGAGTACAAGATTCCTTTACTCGAGTAACTTATACCCAGACTACTCGAGTAGGTGAAAGCTCTACTCGAGTAAAACACTTAGAGATTTTCTGATATTGGAAAAACTTATTCTTCTAGAGTAGCCAACTTCCAATGCCTTTCCCATACTCCAATAGCTTGAATATGAAGTGTATCCCAATAGAGAGACCACACATGAGTCAACACCTTGGAATATGCAATGAGGGATTGCAATGCACAGTTCCTGTGTTTGGTGACCAACTGTGGGCTGACATTGGTCCACACTTCCCAGTGAAACTCATGCAAACATATAGCTCAAACCAAGCATCAAATACAACTTAATTCATCTTAGTTCCAGGGTGACTTCATCAAATCTGGGTTCATGTGAATGAAATACCCAACAGTCTAGATCTCTTAACTAATACTATAATAGAATCTAGAGATGCTATTTTTAGGATAAATTCTTTAAAGATAAACCTTATGCTTTCACGTATGCCAACCACTAACAGTAAGACTATTGTTGAGCCAGAACTAAGAATCTCTTACATTGCGCATATAGACACTAATGGTTTAGAATTTAAATGGTTGTCTAATATATAATGAGTGCCTAAATGCTTCGATACAGATAAAGTGAATTTAAATGGTTTTTTCCATTATATTCGGGGATAATCTCCCTATTGGACATAAGATCAAAAGATAATGTAACAGATGTCCATATTAAATGCCTATCTAAGTTTTGTACATCTAAAACATCATGGGAGATGAGATTAAAGTCTATTTAGTATGACTTAATACCATTTTTATGTTTTAAATTTTAGAACTAAAGTCTGCTTACATTCGAGCTTCTATGTTCGGCACACTAAAGTATTTCAGATCCTTTCTGATGAAAGCTAGAGATGAATAGTTGTCTGTCATTCCAAACATGATAACTTACACAATTATTTCTATTTAAAGGGGTATTTGGGTATCATTCCAAAAAAGAAAACTGAAGTTGTTGATATGTATCTTTATATTATGATTATTAATTTTTTAATTCCAAACTTGTTGATATAATGGTCGCAGCTTGTGTATCATTTCAAACTTGATGGTATAACACAATTGTGAAATGGTTAATATTCTTAATAATCGAAGGAACATGCTTTGATTTTATAAAATCAAATGTTCTATTTTTTGTAAATTAGATAAAAATGCTGATTTGTGATTCTTTTTTCCTGATTAATGTATTACGTTCATTTACTGCTAGAACTAATCACTTTATCTTTCATAGCAAATGTTTGAATTCATAGAGATTTGTCTCATAACATTCTTATTTTAACTGTTTGCAAATCAAAAGGAGAATGAAGGAGAGTAAGTTGATTTCGACCTAGATGATGATAATTTGTGGCTTGCGTAGTGCAGAGAACAGTCATCAGTTTGAGAAAAGCAATGAAGAATGCGGTATAGATGAAAGTACAAATACAAACAGACTAATGACAATTTCATGCATCGTAAATTCAGCAAGAATTCAAAGAACGTTCATAGAAATATAAAGTTGAATACCAAATTCTGAAGCGATTGAGGGCCTGTTTTGGTGGGCTTTTAACTCCGTTTCATTTTCTGGAAAACGGTACCACACTTAAGAAACTGTTTGGATTGTCTATCTTTGGGAAAAGCAACCGCGAAAAACTCCATTTTCTCATCTTTTGGAAATTCACTTGTCACCTACTTTTCAACCTTTTCGAAAAGCACCTACTCATCCCAAAAAAGCTTATCTCTTAAAAAAAATCTTCAACTTGATTTTTTTTGTGCAGGTGCAATTTTTTTCCGGGCATAATTTTTTTGCCCGGGAGGGTTTTTTTGCCAGGGTGCGAATTTTTAGGTCGGGTGAGAATTTTTTGTCCGAGCAGGCATTTTTCGCCCAAGGGCGGGGTATTTTGCCCGGGTGCGGTTTTTTCGTCCGAGTGAGGTTTTTTCCCTCATGCTTGATTTTTTTCAACCGGGCGCATTTTTTTCGCTCGGGCTAAATTTTTCGTTCGGGCATGATTTTTTCGCTCGAGTGTGTTTTTTTTTCATCTGGGTGTTATTTTTTTGGCAGTGCACAATATTTTTTGCCCGGGCTCGATTTTTTTGTCTGAGCGTGTTTTTTTCTCCCGAGATGATTTTTTTATCCGAGCACGATTTTTTCGTTCTGGGCCGATTTTTTCACCCGGACATGAATTTTTTGCTCGTGCCCGATTTTTTTCTCGGGGTACGAGATTTTTCGTCCGGGTGTGTTTTTTTCCCTAAGTGCGGTTTTTTCGCTCGTGCACGATTTTTATTCACCCGAACGTGTTTTTTTCACCCGGGCCAATTTTTTCTTCCCGACGTGATTTATTCGCACCAGCGCGATTTTTTGCCCGGGCGCAATTTTTTCACGCGGGCGCAATTTTGTCACTCGGGAGCGTATTTTCGCCAGAGCGCGAATTTTTTGCCCGGGTGCGATTGTTCTCCTGGGCACTATTTTTTCGCGCGGGAGCAAATTTTTCATCGGAGCTTGTTTTTTTTCGTCGGAGAGCAGTTTTTTATCCAAGGCGTAATTTTTTCACCCATGCGGAGTTTTTTCGTCTCGGCGCGAATTTTTGGCCCGGGCGCTGTTGTTTTCTCTCGGTCGCGAATTTTTCAACCGAGCACGAATTTTTCGCCCGCTCGCAAATTTTTTTGCACGGGCGCGATTGTTTTTCGCAGGGAGCGGTTTTTTTCGACCGGGCTCAATTTGTTGCCTTGCCGTGATTTTTTCACTCGTTCGTGATGTTTTTGCCTGGCCGCATATTCTTTTTTTCCAGGATGTTATTTTTTTCGCTCAAATGCATTCTTTCGCTTTCCGGCGAAATTATCAAGTTCGTGAGAAAATATCGTGTCCGGGTTAAAAATTCACGCCTTTGCAAAAAAATCTCACCCGAGCGAAATATTCGCATCTGGCCTAAAAATTCGCACCCCGCCGAAAAATTCGCGCACGGATGAAAAATTCACGCATGACCGAAACATTCGCTGTCGGCCGAAAAATTCGCTTCCGTCTAAAAAATTGGCACTGGGGGATGTACAACCCCATATCTAGCTAGTAGTGGGCGACAGGAACCAGATCAGCAAAGATCGACAGTCCGGCTCATCCAGGTGGGGTGAACTGTTTGGGGGGCAAGTGGAGCAGGCTAGCTCACACTCGCACCAGGGGCTCGGCGAGCAGCATACGAGTGCAGCAGTCTGGCTCGCACTTTCCCAAGGAGGCTCGGCGGGGAGCAAGCGAGTAGGACAGGTCGGGCCCCTACTCGCCTTGGGGGGATAGAGACAGCCAACCTGGATTGCACGTAGCTGTTTGGAACAGCGGAAGTTGGCTATTTTTCGGTTGTTTTCAGAAATCTATAAATAGGACCCAAGAGGTACCTTAGAAGGCATGCTTACTTGTGCCTCGGTCTTATTGAGCTTTCTGAGGTATCCTTAGCTCGTCATTTGGCTAGGGAGGGGAAGCTCTCTAAGATTTTCCGGGTGTGTGGTGGGACCTCCATGCCGAGCCCTTGGGTCTGTTCCTCATTCTCTTCACACAATCATTTGGCTCGTGAGGGAGAAGTAGGTGTGTGATCACCCCTTTCCCTACGGGTGACTCCACAAGAGACCGAGTTTTCGATTTCAACATTTTGGTGCGATGAGCGTGGATCGTGGTCAACACTGAAAATCTTCAGCAGCTAGAAGACTTGAGGAGAAGGGCAAGGTTCAGATAGGGCCGACTCACCACCCCCTCCGCCTCTCGCCACGATGGGGATGTTCGAGGACTTCAAAAAGGAAGTGCTTGGCCTCGTCAGATTTGCACTCGGCGAGCGAGATGAGTGCTCGACACCAGCTATTCCAATTTCCACCGCACCGGCTCTAGGAGAGGATGCCCAGGCTCGGCGACCTGGGAAGGAGGTTGTAGAGGAATGGAGAGGATGCGAGCTCCCCGGGCGAGTCCTTTTCCTGGGCTCAGCGAGCGGAGGCCGGATCTGCGAGATGGGGGTGCGAGACCCTCAGGCTCACCCAGCAGGGGAAGCCCTTTTAGCAAGTTGGTTCCTTCTGCCCTAGTTCAAAAGGGGTTCAGGGAGTCGAAGATGTCTTACTACACCGGGAGGAATGACCCGGTCCATCACATCTAGTGGTTTGAGGATGTGGTGTCAATAAGACAGATGTCTAATGCCTTCAAGTGCAGACTCTTTTCCATCACCCTAAAGAAGAAGGCGAGAGAGTCTACACAGACCCCGAGCAGATCCCGCGGTCAGGATCTCACCTAGCTGGCAGGGCTGGACGTCACTCGAGAGAGTCTACCCATACCTCGAGCAGATCTCGCTGTCAGGATTTCATATAGTTGAAAGGGCTGGATATTACTCGGGAGAGTCTACTCAGACCCCGAGCAGATCCCACTATCAGGTTGTCACCTACCTGGCAGAGCTGGATTACACTCGAGAGAGTCTATCCAGAAACCCAGCAGATCTCGCTGTCAAGCTTTCACCTAGCCGGCAGGGCTGGATGTCACTCAAGAGAGACTACCCAGACCCCGAGCATATCTCAATGTTAGGCTTTCACCTAGCGGTAGGAGTGGATGTCACTCGAGAGAGTCTACCTAGATGTCGAGCAGATCCAGCTGTCAGGATCTCACCTAGCTGGCAGGGTTGGCTGTCACTCGAGAGAGTCTTCCCTAACCCCGAGCAGATCCTACTATCAGGCTCTCACCTAACTGGCAGGGCTGGATGTCACTCGAGGGAGTCTACCGAGACTATGAGCAGATCCTACTATCAAGATTTCATCTAGCTGGCAGGGCTGGATGTCACTCGAGAGAGTCTACCTAGACCTCAAGTAGATCCTGCTGTCAAGCTTCCATCTACCTCGTAGGGCTGGATGTCACTCGAGAGAGTCTACCCAGACCCCGAGTAGATCCCGCTGTCAGGCTTTCATCTAGCTGGCAGGGCTGGAAGTCACTCGAGAGAGTCTACCCTGACCCTGAGCAGATCATACTATCCGGCTTTCATCTAGCTGATAGGGCTGGATGTCACTCGGGAGAGTCTACCCAGACCCCGAGAAAATCCCGTTGTCAGGCTTTCACCTAGCTGGCGGTGCTTGATGTCACTCGAGAGGGTCTACCCAGAGCCCGAGCAGATCTTGCTGTCAGGCTTTCATCTAGCGGGTAGGGCTGGATGTTACTCGATAGAGTCTACCCAGACCCCGATAAAATCCCGCTGTCAGTCTTTCATCTAGCTGGAAGGGCTGGATATCCCTCGAGAGAGACTATCCAGACCCCAAGAAGATCTCAAAGCCATGCTCCCACCTAGCTAGCAAGGCTGGATGTCACTCAAGAGAGTCTACCCAGACCCCGAGCAGATCCCGCTTTCAGGCTCTCACCTAGCAGGCAGGGCTGGATGTCACTCAAGTGACACTATCCAGACCCCGAGTAAATCCCTCTTTCAGGCTTTCAACTAGCTGACAGGGCTGGATATCACTCAAGAGAGCCTACCCATACCCCGAGTAGATCCCGCTGTCAGGCTTTCACCTAGCTTGTAGGTGTCACAACCCACATTTTCTCCGAATTTAAGAAGTATCAGAGTACGAGAAAACACGCGTCGTGAAGCCACGTCGAACAGGGGATAACTGTCGACGCACAGGAGAACACCATCTAACTAGACTATGAAAATCCATAAGTTTAATGATTAGAAAAATCAGTTATATTTTAAAGGCCGTATCCCTCGGCTCAGTGGATCACCTAGTCCACAGTTTAAAAACTATACTTATACGCAGCGAAAAATACTTTATTTATATTTGACATCCTATGAGAGTGCATAAGTGACCCCCGAGGTCAACTAATACTATGCAAGACTCTAGATTTATTTTATATTATAAGTAAGAAAATGATCTTTTTTTACGTTGCTTGGAAAGTAGTGTATGAGTTTTATAAACCTGTTGATCATGAGATATACTTCTAATAGTATTTTAAGGTTTAAAAGTAACTAGCAACCTAGCATAAATCTTCCCAAGAGCAAGTAGACTATCTCCAGAAAGGTAGAAGTTAAATAAACATATCTAGTATCATAAGGTAAAACTACCGGTGGGCGCCAACAAACTGACATGAACCGACTGACAAGTATGTATATCTATAAGGAAATAGGAAAACTACCTCACAACAGTAAGAGGGAGATCCCTACAACTCAAGGGATCACCGGCAACACCACAGCAAATCTAGCCGCCTACCCGGCTACTAATCAGAACCTGAGGCATTCAGAAAAAAAAAGAATACCTCAACAAGTAAAACAAGAAAATTTGAATTACGACATTAAATCAAAATGGAACAAAGAGAGTAATTAAACATGACAATAAATACAAACACTGTCCAAAGTAAGCAAAAGTACACCAAGTATCAGGTAAGAACAACGAGCCTTGCCCAAATCCTGCAGAGGCTATAAGGCAAAAGACAAGAAAACCTGCCCCAATATATTGCATTCAACCAGGAAGAAACACCTAACAATCCTAATTTGTGAGTAATGGAAGTAGTAAAACATCATGGACCTGAGTTGGTGACCAAAAACAGTCCCCCAAACAAAACAGTTCCAACAAAAAAAATTTCACTGTGACAGCACAAAACCACCACAAACCCAGCCCGTACCTGCGATTAAAACCATGTACACAAAACCACCACAAAACCACCACAAACCCAGCCCGTCCAAAAACCAAATCTAAGTCTTTTGACCATGTGACTTATGAACCAAGAGTTAACGTTTGAATAGAGTTATAACCATGTACACAGTTTAAAGAGTAAACTAAATGTGTTAAATGTTGTCTTCTCTTTCAAGAATCTCTGAGAAGACTTTAGTGTATGATGTTGCAAAAAGCTCCCCCTGATTTGAATAGAATTTGTGATCAAGGAAGGAGAGCTTTTCTTCAGGGTGTAGGCCTTCTTGTAAGTTTTTTGCTCTTCTAGTAGATATTCCAGACAGATAAGAAGTTGGATGTCTCTTGAGAAAAGTCTGAAGCAAAATATCTGTATATCTCAGAATCTCTGTGTATCCCCCTCATCATCTTATTAAGCAACAACCTTCTATAGATATATATGTCTGCTGTCTGGGAGAAATTCAATATTTGAATTAATCCATTCTTGAAATGTCTGAAGAATCCCTTGAGAATGTAACTTCCTTGGAATTAATTAGTCTTTAAAAGTTTGTGATAAATTCATAGTTAATGTTGTCTTAAACGGTTATATTCGTTAGAATATTTAGCATTAAATTTTAGAGTTTCAGTTACCAATCATATGAAAATATTCTGCCTTCTGTAACTGTCTGATTCGTCGAACTCAGCAAGCATTTCGTCGACCTGAGCCTGTAGTTCGTCGAACTGAATTTTATCTTTTGTCGATCTGAGCTCTGCGTTCGTCGAACTGAGTTTTCTCTTTCGTCGATCTGAGCTCTGTGTTCGTTGAACTGAGTTCTTTGTTTGTCGAACAGTTCTTTAGAGTTGGAGATCGGCGTTCGTCGAACTGAGCTCTGCGTTCGTCGAACTGAGCTCTGCGTTCGTCGAACTGAGCTTTTCTAGAATTCCTTCTGAAATAACAACCCTTAAAATAACCTATGATCCTAGTCTATACAAGTTGTGTCAAAATAAACATCCTAAATAAAGAATAGTAATCCTAGCCCAAATCAGTAATAAGGAGTTCCAACAATATCCCCCTATTTGGATGAGGATACTATAAAAAATAAAAAACATAAAGCATAATTATCTGACAGAATTATAAATTTTCAGCAGATAAAAAAAGTGTTTTGAGAAAGTCTATAAACATAACAACAAGGTTCAAAGTTATAATCAAAAATTAGGAATCCTTATGAGGAGCATCAGAGGAAGGATCTGAAGAGGACTTGGTGAAAATCAGCTTCCTGTTATGTTTTTTGAGCACTCAATATCCAAATATCATTGTTCATCTGTGGTAGGATAGTTCTTTTCCTACGTTAAAAACAAGTTAGGTGTTCTTGACCCAGATTACCTTGTGTCCTGGTTTTTTGTCATAATTAGTAGAAATATAAGAATATTCAGTTTGATTTTTATATCCAAGTGGATGATATCTCCTGCGAGGAATGATCCACTCAGTAAAAGAGTTTATCAAACTTTGAGTTTGATCATTCTTTTGAAAAGAATTAAATTTTCTGTTTGAAAATTTTGAGTTCGACGAATTAATCTGATTTCGTCGAGCTTCGTTTGACAAATGATAGTGAGATCGTCGAGCTCTATTCACAGAATAGTAATATTCATTTTTTGTGTTCAGCATTCATCGATCTCTGTTTGACGAATAACAGTGATTTCGTTGAACACCATTTTCAGTGTTCAGAGTTCGTCGATCTCTGTTCGACGAATAATATTGATTTCGTCGAGCTTGGTTCGACGAATTCTGTTGAACATAGTTTTTCTGAAAAAAAAATTGTTTTAGAAAATTCTTTGGCAAAACTTTAGTTTTTGTATCTTCTAATATTTCTTTTCCTTTAGCAGAAATAAATTTTACAGGGGTAGTTAAAGATGAAACTCCTAAGCCTAGTCTGTCATTTAATCTGACATTGACTGTGCTTGTAATATTCATCAGTTTGATACATCTCTCATTAAGAGTTTCTTCAAACTTTTTAGCCTGAGTTAGTTTGTTTTCTAGAGAAACTATTTATTCATTAGCAATTTTCAAATTTTCTTTAAGTTTCATATTTTCTGAAGATATGTGGTTCAATTTAGTCAATTTTTCTCGGAGATGCTTTATTACCTTCTCAGATTTTATCAAATCATTACAAAGTAATTTAAAATCCATCTTGAATTGGTCCGATGTAAAGTCAAAGGTTGAAATTACCTGATTTTCTTCAGAATCAGAATTACTATTTGATGCATTGATTGTCATCAAACAAACTTCTTTAGCATTTGATTCTTCTTCATCTTCACTTGAACTGGATGAAGATTCTGTGTCTATCTCACTCCATGTTTCAGCAACAAAGTCTTTCCCCTTCTGTCTGTGTTTACTAGAAGAGGGTTTGTTTGAATGTTTCTTGAAGTCTTTCTCCTTTTTCTTATCTTTCTTCTGATTCTCAAGACATTCTGGAAGTATATGTCCTGGTTTACTGCAACCATATCAAACAATCTCATTAGTGGGCGTTTTATCATACCTTGGCTTGTACTTGTTTCTGGAAAATCTTTTCCTAAAGTCCTTTCTGGTCATTATGTAAAATCTTTTAGCCAAAAGACTCATGAGCTCTTCATTCTCTGGAGTTTGTTCTTCCTCTTCAGTTGCTTGGAAGGCAATACTTTTGTCCTTCTTTATTGAAGATAGGGTCATTTGTTCAGCTTCCCTTGTTTTAATGAGTTGCTCATAGGATTTGAGTTTGTCCAGTAAGGTTTCTGTTGAAATCTCATTTACACTTCTGGCTTCTCTAATTGGCCAAATTCTTGAATCTCATGTGCTAGGGAAACACATGAGAATCTTGTCATTGATTTCTGTTAATGTAATGTCTTTCTCCAAGGTTTTTAGTTCATTGATTATGAGGCTGAGTCTTGTGTACATATCAGCAACAGATTTAATTTCACCCTTTTTGAAATTCTCATGTTGAGAAATCAGGTGAGATCTTTTATCTTTTCTCTCATCTGCTGATCTAGCTACCATTGCTGTGAGCGAGTCCCAGATATCTTTTGCTGAGGTGCATTCAGCAACTTTTTGGAAAATGTCATCAGACATTGTTAGGGCTAGATGTTCATAGCCTTTGCAACAGCAATTTTTACTTTTCTCTGGGCTTCTGTCCATTCTGGTGGAGGTATAGCATTGGTGTTTGGTGCTGCTAGAGGTAGAGGTGAACCTGTCAAAATGGAATTGTAGATATCTTCATCAATAGAATTCATATATAATCTAATCATTGTTTTTCATAGTGCAAATTTATTAAGATTGCAAATAGGAGGTCTAGTGCTTGCATACTTTTTGTGTTGTACCATGATAAAATCAAACTCTAAGTAAACTAAGATCTATTAGGATCTGTTGGTTCAGGTGTTAGCCTGTAAAACAACCAACCTCCCTCTGATACCAATTGGAAGTGAAGGGATAGATTTAACTTTACACTAGAGGGGGTGAATAGTGTATATTAAAAAAACTTTAATGTTATTTTTAGCAGTTGTAAAAATAAGGTGATATATATATATAGATAAACAAAATTCACAGCACAAAAAAAACAATCACAGACGACACAAGAAATTTATAGTAGTTCCCCAATAAATCTGGGTACGTCCACTCTTCTACCACCCTGATAGGAATCCACTACAAGTTTTTGATCAGATGCCCTGCCACCAGAAGATCTATTTTCTAAGGGAGATCTAGGCATCTAGCAACCCTTTGGGCTTTTGATCAGGTACCCAAAAACCAAATCTAAATCGTTTGATCAGGTGACTTATGAACCAAGAGTTAACTTTTGAAGAGAGTAATAACCTTGTACAGTTTAAAGAGTAACCTAATGTGTTAAATGTTGTCTTCTTTTTTAAGAATCTCTGAGAAGACTTTAATGGATGATGTTGCAAAAAGCTCCTCCTGATTTGAATAGAATTTGTGATCAAGGGAAGAGAGCTTTTCTTTAGGGTATAGGCCTTCTTGTAAGCTTTTTGCTCTTCCAGTAGATATTCCAGACAGATAAGAAGTGTGATGTCTCTTGAGAAGAGTCTGAAGCAGAATATCTGTATATCTTAGAATCTCTGTGTGTCCCTCATTATCTTGTTAAGCAGCAACCTTCTATAGATATATATGTCTGATGTCAGGGAGAAATTCAATATTTGAATTCATCTATTCTTGAAACGTCTGAAGAATCCCTTGAGAATGTAACTGTATTGGAATTAATTAGTCTTTAAAACTCTGTGATAAATTCATATTTAATGTTGCCTTAAACGGACTATATTTGTTATAATATTTAGCATTAAATATCAGAGTTTCAGTTATCAATCATATGAAAATATTATGTCTTGTGTAACTGTCTGATTCGTCGAACTCAGCAAGCATTTCGTCGACTTGAGTCTGGAGTTCGTCGAACTGAATTTTTTTTTCGTCGATCTGAGCTCTGCGTTCGTCGAACTGAGTTTTCTCTTTCCTCGATCTGAGCTCTGCGTTCGTCGAACTGAGTTCTTCGTTCGTCGAACTGTTCTTTAGAGTTGGAGATCGGCGTTCGTCAAACTGAGCTCTGCGTTCGTCGAACTGAGATCTGCGTTCGTCAAACTGAGCTCTGCGTTCGTCGAACTGAGCTTTTCTGGAATTCTTCCAACGTAACAACCCTGGAAATAATCAATGACCCTAGTGTATACAAGTTGGGTCAAAATAAACATCCTAAACAAAGAATAGTAATTCTACCCCAAATCAGTAATAAGGAGTTCCAACACAATCCTATACAAGATATGTGGGACTAAAGAAGAAGAAGGAAAGGGCCTATAATTGGGCCTTCACAACAATCTTTCTTGTGTCATCTAACACTCCACCGCAAGCTGGAGAGTACAAATCGTAGGCACCAAGCTTGGACAAGAACTGGTAATACAGCTTGTGAGGTAAAGCCTTGGTGAGGACGTCAGCAACTTGCCCAGATGCAAGAATATATTCAAGTTTCAGCTCCTTTGATTGGACCTTCACTCGAACAAAGTGACAATCAACCTCAATATGTTTAGTCCGCTCATGGAACACCGGATTCTTTGCAATGTGTATTGCAGCTTGACTATCACAAAACAGAGTTGGAAGTGAGGACAATTTAACTCTCAAATCTCCTAGCAGACTTCCAAGTCAAGTTAGTTCAGAAATAACAGACGCCATTGCACGGTACTCAGCCTCAGCAGACGAGCGAGCAACAACTGTCTGCTTCTTACTGCGTCATGTGATAAGATTTCCTCCAAAGTATAGAACCCAGTTGTAAATCGTCGATCATCCAAAGAGTCGTGGGGTATTGCTTGTACACAGTGAAAGAGAAGAGGATTGCTTGTACACAAGTCCTTGCCCAGAGGAAGTCTTCAGGTACCTGAGAATGCGCTCCACAGTCTGGAGGTGAGAGACCAGTGGGGTATGCATAAACCGACTTACCACACCAAGCGCAAATGATATATCTGGTCTTGTGACGGTTAGGTAGATCAATTTACCCACAAGACGACGATAGTATTCAGGATTTGGAAGTAGAGAGTCCTCCTCATATCCCGGAGCACACAGCATGTGGTTGACTTCCATCGGGGTATCCGCAGGTTTACACCCCGAGAGGTCGGCATCTTGCAGAAGGTCAACGCAATACTTACGCTGAGATAAGAATAGGCCATCAGGTCGACGAGCAACCTCCAGGCCAAGAAAGTATCGAAGATTTCTCAGGTCTTTGATTTGAAAGATAGAGTTTAGATGTTGTTTAACATGTTGTATCTCGGTTGAGTCATCACCAGTGATCAGAATATCGTCTACATAAACCAGAAGTATTATGGTCTCAGTTGACTGGTGACGAGTGAAGAGAGGAATCTGCAGAGCTCTGTTCGAAGCCAACCTCACGAACGGCCTTGCTGAATTTCCCAAATCATGCTCGGGGAGACTGTTTGAGCCCATAGATAGATTTACGAAGTAAGCAGACACGAGACTCTCTCGTGGTCTCAAACCCGGGCAGTTGATGCATGTAAACAGTTTCAAGAAAATCGTCATTCAAGCAAGCATTCTTGACATCAAGCTGATGAAGAGTCCATCGGCGGTGAACAACTAAGGATAGCAGAACCCGAACGGAATTCAATTTTGCAACTGGAGAAAAAGTCTCCTCATAATCAAGGTCATATTGTTGGGTAAAGCCCCGAGCCACCAACCGAGCCTTTAAGCAATCAACCGTCCCATCCGCAGCATGTTTGATAGTAAAGATCCAGTTGCAGCTAACACAGCTGTGACCAGAAGGAAGAGATACAAGATCCCAGGTGTGATTACCCCATAAAGCATTCATTTTTGCGTCTATGGCGGCACGCCACCGTGGATGCTGGAGGGCTTCCTCCACAGAGTTAGGTATAGAGATAGAGGAGAGAGAGTGAGGACAAAGTTAAGAAGGGGCGGAGAGAGCCGATGTAGAGAGACATAATTGGCCATTGGATGTGTTGTTGAGGAGGTTGTCGGATCAACAGGCCGCGAGAGCACACCGGTAGGGGGAAGCTGCTGTAGGGCATCTGGGTGTGGAGGACGACGAGCGTAAACTTGTATGATAGGAGGTTTGGAAGGAACTGGTGGTGGTGTGGGAATCCGAAGCAGAGTAGGGAGAAGTGGTGGTAGTGGAGACATCACGGGAATAATGGGCCGAGGTAGCGGAGGAGGAAGAAGGGGATCAAAAGGACTGGTGTGATATGGTTGGTCTTCATGAACGGAGACATCAGCAGACACAACCACCTTACCAGTGGTAGGAGAAAAACAGGCATACCCTTTCTGAGTGCGGGAGTACCCAACAAACATAGCTTTGGTAGCACGAGGGGCTAGCTTGTCATTGGAAGGACCAAGGTGCTGGACATAACAGGTACACTCAAACACACGAGGTGTGAGAGAGAAGAGAGTTGTGAATGGATAAAGGAGAGTAATGGGTGTCACAAAGTTGAGAACAGACGAAGGCATGCGATTGATGAGGTGACAAGCAGCAGAGACGGCAAAGTTCCAGTAGAGGGGAGGAATCTGCATTTGTATTATGAGAGATCGAGCCACATCAAGGAGGTGGCGATTTTTCCATTCCGCTATTTCATTCTGTTGAGGCATATAAACACACGAAGTCTGATGTATAATACCGAACTCAGCGCACAGGTTGAAGAAGGTGCGACCAGTATATTCTCGAGCATTGTCCGTACGAAGAGTTTTGACACGGGTAGAAAACTGAGTGTGCGTTTCCGTAAGAAACGCACGGAACGTAGTCGTGAGTTCGGTACGATCACGAAGTAAATACAGTCAGGTAACCCGTGAGTAATCATCTATAAAGGTAACAAAGTACCGATACCCAAAGACACTAGGGACCTTATAGGGCCCCCAGATATCAGAATGTACTAGGGATAAAGGAGAATCACTCTGAGTACATGAAGGAGAAAAGGAGACACGGTGTTGTTTACCGAAAATACAGGATTCACAAAAGAAGTCATGGAGAGAGACGGTAGGAAGAGCTTTCTTGAGAATTGAGAGAGGGGCATGCCCAAGACGACGATGTCAATCAGTGGTGGAGACAGAGGTGAGAGCAGAGGTGAGAGCAGTGGGAGGAACGTCTAGAAGATATAGCCCATTAGACAGTCGCCCTCTACCAAGTATAGTCTGCGTCAGTCGAACCTGCACCACAAAGGAAGAGCGTGAGAAAGTAACACAGCAATCAAGGTCTTGCGTAAGACGGCTAACAGAAAGAAGGTTAAAAGGAGAGTCCGGAACATGAAGAACCGAGGATAAGGAAAGAGAAGGAGTAAGAAAGAGATTAGCAGCGCCAGAAACCGGGAGCGTGTCACCATTGGCCACAGTGATGTGCTTGGGGTAAGCAGTATCTAAGTATTTGGGCCGCGGCTGCGGAGAAAGATGGTGTGTAGCACCTGAGTTCACAATCCAGTGAGAGCTGTGTGAGAGGCACGATATACCTTCCTTGAAGATCGAGGCTACGGAGCCAGAGGAGCAACTAACCACCCCTTGAAGCTGATGTAGTTGAGTACGAAACGCAGCAACCCCATCAGCAGTGATGGTGTCGGATGCCATAAACCTGATCAGCAGCGAGGCACAGAAACCGGGCGGCAAGAAGGCAACGGCTAGTCGGACAGATCCATCGACTAGAACGGAGGAAGCACTGAGAACAGCGAGAGCAGCCCGCAGCGGCGAGACAAGCAGCGCGAGAAGAGGCAACCGCGGGAAAAGAGACAGCGGCGAGAACAGGCCACAGCGGCGAGAACAAACCGCTTGGAAAGAGAACAAACCGCAGCCTGAAGAAGGCGGAGCGGAGAAGAGGAGAAGTCGCACGCGATGAGACAAGTCACGGCGACTAGCCAGAGAAGAAGCCGTGCGAGAAGTCTGAACGGTCACGGTGATCACACCAGCGGCAAGGGAAGATGTCGTGACCCAGATACGGAGATTGCAACGGTTAAAGAACAATTCGTGGCGAGAAGAGGATAGAAGAAGTCGTCAACCCGGTAAGAACAGACCGCAGAGAGCAGCAAAGCAAGCCGCGCGAGAAGGCGCACAATACAAGGGCAGCGGTTAGAACAGAAGAGGCTGCGACCAGAGAGGCCGAGCGGGAAGGAGGGAGAAGATGAATTGGCATGCGAACTAGGGAGGCCGCACGGTCTCGACGATAAGACACCAGCGGCAAGAAGCCACGACCAAAAAAACGGAGTTCGCTGCGGAAAGAGAAGTGCGGGTTGAGAGGAAATAGGGCGGTTAGGGAAGAAACCACACAGGAGAAGAAAAAGAGAAGACCGCGAGCTTAAGAGGGGAGCTCACAGCGAGAAGAGACGAAATCGCACGGGTATATAGGAGACCGCGCGGATAGGGAGGAAGAGGGAGTGGTCCCCACGTGTCAGAGAGAATCCTATAAAAAGGGAGAGAGAGAGGAGGTGTAGGCCACGGGAATGAAGGGGAAGAGAAGCGGGTAGGGAAGTCCTAGCCGCCAAGGCTGCGCCCTGAGCGATAAGAGGAGGCCGACCGGTTAAAAAACACAGACCGCGCCTAGCGCAAGCAGAGGAAGGCCGGGCGGTTAGCAAAATGCTAGCTGCAAGGAGAGACTGATTCCCTCTGATACCATGTAGAAAGGAATGGGCAAACCTTGCATATACTTCTTCGTGTATAAAATACAAGAGAGAGTACAAATATATAGGAGGATAGAAGGAGAACAATCCTATACAAGAGATGTGGGACTAAAGAAGAAGAAGGAAAGGGCCTATAATTGGGCCTTCACAACAATCTTTCCTGTGTCATCTAACAACACTAATATCTTCAAAAATAACATGAGAAAATATGTAAATGTTAATAACCATTTATCAAATAGGCAAATGAAAATTGGCAAACTAAAAATAATTCTAGATAGCTTGGAAGCAAGCAGGGCCCTTTTGTTGCAATAGTGAATCCTTCAAGGGCATTCTCTCCAAACAGACTGATAGTTTTCATCTAAATAAAAATTACAACCATATCTTCATATTCCTATCAGGATCAAGATTGGAAGCAGAATTAAAAATGGAAGTTTTTCCTAGGGCCGAATACTAACCTCCTCCTGTTAAGGTTATTTTTAAAAAATAAAATCTTTCCCTTATGCGAGAACAGGCAGGATTCGGAAAAGAGGAGGAAGGAAATGTCGCTCACGAATTGCCCCTGTGCATGTGAGAAGAAGCTGGACCGGGAAGAGCCGGAGGAAGAAGATGTCGCTCTTCTTCATCATCCCTATTCACATGAGAAGAGGCTGAATGGGAAGAGCTGCGGGAAGAAATGCTGCTCTTCTTCACACGAGAGAAGAGGATGGATTGGGAATACTAACCCTAAAACCGAGTAGGCGAATCCTAACCTGAGCCAAATACAATTCACACCGTTGATCACATATTTACGGCGCCTAATAGAACCGGCCAGTTAAGGGAAACCGGTACCGGTTTTGTTTGGGTGGGGCAACCGGCCGGTTCGCCGGATCTTGGCCGGTTTGAGGCAGGAGCGGTTTTCGCACTTTGATCGGTGGTCCGACCAGTTCGACCGACCAGTCCGGCCCGGTCCGATTTTTAAAACCTTGCACATATGGCTATTTACCAGGGCCTCCCCACTAAATTTGCTAAATTACAGGTTGTGCGCCTCTTACTTTTGAAATTACAAAAACCTCCCCTCTTATTTTTGAAATTACAAAACTTTTCTTGTAAGAGTACATTTCATAACATGCATGCACAAAAAGAACCCCTTGGAAATTTACTTCAATGAGGTATTTTTGTGCATTGAGGTTATGAAATGTAAGCTTCAGCAGAGGTTAAATAAAATTCTTCAAATTTATGCGTAAAATAAATCTTTTTAGTATAAACATGACCATTATTTAATATAAATCGGTAAAAACATGCTCTGAAAAGATTTGCATTTCAAACTAAATGAACTCCACATTTTTTTACACGAATCAATGCAGAACAAAATCCTTTCTGAGCCTAAATTTGGAAGTATTTGAAAGCAAATGGGTAAACAAACTCCAAATTGATTTGGGTTTGAACCTACATGAAAATAATAACATTTTGCATGACCTTACGCAAACAAAAAAACCATTAAATTTTTTTTTCGGAAGACTTTAATTCAACTGATGCGACTTACAGTGAAAAGCGATGCGTAATTAATGCAAAAGGAATTTCAAGGGCATATAAAAAGGGGAGAAAATAATAGGATGTTTACTAGAAAAAATCTATTATATTTACACCAAATCAATACCCCAATGAACCAAAATTAAATACCCATGCCATTCTCATTGTTAAAGCCCAAGACTAAAAACCCACATAACAGCTCATTGTATTTTTTTCCCTTTGTATTTAGTCTCACAAGAGGAGAGAACCCATATAGTAACTTGGGATTTTTTAAAAAATATTATTTAACATTTCAAATTCTAACGTAGTATCAAAACAAGATGAAATCACTCGTTGCTCTCCTCTCGAGTGAATACTCCCCGCCGATCTCTTTCCAATTTTGCGTGAACAATCTCGGCCTAACATGATAGCAATTCCGTTCCGAAGAAGAACTTGCCTCCTCACCACACACAGCTCGCCAAGCAATAAGATTGAGCTCGCCATTTTACACTCTCCCGGGCTTACAATCGTCGATCAAAATAAGCCCCCCATGGGATATTTATAGGCGCTCCACTGCGATCTCCCGTGAATTGCATCTCCAGAGCTCGCCGATCCAACTCGTCAAGCACGCGTGAACTCATCCCAAGTAGAACTCGCCTCCTGTGATCCGCAAATCAAATGGCTCTTTTTGTCCCGTTGTTTCTCCTTGCAGCGTGAGCTCCATCCCGACAAGTCCACAACTTCTGCCTCTCACGAACGTCGCCCCAAGATCTTTGAGCTCGCCGAACAGAAATATCTTAATTCATTGAAATATTGCATTCCCATTAAAATGAAAAAATAAAGTGCAATACAGCAAATCAAAATGCAATCATATCCTCCCCAGTCTTCCTAAACAATCTCAAGAAATTCTGCGGAGAACCTCGCACTATCAGTCCAAAAAAAAAATCAGAAAGAAGAGAACTACGGGCACAAAAATCAGCTGCTCGGTTGGCCGCCCGGGGCACATAGTGGAAGAGGATGTGATTGAGCTCGAAGAGGAAGTCCAAATCCGCCCGATCATGGTAGCTATCAGCCCATCACCCCCTCTTGAAGTCATCCTTGCAAAACATCATCAAGTTGCAGCAATCCCTTACAATAATGATACCTTGGGCCGCAAGCATATCATCTTGAAGAAAGGATTTGAGGTTCGCCAAGGCCGCAAGCGCCGCACCACCCGGATCCCAATGCCACATCTCCTAGCCCATAGCAAAGAGAACGTGGCCTGCAGTATTCCTTGCAACAATCCCGAGACCTGCTTGGAAATTAAAAGTAATAGAACCATCAATATTGAACTTAACCCAGCAGACGTGGTGGCTGAGTGGTGCTCCAAAGCCCCTTACGAAGGATAAGCAGGGCTGGTAGAGAACGAGGTCAGAATGTGGGTTTCCATGACCGTTGTCGTGGCGTGTTCCTGCCCATGAACTCGGGCGTTGCAAGCCCGCCAACATTGGTAGACTGCACAGGACAAAAACTGGAACGGGCCAATATCGCCCTTCGATGCCCGAGACAGCCGGGCAATAAACTCGTCCCACGAGTAGGCCAGAGGGAGGCGAAGCCCCCAGCGCAGAACTGTGCGGGCGACGACCTGCAGCGTGGCGCAATCACCAAGGAGATGGTTGCGGGATTCAACCTCCCGGAATCCCCATGGACAATCCCGCTCGGCGCTGAGGCCCCTCCGAGCAAGCCAAGAACAGGTAGGAATCGCGTCCAATGCTAGGCGCCGCCAAAAGAACTTCTCGCGTGGCCGAAGCTTCAATTTTTGGAGCCATCCGAAATCGGTAGAAGAACTAGAGAACTGAGTGGAGAAGGCGAGGTTGCAAATGGTCTTGCCGCTAAATCAGTGGAGGTGCTTCCGAGTATCCCCAACCACCTTGCCATAAATCGGTACTTGCAAGGTACTTGCAAGATCAAGTCAACAAGAGTGAGACCAAAATGGATCTCAAAAGAAGGCTTGTCACAGTCACCGTTGGCGGTCAGCAATGCATCATAAGGAGTCCGCCTCCTAACAATTAAAGAATGTTGGCCATCTGAAGAGTGCAAGCTCCAAAATCTAAATATTATTCAGAACATAAATCACATTACAATTGGCGACCCGCCAACTCACAATGGACTTGAGAGAGACTGCACCTTGGTGGATAATGAGAAGCACCGGGGACTCGCCCCGCTTGATTTCACCATGAAAGTGGCTAGTCACGTAGTGCAAGTGCATCGTCCTGTGGAAAAGAGAGGACCCCGGTTGATACAATTCCTAAGGAAACTGAGCCCAATGCGGGCCTTGCCATGCAATATCTTCACTCCGCAAGCTCCATCCCGACAGTCTGCGAGCTCTCTGTTCGCACGATCTCTGCATCTGTGCTCTTTGCAAGCGAGCTCTCGCTGACTCCTTACTCACAGAACTCGCAAGTCTACGAGTTCCTAGCGCGGGACTTGCCACCTGGAGAACTTTCACGCCAAACCCGTCGCCTGGAGATCTCCAATGCCAAACTCGTCACCTGGAGAACCCTCGCACCAAACACCCTGCCTGGAGAACCCCTTGCTCGCAGAATTTCCTGCGACTACACTTTTCCTGTGTGCTTTTGCGAGCTCTCCCGGTGAACTCGTCATCACTTCAGTCGTGCTCACCGAACCTGCTTGTTTTGAACAATGACCCAATATTGTCAGGATCGTGATCCGGATCGTAGGATCGCACAATCCTACGATCCGGGTTACTCTTTTCGATCCGGATCTTAATCTGGATCAGAATTAAGGCGCGTCCATGCGGGATCCCGATCCGGATCGTGGAATCGTTAGGATAGCAATCCCTACACGATTCCACAATCTCGTCTGCCGTATTAAAGAGACGCGGAAGCCCCCCCCCCCATTTCGTTTCCACTCCTGAGTCCCGACAGCAATTACGCTCCCGACGGAAACCCTATTCCGCTCCCAGGTCTGCTGTTGTTGCTGCTTCTTCTTCTTCTTCTCGGAACCCCTATTCCGCTCTCATTTCTTCTTCTTCTCGGAAACCCTATTCTGCTCTCATTTCTTCTTCTTCTTCTTCTTCTCGGAAACCTCTTCTTCTTGAAAACCCTATTCCGCTCACATTTCTTCTTCTTCTTGATTTCTTTTGTTGATTGTTGATTTCTCGCAGTCCTGCTCGAAATCTGCGTCAGCGGCAGCCACCTTCGTCTGGAATCCGAACTCCGGAGCCCTATTCAGGACCTCCAGGTATGTACTCCGGCAACCACCCTTTTTTTAACAAATTTCTTATTTTAAGCAACTAAATGTGCCATAATGTTGATTTATATTTCCTTCAGAAATATAAGTTGGATCAACGTTTTAACTTATTGCATGAAATTCAGTGCTTTAGCTTTTGGAATTTTGATATTCATTACTTCTCTTTCTGGTAGCTAATGCACAATGTTCCTAATTGAAGAATGTATTTGTTTGCTACTTACTAATTTTATGAAGTTTATCAGTGCATTAACAACTTGAAAAGTGTATTTGTTTTATTTCCTTTTTGGTTAAATTATTTTATTATCTAGATGTCTGTTTCGGGTTCTGTACCTTCTAGTTCAAATCTCATTAGTAAAAAGTGCCGAAAAAATGCAATTGGTTCTAGAAGTGATCCAGGTTGGCAGCATGGGATCGAAATTGACAGTACAATCAAAAAAGAACACTGCAAATATTGTCTAGTCATTAGATCTGGTGGAATATACGGGTTGAAACATCATTTAGTAGGGACAAAGTTTAACGTGGAAGCTTGCACAAAAGTACCCGAAAATGTGAGAACTCAATTTTTGAGAATTCTTCAAGCTCATGGAGAGGAGGCTATGAAGAAGAAAAGAGATATTGAGAAATCCACAGTTGCCTCTGATAATGGCTTAGGTGAGTTGGGTCTAGTAAAAAAATCAAAGGGAAAAAAGTCAATGGATGCTTTTGTGAGAAAGACAAGTCAATCAACAATCAGTCATATATTCAAAAAATAGGCGCGTGAAAGAGCATGTCAACAAATTGCTCGTTTCTTCTATACAATTGCAATTCCCTTCAATTGTGTGAAGAACCCGGAATTCATAAGCATGGTCGAAGCGATCGGCCAACATGGCCCCAGAATGAAACCTCCTTATAACAACATCAAAGTTATATACCTGAAACAAGAGGTGGACAAAACTCTACAATTATTAGTGGAATACAAGGCAGAACGGAAAAAAGTTGGTTGCATCATTATGTCTAATGGATGGTCAGATAGGAAAAGAAGATATATAAGCAACTTTTTGGCGAATAGCCCAAAAGGTACTGTGTTCTTGTCGTCTATAGATACTTCTGATATTGCTAAAACATCCGAAAAAGTTTTCAAATGTTAGATGAGATTGCGAAGAAGATTGGGGAGGAAAATGTTGTGCAAGTGGTAACTGATAATGCATCAAACTACAAGGCGGGCGGTCGGTCATATGTTGATGGAGAAGAGGAAAAACTTATATTGGACACTATGTGTTGCACACTGTATTGACTTGATTTTATAAAATTTTGAAAAAAAAAAGAGTTGCATAAGTTAAAATAACAAAAGGTAGAAAAATAACAACCTAAATTTATTCTAGAACTTTGTTTCATACTTGGTTGCTTGATTTTACAAAGGAAAGACAATTGATCTAACCTGCAGTCACCGGATTTGCAATAGCTTACTTGACTTTGTGATGGCTTTCGGAGAACAAAGGTGGTTTGATGACAATGTTTACTTCCTCCAGGTGGAAGTCTAGTAGATTTGCTGGTTCGAATGAGGGAAAATCGATTCAGAAAATTGTTTTGAACACAGGGCGATTTTGTTCTCATGTCACAATATGTTTGAAAGCAGCTTTTCCACTAATCAAGGTGCTGAAAATTGTTGATTCAGATGGTCATATGATGGGATTCATATATGAGCAGATGGATAAAGAAAAGGAAAAGATTCAACTAAATTTTGATAACATCAAAAAAAGTTAGTAATTTAATTTTTTTGAATTCAAGCGTTTATAATTTTATATGCAATGATTATTTTTTTTTTGTGATAATATGCAATGATTACTTTCTTTTATTTATTTATTTTGATAATATGCAATGTTATGTTTTGTAGATATGAGCCAATATACGTAATCATTGATGAGAGATGGGCAAGCCTAAGTTATCAAAGGCGCAAGGCGCACCGAGGCGCAAAGAGGCTCTGCAGCCTAGACACAAGGAGCAAGGCGCAGGCACGCGCCTGAGCCACGTGAGGCACAAAAATGGGGGAAAAGGAAATTGAGCGAATTGGGCGCCCAATTCGCTGAAACTGGGCGCCCAATTCGCTGAAACTGGGCGCCCAATTCGCTGAAACTGGGCGCCCAATTCGCTGAAATTCCACGAATTCGCTGAAATTGGGCGCCCAATTCGCTGAAATTCCGCGAATTCGCTCAATTTTAGCGAATTGGGCGCCCAATTCGCCCAATATAAGCGAATTAGGCACCCAATTAGCCCAATTTTAGCGAATTTGGTGCCCAAGTGCGCCTAAGGGTGCCTCGGGTGCGTCTAAGATCATGTTTTTGCTCATATCAAAAAAAAAATACATTAAAAGGCCCGGGCGCGCCATTGGCGCACCCGGGAGCCTGTAAGGCTCGCGCCTGGGGCACATCGCCTGCCTCAGCCGTGCTGAGGCATGCGGGCTGCGCCTGGTGCACCCACCACCTAAGGTGTGCCTAAGCGCGCGCCTTGACAACTATGGGCAAGCCAACTTCATAAACCATTGCATGTCGGCGATGTCGCAGCTTATTATTTGAATCTTCATTTTCACTTTAGCCCAACTTTTAGAGCTGATGTAGAAGTCAAAATTGGCTTTTACGGTTGACTCCAACGAATGATTCCAAACGAAGATGAGAGGACAAAGATAGATATTCAGATGTATGACTTCAAACATGCAAGAGACTTATTTGGCTTAGACTCTGCAAAGGCAACTAGAAGTAAAAGAGCTACTAGTTAAATAATTTTAGATTATTAATCATTATTCATATTAAAATTATTTTACACAATTACAATATTATATTTTATAGCTGATTGGTGGGATTAGGGCTGATATTGAGTCGAGTTCGAGCGATTTTAGCTCGGCTCGAAATCGAAATTTTCGACTTGAACTCATCTCGAAATCGAAATTGATTTCGAGTCGAGTCGCCTCGACTCAAAATGGCACGATTCCGACTCAGCTCGAAATTAAATCGAGTCGGCTCGAAATTGAGTATTTTTTGTTTTATTCGTAATTTGCTCAAAATTAAATTGGGAAAACTATAAATTTTGCAAATAAAACACTTAAAATCTTCATTCTTTTTATTTATGTTTAAATTTTATTATTTTTAAGCTTAAAATAAGAATATATTAATAAATACATAAAAATTATTAATTAATTCGAGTTAATTCGAATCATATTTCGATCGATTCGGGGCTGACTCGAAATCAGATTCGAGTCAAATTGAATCGACTCAAATTGTGTCGAATCAACTTTAACTGATTCCGATATGGCTCAATTTTCGAACGATTTTCGAGCGACTTTCAAGTTTCGAATAATATGTTCAGCCCTAGGTGGGTTTCCTATGGCGATAATTGTCTGGAATTGAAAAAAATTGCAATTCGCATTCTATGTTTGACATGTAGCTCTTTCGAGTGTGAACGCAATTGGAGCGCATTTGAGATGGTGAGCTCAATTGCACTAAAATATCCTCACACATAACTTACATGTAAGATTAATTCTTGTATTGGTATTCTTACTATTTTTTATTGTCATGATATTTAATAGGTGCACTCCAAAAAAAAATTTGTTTGCAACAAAAAAAATGAATGGCCTAGTTTTTGTGGTGTAAAATATGAGGTTAATGGAACAACAAGATAGAAGGGATACACAATTGAAGGAAAAGTTCTATAATATTGAGGATATCCCTTCGGATGATGAATGGATCACGGAGAGGGAATATTCAGTTCTTCCACGTAAGGGCAACTGGTTGAGGATGCTTCGAAATACACATGAAACTTATAGTGACGAGAATTGTGAAAGTAATAATGAAAAATCCGCTAAAGAAGTTAATGAAGAAGATAAGTTTTATAATAAATGAAGAATATTCTCAAAATTCAAGTTTTCACTTTTTTGTATCAACTATCAAGTATCAAAAACTCATTTCATTAAATTTCTTTATTGTAGGTGGAGTCAAAGATCTTACCCTAAAGCGCAGTGATCTCGATGTTACTGAGTATATTAGTAAGGGTGAATGGGATTACAATGAGGATGTCAGTGGTGGTGATGAGGATGCCAGTGGTGGTGATGAGGATGTCAATGGTGGTGCTGAGGAAGATGCGATTATTGGTGAAGATATGGTCGATGTGACTGTTAATGATTTATATTGACAATTTTATGATAGACTAACTCACCAGTCTCACCTGCCTAGTCTTGGATTTCTTATTTTATTTTATATATTATTTTTGCATTTCCTATTTGATGTGTTGGATGACTCCTATTTGATGTGCCTATTAATGATTTGAGTGAGTTCATAGTTAAAGTTGATTTTACTTGTTTAACTAGTAAACAGACATATTATTATTAACATTTTCTCATCTACTGTTAGTATGTTATTTGATATTGTTTTACTCATACTGAATGTCTTTAGTTGTAACAATTTTTATGTTTTATTAGATGAACAATGCTGCATAACAAATCAGATCATGCTCTTGTTGAGATGGAAGATAGTTTTCAAGCTGAATTAGTTGGGCACTTTCTGAAGGTTAGTGTATTATTTTTCTTAACACATTATGCAATTACATACAATTCATCATTAATGCTATCAATTTATATTGTGTTGATTTTGTCGGAGTGCTATGTTAATAAACTTTTGATATATTATCATTTCTTGGACAAGTGCAAGTCGGTATTTATTAAATTAAGCCAAAACTTCTCATATGTGATTATTGTTCATTATTTTGTTTTAATACTCCGCTTCAAAAGTTAAACTTTATATTTATATTTTTTTGGTATGTATGGCTGATTAGGTAATGTAACTCAAGGCTCTCTATGTTATTGCTTATTTTAAGTCTTACTTTATGAATGTAGTGGGATCTTACGATCCCCGATCCGATCCTCCGTGGAAGCCACACTCCTTCGGTAGACTGCATGCAAATTCCCCTTTCGGGTTGCTTCTACCCCGCCCCTCTGTGGATCACCCTGATCCCGCCGCGAGCTCCCTGATCAACTCAATCCTCGCACCCTCTTGGTGCTTGCCCTCCGGCTACATCATTTCTTCATGCCTCCATTGTTGTTGGTTCTCTTCGCCCCTCTCGGGCTCCTTCCTCTGCTCCTTTCCTCAATTCCAAGAATTTCGGGCAAGTTGCGGTGGCGTGGCCCTTGGACTGGTGAAAATCACAATGGAGGGCCGCCCTTCGATCTTCTCCTCTCCTTTGTCGTAGGGGTCTTCCTCCTCGCCCACTGCCCCTCCCGACTGCGTAAGCCTCCTATAGGGGCATCTGATCATGCCTCCATCATCCTTGTCCCCTCTCAGGAGAACATCGTTGTTCTCGCCTCTCAGGCGACAACCTCTTTCCCAAACGTCTGCGGTGCCCTCCCCCGCCCATCCTCTGTGGTGGTCCGGCGGGAGGCCCTTGGAATCTCCTCTTCGGGCCTCTCCGGTCCCCACTTTCCCGCGCCTTCTTTTCCTCTTGCTTCCTCGGCTCCCCCTTCCTCTTCGCTCCTCCACCTCCATTCGCTGCCTCTTCATCCCCTTCTCCCGTCAATTATGTCAACTTGGTCACGAGTCCTTGACTTGATGAAGAGACAGCGAATGGAGGTGTAGGAACGAAACGGAAGGAGGTGTCGAGGAAGCGAGAGGAAAAGAGGGCGCGGGAGAGCAGGGACCAGAGAGGCCCGGAGAGGAGATTCCAGGGGCCTCCCACCGGACCACCACGGAGGATGGCCAGGGAGGGCACCACGGACGTTGGGGAAGGAGGTTCTCGCCCGAGAGGCGAGAATGGCGATATTCTCCTGAGAGGGGACAAGGACGATGGAGGCATGATCAGATCCCCGACAGTAGGCCTACGGAGTCGAGAGGGGCAAAGGGCGAGGAGGAAGACCCCAACAGCAGAGGAGAGGAGAAGATCGTAGAGCGTCCCTCTATTGTGATTTTCACCAAGCCGAGGGCCACGCCACCGCAACTTGCCCGAAATTCTTGGAATTCAGAGAGGAGCAGAAGGAGCCCGGGAGAGGCGACGAGAACCAGCAGCGGCGGAGGCAGAGAGAAATGAGGTAGTCGGAGGGCGAGCACCAAGAAGGTGCCAGGATCGAGTTTATTAGGGAGCTCGCGGCGGGATCGGGGTGATCCACAGAGGGGCGGGGGAAGAAGTAACCTGACAGGGGAGTTTGCACGCATCCCATATACCTCTTCCCATTAATGAGAGTTTGATGTACAAAACCTGAGTGCTGCTCCACATATATCTCTTCCTTGAGGTCACCATTTAAGAATGTTGACTTAATATCCATCTGATAGACTTTGAATCTCTTATGTGCAGCATAGGCAAGAAATATCCTGATGGCCTCTAACCTTGCAATTGGGGTAAAGGTTTGGTCAAAGTCTATTCCTTCTTATTGCCTATAACTTTTGGCTACCAGCCTTGCTTTTTTCTTGATGATTACATCATTCTCATCTACCTTATTCTTGTAAATCCACTCGGTGACAATGATGTTGTATCCTTATGGTTTTGGCACCAATTTTCATACCTTGCATCTTTTGAATTATTGTAATTCCTCTTGCATGGTACTAATCCAGAAGGTGTCTTTGTTTGCATCCTCAAATCTCTTGGGCTCAACCTGAGACGGGAAGCTCAGGAATAAGGCATCATTGTGAACCCTGCTTCTTGTGGTCACACCTTGATTTTCATTCCCAATAATGAGATTCCGTGGGTGATCTCTCAAAAGCCTGGTTGTGGTAGGCAATCTGTTAGCTCCTTGCTGGATTTCTTCTATAGAATATGCTTCTTCAGTAATCTGATCACCTTCAGCTGGATTTGCTTCATCATTGAGTGCTTCAGTTTCTTAAGTAACCCTGCTAGAGCTGGGTATGTCTTGAATAGACAGCTCTTGCATTTTCTGATCATTACCTGCAAGAATAGGAGTGTTGGACCAGCCGTTATAAAGCAGGCTAGTCTCATCAAAGACAACATGCATAGATTCTTCAACTACATGGGTCTTCTTGTTGAATATTCTATAGGCTCTACTATGTGAGTTATACCCAACAAGAACACCTACATTGTATTTTTCAACAAATTTAGTAAGTTGAGCTTTTATATTATTTAAAATGTAGCATTTGCAACCACAAATTTTAAAATATGAAATTATTGGTTGTTTGCCCTTCAAAATTTCATAGAAGGTTTTCACTTGGGTCATATTAATGGAGGCTCTATTCAGAACATAACATGCAGTATTGACTGCCTCAGCCCAGAAATATTCTGGGAGTGAGGAGTCACTAAGCAGTGTTTTGTCGGCCTCTATCAAGGTTTCATTTCTTCTCTCAGCCACTCCATTTTTTTGGAGAGTTTTAGGAGAGGAAAACTCTTTGGATGATATCAAATTTTTGACAGAACTTTATCATGGCCCCAGATTGAAACTATGTACCATGGTCAGTTCTTTTTTGACCACAGTACATTACAACTCATTCTGAATTGCCTTGACATAGTTCATAAAGATATCTAGGGTATCTAACTTCTTAAGGAAGAATACTCATGTATATCTTGAGTGACCATCAACAATCACTAGGGTATACAACTTCCCACATAGGCTCTGAATGGGCAAAGGACCAAATAAGTCTATATACAACAGATAAAGACATCTTTCAGTATTTTTGGAGTCAATACTCTTAAAGGTAGCTCTAGTTTGCTTGCTCATTTGGCATGTATGGCAGGGACCACTTTTAACACATTTTATATTTATACTTATTTCTAATTAGATTTTCCGAAAATAAATTGTTCATTGTCTTATAGTTAATATGGGCAGTCTCTTATGTCATTGAACACAAAGAGACACTTTCCCATAGCTAGAGTTAAAGAATTATTACAAAAAAAATCTAAGCAATATACATTCTCACTCCTAGTGTCTGAGAGATGAACCTCTAAGTCAACTGATTTTTTGATCAAGCACTTGTCATTATGGAATTCAATAACATAGCTCTCAAGTCACATAGTTGACTTATGCTTACAAGGTTGTGTTGCAACCCTTCCACATAAGCTATCATTGTTATTGAAACTATGTCATTGGTAACCATATCATAGCCTCTGGTGATACCCTTGTCAGAGCCACCAAAGATGACCTTTGGTTGATTCTTTATAGGAGAATAGTCTTTTAATAAGCTCCTTGTTCCAGTCATGTGTCTGGAATAACCACTGCTCAAGTACAATATCTGATTTAGGAGGGTACTTGTGTTGGAGTTACCATCGTGATTTGGAAGTGATCAAACATATAATCTCACTGCCAACGCGATATGAGCCTGCAGGGTCGCACATAAGAGATGTAGAGAAGTTGGATGATTGACTGTGTTGGTAAAGGTTACCAATCACCGACCTGAATAGGGTTGTAGGCAAAGAGTTGCCTTAAAGAATCATCGGGTTGGGCAAATGTTGCCTCGAAGGATTGGTAAGTATAGTCGGCCGAGGGTCGACGAGAATCGTCGAGAATAGTTCTCTGATTCTCGCCGATCGACGAGAATCGTCGAGAATAGTTCTCTTATTCTCGCCGATCGGCGTGTATCGTCGACCCTGTTCGACGTGTATCGTCAGTGATTCTCGACGATCGACGAGAATCGTCAACCTGCGATTCGACGTGAATCATCGGGCATTCTCGCCGATTGATACTCGCCGAATCTGCTGGTGATTCTCGCCGACCGGTTCTCGCTGACTGGTTCTCGCCGATTCTTGCCGATACTCGCCGATCCTTAGTGATTCTCGACGATCGATTCTCACCGATCGGCTGGTCATTCTCGCCGATTCTGGAACCCTTATTCTTGGGTGGTCTGCGGATAGCGATTTTCCTAGGTTTATTTATACCTTTGGTATAAATAGAACACTTAGGGTTTTTCGGGTTCACTGTTTTCTGATCGAATCGAACCCGACGGAAGAGTTCCGTTCTTCGTTCCGCCGATCCCGAATCCCGCCGCCGACGGAAGCGTTCCGCCGCCGCCGTGATCGCTCCGCTGACCTCCTCTTCTCCGGCGACTGTCGCTGGTGCTGCTCTTCCTGGTGCGGACCTAGCAGTCCGTGGAATAACAAGGTGCGGTCATCGTTCTTCTCGATCTTCCGTGCGACGGAAAGCTCGGCGTTCTCCCGCTCGTGTGGATTTCTGCAGAGACGTGGATATTATTCCACGTAGAACTCGCCACTAGCAAGAAGACAAAGTTTGGAGCATCTCCGTTGAGTTGTGACTCAACGCCACCGAGGTAATTTTTGCCTAGTTTTTGCTAACTTCCTGATTCAACGTTCATGGCCCGATCCACATCTCTTTGGGTTTTTCTTGATGTTTTTCTTTTCCGCTGCGTGCACAAGCGTTGTGCCATCCATAGAGAAACCCAACAACTTGAACTAACCTGCAAAATATAATTCACTTATTCTTTGGTACCCAATTTATCTTGGGTCATGGGTACTTGTTAGTAGCATAAGATGAAGTTCTTTTAAAATTTTGCATGGCAAGAATGCCTCTCTTTGCATTTGGCACATAAGGGTTGTGCCAACAGTCTATGACAAAGTGTCTCACTTTGTCACAGCACCAACACTCATGAATATTGTATCTTCTTTTCTGAACAGATTTAGAAGTTGAAGCTTCACATTTTTGTTCATTAAAGAAGACAGCAGCATTCTTCAAGTTCCTGTCAACAATCCCTTAGCATTTTGCCTGGCAATAGCTTGTCTTAGCATGTCATTATCTGATTGATATCAGCGGGTCTCAGTTTGTAGGTTGAGCATGAGTTGATAGCATCAGATATTGCCCGGTGAGAGTAATCTATAAGTTTGACAACAGCCATTTGTTTTGCTGGACAGCAGTCATTGACTTCTTCATCATCCTCATTATCACCGTTTGAATGTAACAGAGGGGCCCTGATGCTTATCCTTGCAGCTGGACAGTCATCATCTTCTTCAGCAGCTACAAACAGCCCAATATAGGCTTCATATTCTTCTTAAAAATCTGAAGATACTGAGTAAGATTGACTCTAGTTCTTCTCCTTCTTGGCAAGGAAAGTCTTTTCAGCTTTCTTACCCTTGTGGTCATGGTGCTTCTTCTCACCTATTTCTTTCCTTTTGACTGAGCAGTCAGCAATGACATGTCCAGGCTTGTTGCAACAATAACATATAACATTAGTAGAAATATGTTTACTATGTTTAGTTTTATACTTGTCTCCTTTAGAGTACTTCTTTTCAGATCTGTTGTTGTCCTTCTTGTAGTTTGAAGAGGAGGAAGGTTTGATCTTCCATTGTTTCCTCTTCATCATTTTCTTAATTTGTCTTGAGAAGGTAGCAAATTCTTCATCAGACATGTTGTCAGATGTGTTGGAACTCTCTGAGTCAGCTGGTCTTCTTGGAGGAGAGGGAATTCTCTCCTTGCTCTTCTTAGAGCTCTCAGCTTTGAGAGTAACAGACCTATCCTTGACATGGGACCTGATGGTGGTTTCCTCTTCCTTCCTTACAGATAGCTGCATCTCATAAGAGAGCAGCTTTCCAAATAGAGTATGTGGAGGAGTAGCAGCTAACTTGGCCACCTCCCTTATGGCACAGATTTTTGTGTCTCAGTCTCTAGTTAGAGACCTCAGAAACTTATCATTTACATCATAGTTGTTGAAGATCCTTCCATAAGTCCTCACCTCATTGACCACCCTGAAAAACCTTTCATAACATTCAGTTATGTTATCCTTGTTATTCTGCCTGAAGGCTTCATATTCCTGATTTAGCAGGGATTTCTTATCATCCCTTAGTTCTTCAGTGACTTCCATATACATTATCAGTGTATCCCACATTTTTTAGCAGTTTCACAGTGCACCAAATTTTGAAAGGTGGAGTCATCAATTACACTTACTATGATATTTTTAGCTTTCTTGTCCATAGTAGCAAGTGTTACTTCATCCCTAGTAATCTCAACATATAACTTGGGCACTCTCACATTTTGATAAATAGTGGAGACTTTTGGGGGGATAAAAGATCACTGCTTAACAATGAAATAGATCCTAGGGTCTGAGGTTTGCATGAATAATTTCACCTTTTGCTTCCATATGCCAAAGGACTCCTTTCTGCATATGGGCAACTTCATAGAGCTCATCTCCTTATGAGCCTCTATAGCAAACATATTTGGAATAGTAGACTACCTCTTATAGGATCTGGTAATACTGCTAAGTCCTTTTTGACCAACCTCCCTCTGATATCACTTGATAGTTAACTTAGTAGTAGTCTAAATCACCTAGAGGGGGGGTGAATAGGTTGTTTGAATTTTTCTTCTTATACTTAGCCATTTTTGGCTGTTAAGCTCAATCAAAACACACACAGAAAGCACACTTTGATTTATAGTGGTTCCCCAAGGTATGGTTACATACACTCTCCCTCTCCACCTTTCTAACAGTGTGTTAGACAAGGCAACCTCCTCCAAACCTTAGCTCAAAGAGCTTACAACACAGATCCATCAGGATCTCTCAGGTCACTTCCAAGACCCTACCTCAGGCCACAGCCCCACAAATTCAGAGTACACTCTACTCCTACAGCTCAGTGACCCCTCTGGTCACTTACTCCAGGCCTATCAAGAAGCCCTACTACTCAGGCTAGGAGGGCAACCCTACCCCAAGCACACATGCCTTACACTCAAGCTCAACAGCCCTACACTCAGGCTCAACAGCCCTACTCTTGATCCAAGACCTTACACTCAGAACGATAATGTTCTTACAGAGAATAATTATAAATTGATTACAACAGAAGACCTTAGAAAATAAACCTTCAGCCTTTGTCTTCTGTTGAACTTGCACAGCAGTTAGCTGACTTGGAGCAGGCCTGGAGAATGGTTCTACAGCTTAAGAACTTGCTCACCTTGATCTCCTGTCTTCAGTAGAAGGAAGAAGATCAACCCCTTGAGTCCAGAGTGACTCAACTAGTTCTCCTGAACCTGTTCAGCAAGAACATACTATCTTCCTGAAATTGAAGCGCACAGCTATAAAAATAGATGGTCTTTTCCCGATTCACGGGCGGGAAGAACTTTTTGCAAGGTCAAATCTCAGATCTCAGAACTTAACTTCGAACTTCTTTTTCATTGACCTAAATGTTGCTTTTATATGCTTCAACTCAGCAACGGCTCTTTGAATTTGTACTAACACAGCATGGCCAGGAATAGATAAAGTTATTTTGTTTTATCTTCTTTCTGCCAAAAATAGGTCGCGCCTTCTTAATGGCACTATTTGAAAAAAAAAACTCAACGGTTTAGCTGAGACTGGCTTCTATCTAAGCGGCAAATCAGCAGCTTCTCAGTGGTTCCATTGAGACCGGACTGCCTTCTCAGCGGATTTTCCCTTAAACTGCTGAGACATAGCAGAATATCCAGAGATGTTCTTATCAAGATTTAGAACAACTTAAACTTGTAATAATATGAAAGAAAAGGCTTATCAAATACAATATGCATTTAGCATTGTAGGTGATGCATTTTCAAATCCAAGGAACATTGAAGGGCAATATTTTCAACACATAGTGAAGCACAACTTTGACCTCCTACTCGCGTCGCAGCACGCAATGACCCCTCACGTGCGGGTGGGCAGGATGGCGCGCTGTCCAAGCGATGTCTCTAGCCTCGTGGAAGTGATCTTGGGCTCGCCGAAGGAGATCAACCACCTTGCGCATGTGTTCTTCTAATCTATTCGCCTCGCCAACAGTGTTTGCGACCTGGCCGAATTTGTATAGGTGATCTTCGGTGGCGTTCTGGCTAGTGTCCAGTTCGTATAGCCTCTCCTCCGCATCCAGCATTCGCAGAAAGAGCCCGTTGTTGCCCTCCAACTGCGCTTTGTAATCTTCCAGCGCCTCCACGCGAACTCGGAGCTCGCCGAGTCCCTGCCTAGTCTCCTGCCGATGCACGGTAGCGAAGGCCGAATCGTAACATGAAAGCACCCTGATCAGGTGCGAGTTGTCCACTACTGGGTCGGTAATCAACTCGCGAAGAGGGCTAGATATCCGGGGAGGAGTTAGCTCGGGGGGATTCCCAACGACAAGAACTTGCGTGAAAGGGGAGACTCGGTACCTACAGAAGAGGAGTTGGAGTAAATACCGGAAAAGAACGGGGGAATTCAGGGGTTACCGTGGGGAGATTCAGCATCACCCTCGGCGAGGCAGGGCGGCTTCATCTTCAATGACTTCCCAACAAGTACGGGGCAACTCGACTCTCCTGCCTCGAGATGGCAAGGGGATATCATGGCCCCGACGTTGGGCAACAGAGGTAGTGACGACTAAGCCCCATTGTGTCCAAGGTCGGCACGATGGCCCGTAGTGGGCTCGCCCAATGAGCCCCTGCGAGAAGGCTTCACGGAAGAGGGAGGATCGCTTTCAGGGCCCCCTAGAACCGGGGGGAGAGAAGCCCGCACCCAGCACGGCTGGGCGAGACCGCTTCTTCCGTTTGGAAAGCTATATCTTCTCCATCTTCGCACCTTCACCATCCTTCGAAGTCGCCAGAGCCACCACGACGGCATCGTTGTCGTCGATCTGTCGAATCAGAGGAAGGCGTGATCCGGGGCATATCAACGAAGCAGGGTACAACGGAGCCGCGTACTATGATGGTGGAGGGTCAACTATCCAGGGGAAGCTGACCCGCGTCGTCGGCTGGTACCACCATTCCCAGGGACGACGCGTGCCATGAGGACGTCGCGGAAGAGGCTAAGTCGGCTGGGACCGGCAACTTCGCGTCGGCTTGGTGTTCACGAACTTGACCGAATTCATCAACCTGAGTTTCACGCCGAGTCTTCGGGGGAGGCCCGCTACTCAGGCCGAACAGGGCAGCTACCTCGGCACCGTCCCGGTCAGGAGAGTCCATGAGAATCAAGGGAGCAGCAGGTCGACCGAGAAATGTCTTGGGGAAGGTCATACCCTTCCCCCCGTATTTATAAAACCAGGAAGGGGTCGCGATGCGACAGGACAGGAAGCGTCCTGGGCTCGCCAAATCGGGGTTTGATGATTTCTTTCCGACCTCTGGCGAGCTTGCAAAGAAGCGGGGATTGTGTAAAACCCCAATTTAGCGACCTCAGTCCAAACCACGCTCGAAGGAGGCAGGACGAACCCTCCTAGGAAAATCAAGTCAGGCGAGCCGAATTTGGTGAGGCGTGTAACACCCCAAAACTCAAAAGAGCGACGGGTGACGTTTCGGGCCAAATTTGGTTTTTTGCAGGGGGTACACGGCCTGGGACACGGGCGTGTCCCAGGGCGTGTCGTGTTCGTTCGACGATTTAGCCAAAGTCTGCGTTCGACGATTTTCCAGCAATCTGCGTTCGACGATTTGCCAGGGATCTGCGTTCGACGATCTGACTGCGTTCGACGATTTTGCCAGGGATCTGCGTTCGACGATCTGGCTGCGTTCGACGATTTTGCCAGGGATCTGCGTTCGACGATCTGGCTGCGTTCGACGATTTTGCCAGGGAACTCTGTTCGACGATCTGGCTGCGTTCGACGATTTTGCCAGGGAACTCTGTTCGACGATTTGGCGGCGTTCGACGATTTGGTAGCGTTCGACGATCTTGGCTCGACGATCGTCAAGCGCGGGGCGATTGTGGCGTGTTTGACTCTGTCGACGCGGAGTGTCGACACAGAGGTTTTGGCGGGATCTTGACTAAATGTCCCGACACAATTTGATTGGTCGCGGACATTAGTGGTGTGCATGAAAAACCGAAAACCGATCAAACCGCCCCGAACCGCCCAAACCGAACCGAACGACTCGGTTCGGTTTTGGTTTTCCTCTCTGAAAAACCGAACCGCGCCGACTAATAATACATGTAAAAATATTACCAATAATGATCTTTGAACTATTTTTATTAACTAAATAATGTACACAAATTATATCAACTTAATAATTTTTATATCATTTGAACAAAAATAAATTTTTGTAATGCATATTTTATGCATCAAGAAGAATTAAACATTTTGTTTAAGTGATTTTATTTATATCTTTTTATATTTATTACTTGATTTCCCAATAAAAATATTCAATCATAATTTTTTTAATGTAACAAGAGCTATTAGCTGTAATATATCATATGTAAATAAAACTTGATGATATTTATTTTTTACTTATCATACCAATTTTAAAATTTTCTTGAGATATTTAAGTACAGAATTATTTAAAATAGTATAACTGAAAAACCGAAAACCGAACCGAGTAAACCGACCAAAAAACCGAACTGAACCGATAAACATCGGTTCAGTTTCGGACTGGGTCCAAACCGACCCAAACCGAACCGCTTGCACCCCTGGCGGACGTGTCCTGCTCCGGATTGGTGAATTGTGCGGTGTTTAGCCCCATTTGTCCAGGTCAGACCTGGATCGTAGCCGTGCATTTCTCTTTTGTGAGATCCGACAGCTGGTGGTTAATCCGATTGGGATATACCCGTGTACAGGGTTTCAAAACCCTTATTTTCTGCCGCTGGTTCTCTGTCTAACTTCTAGAGAGAAGGGAGAGCAAAGGAGGAAGAAGAAATCTAGATCCGGTCCTTGGAGGGGCTTCGGAGCTCCAAATCGCGAGCCGACTTCGGATCTACGAAGGCAAAGAGAGTGCGGTGCTTTTCATCCACTTACATTTTCATGGCGCCAAGGAAGAACGCTAGGGTAACGATTCTCTACTTGAGCATATGAAGCTCTACTTCTTTTGCATAGGGAAGTCCGCTCTCGCGAGTTTGCGGTGAGTTTGAGGCGTTCCTTCGGGTAGACATGAATAGTCCCGTTGTGTACATGTAGAGTCCGTAATCGAGAACGGATATATGCATGATGTGTGAAGGCTACCCGGACAAGTTGGTCTGGATCGGTGATGTTGCATTGCATAAATGGCCGAAGAAGACTCCACGCAAATGTTTGTTTTTCGGGTTTTCTACGCGGTAGATTGCAGCAGGGAGTCTTGGGGGCTAACCTCGGGGTGCACCCGGAAAAACGGGCAGATGCGTGATTCTGCCGTCTTGGTGGCCTGGGCGACAACTTGTACATAACTGGGTTATGTAATATTGTGCGTTCGATTCACGGGCTTCGGGGAAACTTAACTCGTGCCGATGATTTTAAATGTCGAGGCAAGTGAGCAACGGGTTGAGTGGAACCGTTCCTGCTCTATGCTATTTGGTTTTTGAGGCCTACCGAGGGCATAGAGGTCGGGTCTTTGGCTGTCGATGATTTTAAGTGTCATGACTTCTACTTATAGGCTGTTGATGATTTTAAGTGTCATAACTTCTGCCTAAAAGACTCAATTGCTCACGTGTGGTGCCGTCCAAGTGGCGGTGGTGGGGCCGCGGTTTTGACCGAGTTCACCGAGAATGTGCCCTGAGAGCACGGGGTGTGTGGTCGTGCGTGCCTACGCCTGTGATGTAATGTTATTACTATATAATGTTTGGTTATGCTAATAAAGTGCATGGAAGGAGCATCGCCGCCCCGATTTTGGGGGCGGGATCATTATAATTTGGTCAGCGTTGCTGACCGTTGCCTTTGTTTGTCACCGTGCGGTGGTTTGTTGCTTGCAGGTGCTGCTGGACCAAGCGGTCAATAGCGGGCTAAAGCCCAAGTTGCTGTGCCGGCCCTCGAAGGCCAAATTTTTGGATGTTTTCTTTATTCATGTATGGCCGGCCTGCGTGCCGAGGTTTGAAAATATGTAATTTTGAAGGAAACAATTTGTAAGGCCTTAAGGCCAGTACTTGTGTATTTGTACTTCATTCTTTTGGGTTTGTTTAGTGGACATTCATGTTATTGTTGTTGGGTTCTTTTAATTGCAACTTTAAAAACTGCTTCCGCTAGAATGACTGTGTAGGACGTTGGAATGGTTGGATGGTTTCCATTGAGTAACCACCCGGTCTGTCTGTGGTATATGGCGTCGGGCCCCGGCCGGACCTACTGCTATATGCTATGCGACGGATAGGGGGTGTTACAATTTGGTATCCGACTACTGGTTTCGGTCAGGCTTAAAATGAATTCGTGGGCGAATTCTTTTAAGGGGTGGAGAGCACATGTGTGTGCGTCATCGTTATAACAGCAAAAGAACTCATGAATGTCCACTTAGGAATGAAAAATACGTGTTTGAGGAACCTGCGCGTTCCTATAATTGCGTTTTGCAATTTTGTTTGGTCGCTTAACGGTGTTTTGTACCACTATAGGTGACCAGAAGCGGTGCTGGGCCGTCGGAACGCCGAGTTTCTGAGGCTAGTAGTGCACCAAATGATGCTCCTGCAACACCTCCATCGGCTGAGACCATACGATTGGTGGCCGAAGCAGTGTTTGTCATGATCAATGCGCAGCCTGCAAGGCAAATGCAGCAGCCCGCTCCTGCGATGGAGCAGGTACCTCTTCCAGAGATTGAGCCGAGAAGAGTGGAACAGGTAGTAGAGGAACCGGTGGTGCCGAGGAGGGCAACCGAGAGACAGCTCAAGCATGTCATGAGCTTTAATCCTCCGGTATTCTCGGGGTTGGGAACCCCATATAAAGCTGAAGACTGGTTCTCCAGGGTGAAGAGAGTCTTGACAGCAACGGAGACGGAAGAATGGCAAATGAACACTATAGCTACGTTCCTGTTGGATGGAGACGCTAGGCTGTGGTGGGAGGGTTTGGAGCTGCATCTCTTGAGAGGGAGACAACTTACAGACGTTTCGATGGAAGAGTTCTCGAGACTGTTCTTGGCTAGGTACCACCCTTCGACGCAGAGGATAGCTTTGGAGAATGAGTTCTTGAAATTGGTTCAAGGAGAGAGTAGCGTGGATGAATATCTCCACGAGTTTACTCGATTGAGTCGGTATGCTAGCTCCACCGTCGCGGATGAGGAGCGCAAGACGAATCGATTCTACGAAGGTTTGAGAGATGATTTGAGGCTACTACTCTCGGGGTCTATGACGCGGGGCTTCTTGACCCTGGTCAACACGGCCCGGTCCTTGGAGAAGGATATGAAGAGCGTCCAAGCAAAGAAAAACTCTGGTGATAAGAGGTCGGAGTTCAAAGTGTCGAACTCCTCAAAGTCTGTGTTCCGGAAGTGGAACAAGAAAGCTAGGACTTCGGGTCCAGCCCCCTCTGCTGGTGCTTCTGGGGCGACTACGGGTCGGACCCCGGGCGCATGTTACAACTGTGGGAAGCCGGGGCATTATGCCCGTGAGTGCCGGGGTGGACGTCCAAAGTCTGAGTTGAAGCCGGGAGCAACGTATGAAGGAAAGGGCAAGGCGGTGGAGTCAACCGCGTCTCATTATGCTCCGGCCCAACCGAGGGTTTATAATCTTGGACAACAGGAGGTCATCAAACAGGCGAATGTGGTGACAGATAAAATTTAAATTTATAGCAAGTTAATCTTTTAAATACTTGTTATGTACTTTTTACCTTACCACTTCTTGTTTAGGATTTGTTTTGATTTGTGAGTATCCGACAAGAGCACTCTTTGACACGGGAGCTTCACACTCCTTCTTGTCCGAAGGATTCATATCGCGCATCGGAGTACCTTCTTCGATGGCGAAGGACAAGTTGGATGTTTTGTTACCGAATGGGTGTTCGATGCGCGCGGATAAAGTCTGCGGTGTTAAGATTCGCATTGGGAATCAAGAGTTCGATCTGCAAGCGTCGTTACTACCGTTGGTGGAGTTCGACGTTATATTTGGCATGGACTGGCTCTCGGAGCAGCAAGCCTATATTGATTGCGGTCGCAAGGAAGTCAAGTTGGGAGCAAGTTGTGAGACGACTTTTACGGGCTTGAAAAGGTCGAGCAAGACGTTGATGTCTGCTCTTCAGGTGGTGAAGGTGGTTCGTGCTGGTGCAGAGCTGTTCTTTACACTATTGGAGGTTGCAAAGTCAAAGCCTACGTTGGATAGTATATCAGTGGTAGCTGAGTACCCTGATGTGTTCCCCGCAGATCTTCCTGGAGCCCCGCCTCAACGGGAGATAGATTTCACGATTGAGTCAGTGTCAGGTGCAAAGCCTGTGTCACGATCTCTGTATCGGCTAGCGCCTAAGGAAATGGCGGAGCTGAAGGTGCAACTCCAAGAGTTATTGGAGCAAGGGTATGTGCGTCCAAGTTCTTCGCCTTGGAGCGCACCGGTCCTCTTTGTTAAGAAGAAGGACGGGAGCTTGAGACTCTGTATTGATTATCGGGAGTTAAACAAGCTAACGGAAAAGAACAAGTACCTAATCCCAAGGATCAATGATCTTTTTGATCAGTTAGTCGGGTCGACGGTGTACTCTAAGTTGGATCTCAAGTCTGGTTATTATCAGCTGAGGATAAAGGAGACTGATATCCCTAAGACAGCGTTCAGTACAAGATACGGGCATTACGAGTTTACGGTCATGTCGTTTGGGCTGACTAATGCGCTGTCAGTGTTCATGGATTTGATGAACAGGACTTTCAGGGAGTACTTGGACCATTTTGTGATCGTCTTCATCGACGACATTTTGGTGTACTCGCAGAGTGAGGAGGATCACTTCAGGCATCTTCATTTGGTTTTGGAGACGCTAAGCAGGAATCAATTGTACGTCAAGTTCTCGAAGTGCGAGTTTTGGTTGTCCTCAGTGGCGTTCCTCGGTCATATAGTGAGTGGGGAAGGTATTGCAGTGGATCCGGCGAAGATTGTTGCGATACGGGAGTGGCCTGAGCTTTCTACGGTAGCGAAAGTCCGGAGCTTTCTGGGGCTTGCCGGCTAATATAGGCGCTTCGTAGAGAACTTCTCGCGGATAGCGTTACCTCTCACTACTTTGACGAGGAAGGAGCAGAAGTTCGTTTGGACGCCGGAGTGCGCGCGAGCTTTTGAGGAGTTGAAATGTCGGTTGACCACGGCGCCTGTGTTGAGTTCGCCAAGTGGGACCGAAGGTTATGAGATTTATAGCGATGCTTCGGGCAGTGGTTTGGGTTGTGTGCTGTTACAGCATGGAAGTGTTATAGCATATGGCTCGAGACAGCTGAAGGTGCACGAGAGGAACTATCCGGTCCATGACTTGGAGTTAGCGGCCGTGATTTTTGCCTTGAAGCTGTGGAGGCATTATTTGTACGGTGTGAAGATTGATATCTACACCGATCATAAGAGCCTGAAGTATTTGATTGATCAGAAAGACCTGAATATGCGGCAGCGTAGATGGATGGAGTTCCTGGGGGACTATACATTCAAGATCCACTACGTGTCTGGTAAGGGCAATGCGGTTGCGGACGCGTTGAGTCGCCGAGCCCCAGCTCAAGCCAATTGGCTATCGGTGCATGATGAGCGGTTGATTTGGGAGTTGGAGGCGTTGGAGATTTCTTGCGTGGATAAGCAGTCAAGTGCTGAAGCACTATTGAATTAGACTGAAGTTCAATATGACCTGTCTGATCGGATTCGGCAGGCGTTGGATATGGATGTCCACATGAAGCAACTCATGATAGAGGCTCTGCATGGGTCGAATTCCCAATTCGTTGTGGAGGACGGATTACTTTGGAAAGACGGCCGTCTGTGCGTCCCAAGCGTGGGCAATTTACGGGAGGAATTGTTGTACGAGGCGCATCATACCAAATATTCAATTCACCCGGGGAGCACGAAGATGTACCGCGATGTTAAGAAACTGTTTTGGTGGCCAGGACTGAAAAAGAATGTGGCGTTGTACGTGGCGAAGTGCCAAACTTGCGCCTTGGTGAAGGCGGAATGTCAAAAGCCGGGAGGATTTTTGAAGTTCTTGTCTATTCCGGAGTGGAAATTTGATGACATTACTATGGACTTTGTGCACGGGTTGCCAAGGTCGTAAAAGGGGAACGACGTCATTTGGGTGCTCGTAGATCGTCTAACGAAGGTGTCGCATTTCATTCCGCATAGGAAGGATGATCCGGTTGAGAAATTGGCAAAGTTATATGTAGACAATATTGTGCGGCTTCATAGTGTGCCCCGCAGCATCGTGAGTGATCGAGATGGGCGGTTCACGTTCAATGATTGGAGGCAAGTGCAGCAAATGTTGGGTACAAAGTTGAGTTTTAGCACAGCCTTTCATCCGCAAACGGATGGGCAGACCGAGAGGGTCAATAGGACAATGGAAGACATGTTTCGCATGTGTGTCCTGCACTTTGGAAAGCAATGGGAAGACCACCAATACTTGGTGGAATTTGCGTATAACAATAGCTACCAGGCGAGTATTCAAATGGAGCCCTTCGAGGCCCTATATGGTAGAAAATGTCGCACGCTGTTGTCCTGGTTGGAAACGGGTGAGTCAAAGTTGTACAAGCGTCAAGCGGTAGAGGATGCTACTTCATTGGTGTGAACCATTCGGGAGAGGTTGCTAATCGCTCAGGACCGTCAGGCGAAATACTATAATGCCAAGCACAGGAACGTGGAGTTCGCTGTGGGCGACTGGGTGTACTTAAAGATCAAGTCGTTCAAGGGTGTCTCACGGGTGCGGCGATTGAAAAAGCTAAGCCCGAGGTACCTTGGGCCGTTTGAGGTTCTGGAGCGGGTTGGCGAAGCAGCCTATCGTTTGAAGCTATCAGTGGAGCTTAGTGGTCTACAAGATGTATTTCATATATCGGTGCTACGGAAGGCGGTGCAAGAGCCTACGCAAGTGATCGCGGTCGATCAAGTGACGATTGATAGTGGGTTGACAACAAAGGTCAAGTCTGTACGAATTGAGGATTCGGAAGTCAAGCGGCTACGCAATAAAGAGATCAGGATGGTCAAGGTCCGTTGGGACAATTGCGGTCGAGAAGAGCTCTCTTGGGAACGAGAGCAGACTATGCTTGACGAGTACCCAGAGTTATTCCGCTCAGGTACAATTTTAGTTTTGTACTTATCTTTCCTTTATGAAATTTCGTGGACGAAATTCTTTTAAGAGGGAGAGAGCTGTAACACCCCAAAACTCAAAAAAGCGACGGGTGACGTTTCGGGCCAAATTTGGTTTTTGGTAACGGGGTACACGGCCTGGGACACGGGCGTGTCCCAGGGCGTGTCGTGTTCGTTCGACGATTTAGCCAAAGTCTGCGTTCGACGATTTTCCAGCAATCTGCGTTCGACGATTTGCCAGGGATCTGTGTTTGACGATCTGGCTGCGTTCGACGATTTTGCCAGGGATCTGCGTTCGACGATCTGGCTGCGTTCGACGATTTTGCCAGGGATCTGCGTTCGACGATCTGGCTATGTTCGACGATTTTGCCAGGGAACTCTGTTCGACGATCTGGCTGCGTTCGACGATTTTGCCAGGGAACTCTGTTCGACGATTTGGCGGCGTTCGACGATTTGGTAGCGTTCGACGATCTTGGCTCGACGATCGTCGAGCGCGGGGCGATTGTGGCGTGTTTGACTCTGTCGACGCGGAGTGTCGACACAGAGGTTTTGGCGGGATCTTGACTAAATGTCCCGACACAATTTGATTGGTCGCGGACGTGTCCTGCTCCGGATTGGTGAACTGTGCGGTGTTTAGCCCCATTTGTTCAGGTCAGACCTGGATCGTAGCCGTGCATTTCCCTTTTGGGGGATCCGACGGTTGGTGGTTAATCTGATTGGGATATACCCGTGTACAGGGTTTCAAAACCCTTATTTTCTGCCGCTGGTTCTCTGTCTAACTTCTAGAGAGAAGGGAGAGCAAAGGAGGAAGAAGAAATCTAGATCCGGTCCTTGGAGGGGCTTCGGAGCTCCAAATCGCGAGCCGACTTCGGATCTACGAAGATAAAGAGAGTACGGTGTTTTTCATCCGCTTACATTTCCATGGCGCCAAGGAAGAACGCTAGGGTAACGATTCTCTACTTGAGCATGTGAAGCTCTACTTCTTTTGCATAGGGAAGCTCGCTCTCGCGAGTTTGCGGTGAGTTTGAGGCATTCCTTCGGGTAGACATGAATAGTCCCCGTTGTGTACATGTAGAGTCCGTAATCGAGAACGGATATAGGCATGATGTGTGAAGGCTACCCGGACAAGTTGGTCTGGATCGGTGATGTTGCATTGCATAAATGGCCGGAGAAGACTCCGCGCAAATGTTTGTTTTTCGGGTTTTCTACGCGGTAGATTGCAGCAGGGAGCCTTGGGGGCTAACCTCGGGGTGCACCCGGAAAACTGGGCAGATGCGTGATTCTGCCGTCTTGGTGGCCTGGGAGCCAACTTGTACATAACTGGGTTATGTAATATTGTGCGTTCGATTCACGGGCTTCAGGGAAACTTAACTCGTGCCGATGATTTTAAATGTCGTGGCAAGTGAGCAACTGGTTGAGTGGAATCGTTCCTGCTCTATGCTGTTCGGTTTTTGAGGCCTACCGAGGGCATAGAGGTCGGGTCTTTGGCTATCGATGATTTTAAGTGTCATGACTTCTGCTTATAGGCTGTTGATGATTAAGTGTCATAACTTCTGCCTAAAAGACTCAATTGCTGACGTGTGGTGCCGCCCAAGTGGCGGTGGTGGGACCGCGGTTTTGACCGGGTTCACCGAGAATGTGCCCTGAGAGCACGGGGTGTGTGGTCGTGTGTGCCTACGCCTGTGATGTAGTGTTATTACTATATAATGTTTGGTTATGCTAATAAAGTGCAGGGAAGGAGCATGACCGCCCCGATTTTAGGGACGGGATCGTTATAATTTGGTCAGCATTGCTGACCGTTGCCTTTGTTTGTCACCGTGCGGTGGTTTGTTGCTTGCAGGTGCTGCTGGACCAAGCGGTCAATAGCGGGCTAAAGCCCAAGTTGCTGTGTCGGCCCTCGAAGGCCAAATTTTTGGATGTTTTCTTTATTCATGTATGGTCGGCCTGCGTGCCGAGGTTTGAAAACATGTAATTTTGAAGGAAACAATTTGTAAGGCCTTAAGGCCAGTACTTGTGTATTTGTACTTCATTCCTTTGGGTTTGTTTAGTGGACATTCATGCTATTGTTGCTGGATTCTTTTAATTGCAACTTTAAAAACTGTTTCCGCTAGAATGACTCTGTGTAGGACGTTGGAATGGTTGGATGGTTTCCATTGAGTAACCACCCGGTCTGTCTGTGGTATATGGCGTCGGGCCCCGGCCGGAGCTACTACTATATGTTATGCGACGGATAGGGGGTGTTACAAGGCGACCCCGCGTCTCGCCAACAATGGGCGACCGCGAGATGGCCTCGCCATCCAGGCCCCAGCTCGCCCGACGGGTCCCGGGCAAGCGCGCCCTCGCGCTGAGGCGCATACAGACCATTCGAGCCCTACCCGGCGAGCTCTCGCCCCTCGAGCCTCGCCATCTTTATGAGCTCGCCTCGATAGGAAACCAGTAGATCACCCTTTCTTCTACTCGCAGAGCAGCCTGGTGTGCCCATAGCCATCACAAACAGCGGGATTCCACTATTTGCAGACCAATCGGGGGTGCCGATAGCAAAAACAAAAAAAGACGGAGGCCGATATTAGCAGGCCAAAAAGATGATTTTACCCCTAGTTCGGGGTTTGCCTATAAATAGACCATCAAAGCACCTTGGAGATGCAGATCCATCCTCCTTGAGCTCTGGATTTTTGGAGAGCTCTTGCTCCGTTCCATCCAAGGTGTCGAGCTCAGCCTTTAACTTTGGGAGGGGAAGACGCGATACGCGCTTCTGGGTGAGTGACGGGATCTCCTCGCTACAGCTCACCAGGTCTGAGTGTAGGCAACCAACCACTAACTAGTAAGGGCTAAATCCGAGCTTGAACTAACTTGCCTTGCGCACCCGACAATGGGCTAAGTAACTTGAACGGTTCCTTCCCAATACGAACTCCGTTGAACCGGTATCCGAGTTTCAACAGATACATTCCCCTGCTCAACGCATCGCGCTGCAAAACCAGTTTCTGCAGTTAACTCGGGGTGATAGTTCGGTGGATGATTACTTCCAAGAGTTCACCAGACTTAGCCGTTATGATGGGTCTATACTAGAGGACAAGGAGAGGAAACGAATAAAACTTATGAAGGGTTGCAAGATGACCTAAGGCTGATACTCGCAGGTCCAATGACTTTTGGGTTTCACGTCTTAGTGCAAACCGCTAAGTTCTTTAGAAATGGATATGCAAAGAGTCCAAAGCTAGAAGGGCTTAAGTGCGAAGAAGTCTGACTTCAAAGTGCTGACCTCTGCAAAGTCAAAGTGTCGAAGGCACACAAAGAAATCCAGGTGTTTGGAGCCAGCTCCCTCAGCTGTTTTGGGAGTAACGACTGGGCGGGGTCCGATGACTTGCTACACTTGCGGCAAAGTAGGATACATGGAACGAGAGTGTCGATCTGGTCCTCCGAAGGCGGACAACCGAGCGTTGGAGTACGCTAAAAAGGTGGGTGCTTCTTATGCAGAGAAAGGGAAGGCGATGGAGTCTTTTGTGTCCAAATATGCTCCAACTCGACAGAGGGTTTACTCTCTTGTCAACAAGAAGACATCCGTCAGAGTGATGTTGTGACAGGTATGAGTTAGTATGTAGCTTTCATAGCTTATTGTACTTTATATCTTGTGTATGATTGCATGTCTTACATGTTTGTAATTAGGCTTTGTCCTAATACTTACCTATCCGACAAGAGCTCTCTTTGAAACCACTCTCTATCTGAGGACTTCGTATTGCGTATCGGAATGATTTTTTCATAGCAAAAGATAGATTGGATGTAGTGCTACTAAATGGGTGCAGGATGAGTACGGATAGGAGTTGTTGTGTGAATGTGCGGATAAGAAATCAAGATTTTGAGTTAGAAGGATCAATGTTGTCGATATCTGAATTTGATGTGATCTTTGGTATGGATTGACTCTCGAAGCAGTGTGCATACATCAATTGCAATATGATTAAAGTCACTAGGGAAAAACACTGAACGCGAGACTGCGTTTTTTGGTATGCGAGGATCGAGCAAGATACTGATATCTGCTCTCCAAGTGGTCAAGGCAGTTTGGAAAGATGCGGAGTTGTTCTTTACTTTGTTGGAAGCTTCAGAGCCCAAGCCCAGTTTGAGTGATGTTCTGATAGTATCAGAGTATGCGGATGTGTTTCCAAAAGATCTCCCTAGAGCTCCACCTCAGCGAGAGATCGATTTCTCTATTGAGTTGGTGTCGGGTGTCAAACCTGTGTCACCCTCACCATACCAAATAGCGTCAAAGGAGATAGTAGAATTGAAAGTTCAGTTGCATGAGCTACTAGAGCAATGATATGTATGTCCAAGTTCATCCCCTTGGAGTGCACCGGTCATCTTTGCGAAAAGAATGACGACAGCTTGTGTCTATAGTGGGGTCCTGCACCTCCATCCATATAATGCCTCGTAAGGGGCCATGCCTATACTAGACTGTTGGCTATTGTAGTACGAAAACTTGATTAGCGGCAGCAACCTCTCCCAGGGCTCGCCGCGGTCCAAAATATATAGGCGCAGAAGATCTTCTAATGTACGGTTGGTGCGCTCCGTCTATCCATCGATATGAGGGTGAAAGCCATGTTGAATGTTAACCGAGAACCCAGATGGGCCTGAACTGACCTCCACTCCTTGGACGTAAACCGCCCATCCCGATCTGAGACGATAGTCCTGGGTACTCCATGAACGCGCACAAACTACTCGATGAATCTCTGTACTAATACCCTGACAGGAGAGTGCTTCGCCACTGGAATGAATCTGGCACCTTTGTTAGTCTGTCCACTATCACCCAGATCGAGTCATTCCCCGCATGATACCAGGGTAGCCCATGTATGAAATCCATGGCAATATCCTCAAACTTCCACTACAGCAGCGGAAGTGGATGTAGTAAACCGTCGGATTCTTGCACTCTGCCTTTACAAGTTAGCAAGCCTCATAATACATCACAAAATACGTAATGTCCTTCTTCATACCTGGCCAATACATCGTCTTTTTCAGGTCCGCTGCCAACTTAGTGATCCCCGGGTGCACTGAGTATCTACTACAGTGTGCCTCTAACATGATATCCTCTGAAATCTGGCCTCCTGCCGGTATGTAGACCCTTCCTATAAAACATAGAAGTTCATCCCTCAAGGAGTAATCTTCTGTACTGCCTTCCTCCAAGGCTCTAAATATCAGCTCTGCCCTTGTATCCAGCGTCTGCACATCTCTGATGCGATCCTGAATGTCATCGGCGGCAGTCATCGATGTCAGGTACTCCGTATATAACTCTGGATCATCCTCGGACACTAGTGATATCTGTATCGTCTTAAATGGCTCTACCAACTCCAATGCCATCAGCTACGAGCCTACTCCTAACGTACTCGCTCTCCGGCTCAGAGCGTCTGCCACCATATTTTCTTTCCCGGGATGGTAGTGCATGGTGTACTGGTAGTCAGACAAAAACTCCACCCAGCTTATCTGTCTGATGTTCAGCTCCTTCTACGTGTCTACATAGTTCAGGTTCTTGTGGTCTGAGAATATATCGCAGTGGACCCCGTCGAGGTTGTGTCGCCAGATCTTTAGAGAAAATATAACTGTCCCCATCTCCAAGTTCGGTACCGGGTAATTCTGCTCATGTTTCTTCAGCTGACGGGAGGCATAGGCTATAACGTGCCCGTTTTGCAACAGAACGACACCCATCCCATGATAAGAAGCATCCGTGTATACCTGGAATCCTTCCTTCTCTGACGGAAGTGGAAGGATAGGGGCCGAGGTAAGCTGACCCCTTTAGCTTGAGGAAGGCAGACTCGCATTGTGGCGTCCAAATAAAAGGAGACTCCTTCTTCGTCATGGACGTAAGAGGTAGGGCAATCTGAGAGAACCCCTCTATGAAATTCCGGTATTAACCTGCAAGTCCTAAGAAACTCCGAACATCCGTGGCCGTCTTCAGTGGTGGCCAATCCCGTACTACCAGGACCATCGCCGGATCTACTGCCAAACCTGCTCCACTAATGACATGGCCCAAAAAGACCACCTCCTTTAGCCATAATTGGCACTTTCTAAGCTTAGCGTACATCTTATGCTCTCGGAGATTCTCCAAAGTCAAAGCCAGATTCCTCGCTTGCTCCTCTTCAGTCCTCGAATAAATAAGGATGTCATCAATGAATACAATGACGAAAACATCCAGATATTCTTCGAACAAGTTGCCTTCCCACTAAGATGTGAACCTCTAACTCGTCCCACCACATCATCGCCTCACCAGCCAAAAGGAAGGTTGCTATGGTGGTCTTCTGCCACTCAACATTTTCTGTGGCCGTCAAGACCCTCATTATCTTAGAGAGCCAATCCTCAGCTTGAGTTGGCGTTCCAACCCCGTTGAACCTTGGAGGATTAAAGCTCATCACATGCTTGAGCTGCTTCTCCGTAGCTCTCCTTGGTGCTACCTGATCAACTGTTGTGCGCTCTACCACCCATGACTCTGCCGCCCTAATCAGTTCTTACTCATTTACAGGTGTTGCATGGTGCATTAGACCTACAGGTTGGGCATTTATCATAGCAAAGACTGCTTCAGCAACCAATCTGATGGTTTCCACTGAAGGAGGTGTTGTAGGCACGTCCCTTGGTGCACTACTTTCCGCCGATTGCCGTTGTTCCAATTGCCCAGCACCGCTCTTAGCCACCTATAATACCAAAGACCCTTGATTAGATGACAAACAGATTGTTAAAAACAATCATTGGAACACTCAGATTCCACAAAACAAATACATTTTTCATTCCTAAGTGGAAATTCATGGGTTCTTTTTGATGTTATAACGATGACGCACACATGTGCTCACCACCCCTTAAAAGAATTCGTCCACGAATTCATTTAAGTTGACCAGAACCAAACTCAGATACCAAATTGTAACACCCCCATCCGCCATATGACATACAATAGAAGGTCCAGCTGGAACCCGACGCCATATACCATGGACAGTCGGAAGAGTTACATAAGAATATCGAAACCATATAACTAAGACTATACGCCCTACACAAACCATTCTAGTAGAAGCTTTTAAATTGTTGAAATTTGTGAAGTGGAAGTGGGTGACGGGACAGGCCGCGCGGCCTGTGCGGACAGCTTTGGCGGACTGGGCGGACTGGGCGGACTGCGGTTTGCGGCCTGGTGAAAAGTCTGGTGGAAAGCCGGCTGTGTTCTGAGCGGGTTGTTGCATGGAGTCCGCGGTTTGGTGCGGCCTGGTATCTGCGGATAGAGAGGCTTGCGGACTGGTGCTTTGCTCAGTGGTCGCGGGTGCAAGCTTGTGCTGTTGGCGGGTTGTTTCGAGTTCGCGGGAAGCCTTGCGGACTGGCGTGTCCGCGGTTTTGGCTGTTGCGGACTGGGCCTTGAGCTTGGCTGAGGCCTTGTCGAGCTCAGGTGTTACAGCAGGTCTTGCTGTGGAGACCGGTTGGCGGACTGATGTTTGGAGTCCGGCTTGGTGCTACTGCATTGGACAAGTGCGAGGAGCTCGCGGACTGGTTGCGGTCTGTGCTAGGGTGTTTGGCGGACGGGACTTTGTGTCCGCCATGCTCGCACTGGCCCTTGATGGTTTTGGACTTGGTCACACTTGGTGTCAAGTTCATGGTGTCCGCCGTATCCGCCAAGTCCGCTGTGACCGGGCGGACTGTTGCTGTTTGCCTTTGGTCGTGGACTTGTGGCGGATTGAGGTGTGAGTCTTGCGGACTGCCTCGGGTTGGTGCGGACTGCCATTGAAGAGGGTGCTGTCCTGAAGCAGTTGGAGCTTTGCGGGCTGGTGCCTTGTCCGCTTAGCTTGGGCGGACTGGAGAGGGTTCGTCAATGGTTGCCTTGCTCCTGGCGGTTTCCCTTGGTGACTGGCTAAGTCCTCGCGGACTGAGCGGACGGTCGTTTGTATTCGCGCGGGCTGGGGCGGTGTCGCTATCTCATGGGCGGTGACCACACTCCTCACCTGGCCTATAAATAGGACCCCCCTGGCACATCTACAGTAACCTAAGTAACGTGAGTGAACAGTAAATTGGGTTGGGCGAGTGCTGCGGTCTGTGTTTTTCAGTCCGCGCGGATTGTTTCAGGCTGACGGTTTGCTGTGTGCAGGTCGCGCGGATAACTTCAAGGAGCCAGGAGTTTGGCTGTGACTTCGGTCAGTGCTTGGAAGTGTGCGGTCTCTGCGGACTCAGCAGGAGGTCGCTCTGCGGCTTGTCAGTTCTGTTTCAACTTTCCCAGCTTCAATAACCTGTCCGCCGGCTTCAGGCGGGTAGGGGAGTTCCTCAGTTCGGGTTCAGCAGGAGGCGAATAACGGTCTGTCCGCGCGGCCTCGCGGTCTCGGCGGACTCCGTGGTATTCGGCGGATTGCAGCATAGCTTGGGCGAGCTCAGCGGTCTCGGCGGTCTCGGCGACCTCGCGGTCTCGGCGGACTGGAGTGCTGTCCGCCCGGCTTGTTTTTTGGTTTCTTCTGTTTACAGCTGTAATACTAGCGAAATCATGTCTCGCTATGTATGCCTCGGATTGTAAAGAAGTGAATGCATAATAAGACCTTCTTGTGCTTCCATTGTTTTGTTGGGTGCAACCTCTAGTCCTTGGGTTTTCCGCAGGTTCAGCGTGCGAACTGGGTAGTTCCGAAGATATTAATTTGGTGTTTGGGCTATCTTGCTGACCACGTTGAGAAAATTTAACATGGTATCAGAGGGAGGTTTCTGAGGTTGCGGAGGTTCAGTTGCGTGAGCGGAGGTCAGCCAGTGTTGTTACTCAGTGATTGAGTGGTGTTCAACCTGTGTTGTTGCTCGGAGCTGCTGAAGGGTACCAACAGGTGGTTGCAATGGAAGGAAGCTTAGCAAGAGGTCTGGGCATTGAACTCTTAACGCCGACTAACTATAAAAAGTGGAAGTCGTGCATGAAGAGTTATCTTCTAGGCGAGGAGCTGTGGGAAGTTGTCGGTGGAGACGACAGACAGGAAGTTACTGCTGCTTTCGGTACTGCTGAACAGGTGAGGCTCTGGAGAAGAACTAATGCTAAGGCAGAGTTCGTTCTGAAGAGAGCTGTCTCTCCGGAACTGTTTGATCACATCATTGGATGTGAGTCGGCTGCTGATATTTGGACAACCATTGATGAGTTGTTCAATAGGAAGAATGTGGCGCGGCTTCAGTTCCTGGAGAATGAGTTGGCCAGGGCAACTCAGGGAGACCTTTCCATCTCCAGGTACTTCTTAAAGATGAAGAGCTTGTGTGCTGAGCTGTCGGCACTGGATCCTGATGAGCCTATCTCTGAGGCAAAGATGAAAAGGCACATTTTCCGCGGCTTGCGGAAGGAGTATGTGGCCTTTGTTACGTCTGTTCAAGGGTGGGCTACTCAGCCGTCTCTGCTGGAGCTGGAGAATCTGCTTGCCTCGCAGGAGAGCTTAGCAAGGCAGATGGCTGGAGTGAGTCTGAATCAGGAAGGTAGCGAGGCTCTCTTCTCAGGTAAGAAGAAGGGATGGGAAGGGAAGAAGAAGAAGAAGGTGCAGGCCGCTGGTGAAAAGGAGACTTCAACTTCATATCCACCGGAGAGGAGCAATGCTCCTAAGGACTGGAAGAAGAATCTGAAGTGCTACCGGTGTCATCAGCGAGGGCACTTCAAGCGGGACTGCAAGGTCAAACTGCAGCCTGGGCATGCTGCGGGAAAGGAGGAAGCTTGCTCGCGAAGTGAAGAAGCAGAATGGGGAGGAGCTTTCATGACGGGCACTTGTGTCCGGGCCTTATCTGCTGAGGACTTCAACAGCGAGTGGATCATCGACTCCGGGTGTGGTCATCACCTCACCGGAGACAAGTCGAAGTTCACCTCCATGCAGGCTTACTCAGGTAATGAAGCTATTATCACTGCTGATAATACTGTTTATGCAGTAGAGAAGGAGGGGGTCGTGTCTTTGGGTAGTGATCAGGGGCCACTCACGTTAAGGAGTGTGTATCACGTGCCGGGCATGAAGAAGAACCTCTTCTCGGTGACCAACGCGGTGGACGCTGGGTATCACGTTCTGTTTGGGCCAACAGACGTGAGGTTCCTTCGCAACGTATCAGCGGTGAAGGCTGATGTTGCTCATGTTGGGAGGAGGGTGAAGAACTTGTTTGTTCTTTCCACCAGTGCCTATGTTGATAGGATGAGGGCCAATGATAGTGCGGCTATCTGGCATGAGAGGCTGGGGCATGTTGGCATGGACAAGCTAAAGGCAATGGCGAGTAGAAGTCTGGTGAGGGGGTTGCCGATGTTGTCCTCCTTTGGTGATGGGCATGTTTGTGCGGGCTGTCAATACGGTAAGGCACATCGCCTTCCGTTTGATAAATCTCAAACAAGGAGCAAGAAACCATTGGAGTGTATTCATGGCGACCTGATGGGACCGACTGTTACCGCCAGCCTTGGTGGAAGCAAATACATGCTTGTCCTGGTTGATGACTACTCAAGGTATACTTGGGTGTACTTCTTAAAGGAGAAGTCGGATGCCTTCCGTTTGTTCGTGGAGTTCAAGGAGTTGGTAGAAGGCCGGCTTGGCTTGCGGATTAAGAAGTTTAGAACTGATAACGGGGGGGAGTTTGTCTCTTCCGAGTTTTCTAACTTCTGCAGGAAGCACGGGATCCAACGGGAGCTTACATGTGCTCACACTCCACAACAAAATGGGGTAGCGGAGCGGAAGATCCGTCATCTGACGGAAACCTGCAAATGCTGGCTGCATGCGAAAGATATCCCGAGGTCCTTTTGGGCGGAGGGAATGTCTTGTGCTGCTTATGTTATCAACCGGATGCCACTCAGCCCTATCAACATGAAGACTCCTATTGAGCTGTTGCTGAAGGAGAAGCCGAGTGTTGGACACCTTCGGGTGTTCGGTTCAACTTGCTACGTGCATGTCCCAGATGCTTCACGGACAAAGCTGGATGCGAAGGCAAGGAAACTTGTCTTTGTTGGCTATGATGAGCGGAAGAAGGGATGGAAGTGCATGGACCCTGTGACGAAGAAGTTCGTGGTGTCAAGAGACGTTGTCTTTGACGAGCTGACGTCATATGGAGGTGGCTCGGTGGAGCCTACCGGAAGTAGCAAGGTTGAGGAAGCACCGGTGGAGGCTGCTGAAGGCTTGGAAGAGGAGCTTGCTGTTTCACCAGCAGCTCCTGTTGCTTCGAACTCCGAGGCTGAGCCTTCTGGCTCAGGAAGCAGGGGGAGCACTGCTCAATGCTTGCCCCAGGTAGGAGTGGAGCCTGAAGAAGCAACGGAAGCCGTGAGCAAGGAGCCATGTCTTCGGAGATCGAAGAGGGTGGTTAAGCCACCGGCTCGGTACTGTGATGGGAATGCAGTGAGCTTTGTCTCCTGCTTCTTTGCAGGTCCTCTGGATGAGCGAGAGCCTGCAAGCTTCAACGAGGCCACTGGAGTGAAGGAGTGGGAAGGTGCCATGAAGGAAGAGATTGATGCTCTGAAGAAGAATGAAACCTGGGACCTTGTGCCCAAGGTTGATGGCATTACTCCGGTTACTTGCAAGTGGGTATATAAGTTGAAGAAGAAGGCTGATGGGAGCATTGATCGATTCAAGGCTCGCCTGGTCGCTAGAGGATTCTCACAGCAGTATGGAGAAGACTATGAGGAGACATTCAGTCCTGTTGCGAAGATGACATCTGTAAGAGTGGTGATCGCCTTGGCTGCTAGCAAGGGATGGAGGTTGTGGCAACTTGATGTGAAGAATGCTTTTCTTTACGGAGAGATTGACAAGGACATTTTCATGGATCAGCCGCTTGGTTTTGTCTCTGAAAAGCATCCGGACTATGTCTGCAAACTCAGGAAGGCTCTCTATGGGTTGAAGCAAGCTCCTCGAGCGTGGTATGGGAAGATTGCAGAGTACTTGCAATTCTGTGGATACCTGGCTTCTAACTCGGATTCAAGCTTGTTCGTCAAGAAGAAGGGAGAGCTAAGAGTCTTGGTCCTACTGTATGTGGATGATATGATCATCACAGGGAACTCGGAGGAGGAAGTAACAAGACTCAGGGCTGAGCTTGCTATACGCTTCGAGATGAAAGATTTGGGAGAGTTGCATCACTTTCTTGGTCTTGAAGTGGAGAGGAAGGAGTGCGGGATTCTCATTAGCCAGAAAGGATATGCTGATCGTATTGTGAAGCGGTTTGGCATGGGCGAAGGGAAGAAGTGCTCTACTCCACTGGAACCTGGGCTAAAGCTTCGACGAGATGAGGGAAGGGTGCTTAATGATCCCTTGGTGTTCAGGGCTCTTGTTGGGAGCTTGATCTATCTGACGATTACAAGGCCGGATATAGCTTATGCTGTTGGCCGAGTAAGTCGGTATATGGCTGAACCAAGGCAATCTCATCTAGTGGCGGCGAAGGGGATTCTGAAGTATGTCAAGGTGACTTCTGAGATGGGACTCCTCTATGAAAGGGATGCGGAGTTTGCGTTGCTCGGGTACACGGATGCTGACTATGGCGGTGATTCGGATGATCGGAGGTCTACTTCAGGTTATGTGTTCACTTGCGGTTCAGCTAGCATCTCGTGGTGTAGCAAGAAGCAGGACTCGGTGTCGGTTTCAACCACGGAGGCGGAGTATAAGGCTTCGGCCTTGGCTGCTCGGGAAGCTGTTTGGTTGAGGAGACTCATAGAGGATGTTCATGAAGAAGTGCAAGTGCCTACTTTACTCCGGGGTGACAATGAGAGTGCTCTCAAACTGGTAAACAATCCAGTGTGTCACGCCAGGACCAAGCATATAGAGATTGATCACCACTTCATCAGGGAGAAGGTGTTGGAGGGGTCTCTGCTGGTCGGGCATGTTCGGAGTGAAGATAATCTTGCTGACATCTTCACGAAGCCGCTGTCGAAGGGGCCCTTTGAACGCTTGCGCAGCTTGCTGGGCTTGGTCACCACTTCTCACTTCAAGGGGGAGTGTTGAAATTTGTGAAGTGGAAGTGGGTGACGGGACAGGCCGCGCGGCCTGTGCGGACAGCTTTGGCGGACTGGGCGGACTGGGCGGACTGCGGTTTGCGGCCTGGTGAAAAGTCTGGTGGAAAGCCGGCTGTGTTCTGAGCGGGTTGTTGCATGGAGTCCGCGGTTTGGTGCGACCTGGTATCTGCGGATAGAGAGGCTTGCGGACTGGTGATTTGCTCAGTGGTCGCGGGTGCAAGCTTGTGCTGTTGGCGGGTTGTTTCGAGTTCGCGGGAAGCCTTGCGGACTGGCGTGTCCGCGGTTTTGGCTGTTACGGACTGGGCCTTGAGCTTGGCTGAGGCCTTGTCGAGCTCAGGTGTTACAGCAGGTCTTGCTGTGGAGACCGGTTGGCGGACTGATGTTTGGAGTCCGGCTTGGTGCTACTGCATTGGACAAGTGCGAGGAGCTCGCGGACTGGTTGCGGTCTGTGCTAGGGTGTTTGGCGGACGGGACTTTGTGTCCGCCATGCTCGTACTGGCCCTTGATGGTTTTGGACTTGGTCACACTTGGTGTCAAGTTCATGGTGTCCGCCGTATCCGCCAAGTCCGCTGTGACCGGGCGGACTGTTGCTGTTTGCCTTTGGTCGTGGACTTGTGGCGGATTGAGGTGTGAGTCTTGCGGACTGCCTCGGGTTGGTGCGGACTGCCATTGAAGAGGGTGCTGTCCTGAAGCAGTTGGAGCTTTGCGGGCTGGTGCCTTGTCCGCTTAGCTTGGGCGGACTGGAGAGGGTTCGTCAATGGTTGCCTTGCTCCTGGCGGTTTCCCTTGGTGACTGGCTAAGTCCTCGCGGACTGAGCGGACGGTCGTTTGTATTCGCGCGGGCTGGGGCGGTGTCGCTATCTCATGGGCGGTGACCACACTCCTCACCTGGCCTATAAATAGGACCCCCCTGGCACATCTACAGTAACCTAAGTAACGTGAGTGAACAGTAAATTGGGTTGGGCGAGTGCTGCGGTCTGTGTTTTTCAGTCCGCACGGATTGTTTCAGGCTGACGGTTTGCTGTGTGCAGGTCGCGCGGATAACTTCAAGGAGCCAGGAGTTTGGCTGTGACTTCGGTCAGTGCTTGGAAGTGTGCGGTCTCTGCGGACTCAGCAGGAGGTCGCTCTGCGGCTTGTCAGTTCTGTTTCAACTTTCCCAGCTTCAATAACCTGTCCGCCGGCTTCAGGCGGGTAGGGGAGTTCCTCAGTTCGGGTTCAGCAGGAGGCGAATAACGGTCTGTCCGCGCGGCCTCGCGGTCTCGGCGGACTCCGTGGTATTCGGCGGATTGCAGCATAGCTTGGGCGAGCTCAGCGGTCTCGGCGGTCTCGGCGACCTCGCGGTCTCGGCGGACTGGAGTGCTGTCCGCCCGGCTTGTTTTTTGGTTTCTTCTGTTTACAGCTGTAATACTAGCGAAATCATGTCTCGCTATGTATGCCTCGGATTGTAAAGAAGTGAATGCATAATAAGACCTTCTTGTGCTTCCATTGTTTTGTTGGGTGCAACCTCTAGTCCTTGGGTTTTCCGCAGGTTCAGCGTGCGAACTGGGTAGTTCCGAAGATATTAATTTGGTGTTTGGGCTATCTTGCTGACCACGTTGAGAAAATTTAACATAAATAGTTATAACGAACCCATAATTGAATAATCAACTATCATGAATGTCCACAACTACCACAAGAATGAAATAACAAATACAATGAAAGTATTTGGCCTTATATTCTTACAAGAGTTTCACTTAACAAAGTAGTGTTTTCCATGCATCGGCTCGCAGGCCGGCCACACATGATAGAAATAAAATACAACTATTCGCTTTGACCTTCGAGGGCCAGCTCAGCAACTTGGGCTTCAGGCCGCTAGTTGGTACTCGGCTCCGCAGCACTTGCAAGCAACATTCCACCACACGGTGGCAAACAAAGTAACGGTCAGCCAAAGCCGACCAAATTATAACGACCCCGCCCCTTACTCGGGACGGCGGTGCTCCTTCCCTGCAATTTATTAGCCCAGCTAAACAATAAAGTACAAACATACTTTGCCACAGGTGTAGGCTCGCATGGTCAAACACCCCGTGCACTCAGGGCACATTGACGGTGAATCTGGTCAATTCCGTGGCTTCACCACCATCCCTGGGATGGCAACAACGTGAGCAATTTAGCCTTTCTGACCACTGTCTAAGGCTCCTGACTATGCCAACGGCCAGTCCCTTTATGGGTCTCTCGCTCCGAACCACATAGCCCGGGTATGATTCCACTTGCCCGTTGCTCACACCACGTAGTCACCTTAAGACGTACGCACGATCCAAGCTTCTCTCGGATCCCGCTACAATTCCAAACATCACATAACCCAGTTATGTACAAGGCTGGCTCCCCGGCGTCCAAATTAGCAGAATTACGTTTCCGATCAGCTTTCCGGGTGCGCCTTGGAGTTAATCCCCAAGGATCCCTGCTGCAATCTACCGTGTAGAAACCCGAAAACACAAAACACGGAGTCTTCTCCGGCAAACCATACAAAATGAGACATCACTGATCCAGACCAACATGTCCGGGTAGGCTTCACACACAATTCCTATGTCTGTACTTCGCTTCCGGACTCTATATGCAACACAAAGGGGACTATTCCTGTCAACCCCAAGGAACACCGCACACACACCGCACACTCGCGGGAGCGGGTTTACTTATGCAAAAGAAGGAGAGCTTCACATGCTCACGTAGAGAATCATTACCCTTATAGTATGCTTTTGCGCCATGGAAAAACTATATGGATAGAAGGCTTTGCAATGGAATTTCCTCCGCGGATCCGCTCTCGGTTCTCAATTTGGTGCTCTGATGCTCCGCCGGCGGCCGGAAACCTCCCATTTCTTCCTCCTTTCTCTCTCCTCTCTCAAACTCCTTTGAAGAAGAAAGTTATAGAGAAAATGAGGAGTTAATCCCTCATTCCCGGCCTTAACACAGCAGGAACACACCTGGGCCGTTGGATCTTAATTAAAGAAAACGAACGGCTCAAATCCGCCCAAAAATCCTCAAACCTAGGCCGCACACGGCCTCGCACAATGCCTTGTCCCAGGATGTGTGCCTCGATCCAGACGCAATTGTCGAGCACAAAAGAGGACAAGGGTCAAGACACGCCCGTGTCTCAACCTGACACGCCCATGTCGGTTTCCGACGCGCCCGTGCACTAGGGTCGTATCACCAGTAACCGCCACGCCAACCGACACCACCCTTGGGAACACGGGTGGTGACACGGGTAGGCACATGCCCGTGTCATTTGACACGCCCGTGTCACGCTACCGTGCTTCCTGCCGTGTCCTTCTCTGGACACAGTCGACCAACACAAATAACCACACGGCCTTGAACATGCCCGTGTCCTAGGCTGTGTACCCCTATACAGGCAACAAAATTCTCTTGGACACGACTAGCTCGGTTATGATTTTCAGGGCGTTACACCAGCTGTGACTTCCACCACCTCTTTTCGTGTGACTCTAGGCAGGAGAGCGCCAAAGCAACTCCCTCCTCAGTGGGGCATCGAATCCCTACAAGCATCTCATAGATGGTATCTAACCATTCCTCCTTGCAAACTGCCGACTCTATCCCCAGGTAGTATGGAGTGGAAAGTGCCCGGAAGGCACTCATCCAGTTGGCCTTAGGATTTGGCTGTGGAGATGGGGCTTGCTGAGCTCTGAAGGCCTCTAGGATGGCCGTCAATGTTTTCCCCATCTCTGTCTGCTGAAACGGAGCTGGAGCTGGCGGAGGTGGAACTATATTCGGAGCCTGAGGTGTCCCCTACTGTGGAGTAGGGTTCGTTACAGGCTACAAGGAAAAAAAATTCCAATTGTTAGATAGCATACGAATGGAATAAAAGAAGGAGAAAAATGGACTTCTACATGTGATTTCCCTTATGGGCACACCACTGCTTCCGCTGCTAGTTTGTTCGCAAACTAAGCTCACGCGGGGGTAGCCTAAGGTTCTTGTGGACTACTTATCTTTCGATCGAGGTTTGCTCTGATACCACTTGTAGGACCCTTTTTTTCTCTTTCAAACCCGGGGATCTTATTCCCAGAACCGTCATTTTGCGGTGGCCCCGACACTGGGGAAGGCCGCCACAACAAAACAATGATTATGCCTGCCTTTTCGATCAACAAGGAGAGAGTAGTAATCATAAACTGAAATGTGATTGAGTCCACAATCATCATATAAAATGAGAAACCACAACAAGTCCATATATAGAAAAGAGAGAGAGTACTGCAAAGAACAGTACAAAAGTAATATAAACAGGCATAAGACTGGTACATCAGATCCTCACTACAATCTCTCGCGGAAGCTATAAGAAAGACTAATCACTCACGGAGCTGGTCACCAACGCTCTGGTACTAGACTTGCCCACCTCCATGCGCACCATACTCCGCTGGTGCTGGTCCCTGAGATGATGTTCCATGTCTCCCATCCGGAGCCCCTGTAATGTTGTGGTCCGAAAACCATTAGTCATAAAGACTAAGTCCTATCATCCCCTACCCCTCCCCCATGGCACCTAGGCACTGAGCGGGGAGGAGGAAAGGGAAGTAATAATGGTGGAGAGTAAGCAAAGTAGGTGATAGTGGAACTAGTCTAGCAGTTATTTATATAGTAAGCAGTAAAGTAAGCATGTAGAATAAGCAGGATATGTAAGAAAGACAAGGTAATGAGTAAGTAACCTTAACTTATATGAATGCCCATAAAAACTTATAAGTTAAGGGGTCTTCTGCAAGGCTCCCATCGTATAAAAAGTCTCATACCAATTTATACGTTGGGGTGTCGGTTGTATGCAAGTATGAGTGTAGTGATATGCTATTCCATGATTCATGCAAGTGCAACTCACACACACGACTCTATGCACACAGATGTTTAGTTTCCCCTATTTGGGCAGCTAGCTTCACTCACAGGGACCTCCATAGTGGTAAACAGAGATATTGGATCGGGCCCCCCACTCCTAGGCGGGTATCCACACTACCAGGCCTAGCCCATACGTACGCCTCTAGAAGAATACAACCTAGAGTCTCCACGTACTAATGTTGGCCATATCCACCAGACTTTCTTTGGCTAAGTGTCCCACACATGCCGAGTCAGTGTATCGATGTCGGTGTGAATGAGCGTCGAATACCGAAGACCCACCACCTTATTTGTATCCAAATCCTTCCGAGCCACCGGCTCCCCGGACTATTCCGTCTGTTACACCTACCTTCCGAACCAACCGTCTGGATGGCTAATCAAACTAACCTAACCAACTTCTAGAGCTACCGGGGTGTGTGCATGTGATACCCTAGGGATACTAGTTTCTCTTGTAGTTTATTATTCCTACAGTTTAGGTTAGCCCAGGACTGCCCAAGGTATTCCCCGTGAAGGGCTCTCGAGGGCACAAGGAACTATGATGAGCTGAATCCCAAAGCTCCCTTTTGCAAGGCACTTATTATTATTGGTTGTTACCCAACTCCCAATCCCTTTAATGTTGTACTGGATCTAACCCTAATGTACTTTGACTCTCTTTCTCTCCCCACGGGGAAGATGATGTTTCGTCGACCCCGATCACCTCTTAGCACTAGTCAAACCTCCCACTTCTCATCACGACTCCCGATGATAATCTCATTTCACTTCCAGCTCAATACACAATATTCTAACTCCCTAGGTTCATTTTGCACTATATTATGATTTTTGCAGTTTTTACTAAACGCAGACCATCCTAAGCTATATGATTTATACAATGTGAGGTATCCCAATTTATCATCCAAAATCAATATAATATTTATTGGAGGTCTATCATGGCATGATTAGCCTAAATCCAGAAGTTTAAAATTTTCCAAATTTATTTGATAATTTATTTAATTTCCAAAGAGATCCAAATAATGCCTTATTTTGAACATGAAGTACTATTTTCAAGCATGAAAAGTGTTCCACAAAATTATGATAAATAAAAGACAACTATTTATCAGTAAATTCATGGTCCCAAAATTTTCACCAAAATTTAAACCTCTAAAGATAATTTTTGAATATAACCTACATTAACCAAAATAAAGAGACAAGTACTACCAATATACTTCTAAAAATTCTGAGAAAATTCAATGATGAAGATAAAGATATAACAACACTTCAGGTCAAGTTTCATAATTTATCAGTTAATAATGGACCCTAAACTTGATTTTCTCATAATATTCCAAGTTAACAGGTTAATGAACTAAGTTCAACAAATATTCATCTAAAAATTGCAATAAACTTCCCATATGAGAATATTGACCTAGAAATTCTACTGATCAAGTTTCATAATTTTCCAATAAAAAGGGAGCTCTAAATCTATTATTGATCATATTCCCATATTTATACACTTGTGACGTAAGTACTGGAAAATTACATCTGAAAATTACAATAAAATTCATGTATGGTCATAATGTCCTAAAACACACTCTGCCCCAATTTCATAGTCATCTAATGGATATCAAGATCAAAATAAAAACAAAATTAATTAGGCCTAATACTGGTATTACAAAGATGATACTAAAATTATTTATCTAAAATTTCCAATAAAATTATCCAAGGCCTATAATGACATAATGAATACACTACCCAAGTTTCACAAGTTTTCAGAGAGTTCTAACCTCCTACCCTTCGAATTTAAGGTTTGCGACCTAAACTAGGGTTAGGGTTTTGAGGGGTTTATCTATCTCCAAATCCTCTAATATTTTTACCAGAGAACCTTAGCTACCCTAGAGTCCTCTAACAAATTTCAAATCAATACAAGGGCATTTGACCACATGTCCTTAACAAACTCCCAAAGTCCAAACTTAGGGTTAGAACTTGGGTCCTAGGGCAATCCTACCCCACCCCACACCATAATCCATATGCGGGTGTAAAAAGTCATGACAAACTAGTTGACAAAGTTTCAGCCTCTGTTGAGGTGATTTGGCCACTTAAACCTCAAAGTGCACTTTTGACCTAAATACCCTTTATTAGGGCAAGGCTAGGGTTTGCCCATTTCCCAACCAAATCAGCTCAAAATGAGGTGAAAATTTATACAAAACCTTCTAATGACCCTAGGGACCATTCACCAAAATTTGGGAGGGTTTGGAGGTTTTAGGTCCCTAAATTAATTTACCCTAGGATGTTTAAATGATTTCAAAAACTATAGAAAAATTGTCCACAAAAATTTTAATTTTTGGGCAGGACCTAGGTAGAGATTAGGGTGACTCCATGTCCAAATTTCAGGTCATTCGGACAAGGGATGAAGTGGGGGCACCCATTTTAACCTCTGTCTAACCCTAGGTATAGATCCCACCAAAATGAGTGCGTCAAACCAGGCACCCAAATTGGTTCAAAACAATTGTAAAATAAAGTATATCCTAGGGCTAAAATTTTGATATTCATCACCTTTCCATATTTTGCCTCTAGGTATTTTTAATAATTAGAAACATTAAATACAAATAGTGTGACAAAAAATACAAATACTATAGTTGATTTAATTAAATCCCGCACGAATCTTGGCGTAGGATCGGACGACACTGGGTTATCTTCTACCTCCAGCCGACGGCACCGATTGCTTCTTCCTGGAGCAACTTCCAAGCGCTGCCGCCGGCCACCCAGGCACCTCCCCGGCCGGCCGCCGCCACCACCACCTCCGTCGAGGTTGTGGTTATCACCAGGTGGCGGCACAGCCGCCGGAGGGGTGGGTTTCGGCGATGCCGAGAGTTCATTTTTTCATGGAAAAAACAGGAAAACTCCTTTCCCGATCGGGCTAAATTGAGCCTGATTTTTATACCTAGTGGTTACTACGATCTACCCATAGAGAGAGGAGGAGGGGAGGACCTTGCTTGCGGCCTGGAGACGCGTCGATCGCCGGGATGTCATTGGTGGTGTAGGAGTAGCCGGTGTTCTGCTACTATACAGTGAAGTTGCTCGTCTCCTTGGAGTAAGGTGTGGAAAAGCTTGCCCTGGATCCAGGGATGCTTTTAAAATAATAAAATGGGGGAGGGGAGGGGTCTAGTTGGTGGTGGCCATTAATGGCCCTTTAACGCTAATTTTCGGCCATGGTATGGGGGGGGGGGGGGGAATCTGGGCTCAATCCAGCTAGGAAATGGCTGGAAATGCCTCCTCTTCCCCTGAGTAGTTTAATCCAGCCATAAAGAGTGGAAGGACGAGGCCAAGGATTCAATGGCCATTAATGGCCATTGAAGGTGCAATTCGTCCATGGTGGGGTAGCACCATTCCGGCCATGATAGCCACCAAAATGCCCCCTGGTCTTCCTGGGTTGAATGGGGAGTTGTATCGGCCAATGAAGAATGGCCCTTGACCTCCTTGGCCATGAATGGCTCTCTTTCACCATTTCTCTCTCCTCCATTAAAAAGGAGTTGGAGCTTTCTCTCTCCTAGTCATCTAGGTTGACATTGTTGACCACTCCAGCCTATTGACAGCCCTCTTACTCATATTTTTCATGGAAATGAGGTTAGCCCAAGTGGAAAGAGGGCTTGAGCTTAGGTTAGCCCATTTGAGCTAGGTTTGACCAAACTTTGAATAGGGTTGACCTAGGTCAATTTGAACTTTTGAGTTGCCATCAATGGGTCCTTGATGACCCATTGAACTCCCCTAAGGTCTAGGTAGGTTTGGGTAGGGTTGAATTGGCACCTTGGAGGTCACATGACCCTTTGTAAGGTCACTTTCACCACTTTGGGGCTAGAGTTGACTTGGGTCAACCTAGCGACTAGGGTTGACCCCAATGGGTCCTTGGTGACCCATTTACCTAGCTTTAGGGTTAGGAGGGCATGGGTGGGCACAACTTGTCTAGGGGGAGGTCAATTGACCCTAAGTAGCCTAGTTTGACCCATTTAGGGTTAGGGTTGACATAGGTGAAATTAACCACTTTGACTGCCCACAGTGGGTCTTTAGTGGCCCCATGGACTACCCAAGTTGTTAGGGGTGTTCTGTTAGTGTCATGGTATCAAGGTGTTGCCCTAAAGCCAAACCTTAGGTCTAAATGTTCAGGATGAGCTATATGCAGACCAAGGTGATTTTCACCTTGTCCCTTGTTCACTTGGTCCTTTGAGCTTCTGGTGGTTTTGTCATGTCCTAGTCATGAAAAAACAAAATCATAGGGGTCTAGTTGTTTGAGGGATGTTACAACATTCCCAAGACTGCATTTGGAACACGCTACAGTCATTATGAGTTCACGGTAATGTCGTTTGGGCTATGCAATGCGTCATCGGTGTTCATGGACCTAATGCACCGAATGTTCCGAGAGTACATGGACTTGTTCGTGATTGTATTCATTGATGATATTTTGGTGTACTCTAAATCTGAAGCTTATCATGCAAACCACTTGCGGTTGGTGTTGCATACCTTGCGAAGGAATAAGCTCTACGCCAAGTTCTCAAAGTGTGAGTTTTGGCTGTCATCAGTGGCTTTTCTTGGCCATGTAGTAAGTGGAGAGGGCACAGCAGTGGATCCGTCAAAGATAAGAGCCATTCAGGAGTGGCAGGTGTTGTCTTCGGTGGCCGAAGTCAGGAGTTTCCTTGGATTGGCTGGCCACTATAGAAGATTTGTAGAGAACTTCTCGCAGATCATTTTGCCTCTAACCACACTGACGCGGAAGGATCAGAAGTTCATTTAGACGCCGGAGTATGTGCGAGCATTTGAAGAGCTAAAGAATCGGTTGACCACAATGCCTGTGTTGACATCGCCATGTGGTACTAACAGATATGAGATTTATAGTGACGCTTCAGGAAGCGGCTTAGGCTGCGTTCTTCTGCAGTTTGGAAAAGTGATTGCTTATGGCTCACACCACTTTAAAGTGCATGAGCGAAATTATCTCATCCACGACCTAGAGTTGGCGGCGGTGATCTTTGCACTTAAGTTATGGCGGCATTATCTTTATGGCGTAAAAGTGGATATCTTTACGGACCATAAGAGCCTAAAGTACTTGTTGGAGCAGAAGGATCTGAATATGCGACAACGAAGGTGGCTGGAGTTCCTTGGGGACTACACCTTTGAGATTCATTATACTCCTGGGAAGGAAAACATTGTCGTTGATGCCTTGAGTCGCAGGACTCCGTCGAGGGCTAATTGGTTGCAGATGCATGATGAGCGTCTGGTATAGGAATTGGAAGCATTGGAGATTTCTTGTGTTGACAAGAACGCTATAGCCGAAGCATTTTTGAACTGGACGGAGGTACAATATGACCTAGCGGACAGGATTCGATGAGTAACAGAGCTGGATGAAAGTCTCCAATGTTATGCAAAAGATGGGATAAATGGTCAATTCTCCTAGGATGACGACCTTTTACAGAAAAAGGGCCGGTTTTGCGTCCCGAGTATGGGTAAGTTGCGAGAAGAGTTGATGTAGGAAGCTCACTTTACGAAGTACTCAATTCACCCTGGGAGAACAAAGATGTTCAGGGACATGAAAAAGTTGTTCTGGTGGGCAGGACTAAAGAGAGATATCGCTCATTATGTGGTGAAATGTCAAACTTGTGCTTTGGTGAAAACAGAATGCAAGAAGCCTGGCAGTTTCTTTAAGTCGCTGTCGATTCCGGAATGGAAGTTCGATGATATTTCAATGGATTTCGTGCATGGCTTGCCGAGATCTCAACGCGGGAATGATTCAATCTGGGTGATTGTGGACCGGTTGACGAAAGTGGCGCACTTACTTCCGAACAAGCTTGACGATTCAGTGGAACGTTTGGCAAGGCTCTCTGTTGAGCAGATCGTACGGCTGCACGGTGTTCCTCGTAGCATCGTGAGTGATCGTGATGGGCGATTTACATCGATTGACTAGTGGCTAATCCATCAACTGTTGGGCACAAAATTGACGTTCAGTACAGCCTTCCATCCCCAAACTGATGGCCAAACTGAGATAACCAACAGAACAATGGAAGATATGCTCTAAATGTGCGCCCTGGACTTTGGTAAGAGATGGGAAGATCATCTCTATATGGTGGAGTTTGGCTAAAATAACATCTACCAAACGAGTATCGGTATGGCACCGTTTGAAGCTCTGTATGGTCGGAAGTGTCTTACACCGTTAGCTTGGGCAAAAGTAGGCGAATCCAAATTATATAGGCATAAAGAAGTCGATGAAGCTAACTCGATAATACGCGTTATTCGAGAGAGACTTCTAATAGCCCAGGATCGACAAGCAAAGTACTATAATGCCAAGCACTGGAACGTGGAGTTCGCGGTGGGCGATTGGGTATATTTGAAGATCAAACCCTTCAAAGGCGTGTCCAGGATTCGACGTTTGAAAAAACTAAGTCCGAGATATCTTGGTCCATTTGAAGTGATCGAGCGAGTTGGGGAAATTGCAAATCGGCTAGTTCTTTCGGCAGAATTAGGTGGATTGCATGATGTGTTTCACATATCTGTGCTTCGAAAAGCCGTCAAAGATCCAACTCAAGTGATCGAGAATGATCGTGTGCCGGTGAGTACGGGTTAACGACCAAGGTTAGGACGATTCGGATTGAGGATCGAGCCAATAAATAGTTGCGGAACAAGATAATCGGGATGGTCAAGGTTCGATGGGACAACTGTGGCCGTGAAGAGCTAACATGGGAGCGAGAGCAGACCATACGAGCTGAGATTCCAGAGCTGTTTGTGTAAACTGTTATATGTTGCCCCCTTGTTGTAATATACATTTTGGAGTTATTCCATCTTGTTTTTGTTTCCTTCCCGTGTTCAAATTTCGGGACAAAATTTCTTGTAAGGAGGGGAGGGTTATAACACCCCAAATCCCAAAGTTAGGTTCAGGTTGGATGACACGGCCTGGGACACGGGCGTGTCCCAGGGTGTGTCCGATTCGGGTTGTGCAGTTTGTCGAGTGCTCGATGAAATGCGCCCAGTTAAGTTTTCGGGAGGAAACACGCCCTGCGACACGGGTGTGTTAGGGGGCATGACCTCCTCTGGTCGACAAACTTCACTCGAGTAGATGCGCTCGATGAATGCTCGAGAAAGAGAGAACACGACCTATGAAACGAGTGTGTCACATGGTTGTGCCCAACTTCTACTCGAGTGGGTCTCAAGAGGGTGTCTCGAGTAGGTCGAAATTGTCTCAAGTACGGGTGAGACACAGGCATGTCGGACATAGATATGGGCGTCTCTCCACAAACTACTTGAGTAGTTGTCTCGATTAGGTTTCAATTGTCTCGAGTAAGGCGCTCAAAAGCTGGACACGGACATGTCCGCCATGTGACACGGGTGTGTCCCATCCAATTACTCGAGTGGTTCTCTCGAGTAGATCTCGAGTGGGTCTCGAGAGCTAGACACGGGCATGTCTGAGGGTACACGGCCTGTGACACGGGCTTGTCACATGGCCGTGTCCCGTTTTGGATAAGTCGGTCGTGTACCGCTTAAGGTACACGCCCTGTGATACGGGCGTGTCATAGGGCGTGTTAGACCCAAAATAACTGTTTTCCGAGAAATTTGTAGCTGTTCGATTTCTTCCTCTGGTATCTGATGGCCCAGGTCTCTCCTTGTTGCTTTAAGGCCGTGAGTGAGAAGAAAAGTCTCACTTTTATTTTGGCCATTATCTTTCTAAAAGAGTTAGAGAGAAGGGAGGGCAAGGAGGAGGAGGAAGAAGACGAGAAAGGATCCGGCTACCGGTGGATCTTGAGAGTTTTGAGCTAATGTCCGAGGCCAGATTGGTGGAGGAAAAGCTATTGCGGTGTTTTCCAACAGGCTAGAATTTTATGGCTCGAGGAGGTCGTCAAGGGTAATGATCTTTCTTCCTTGGACATGTGAAGTCCTTTCATTTTGGCATGTGCATGGATTTCCCCCTCCAAAGGGTGGATTGTGAAGGGATTTCCTTGTGTTGATTCGTGGAATCCCCATTAGTTTGGCATATAGATCTGGAAATGGAGTATGAAATAGGACATACTGTGTGAAGCCCATCTGGACAAGTTGGTCTGGATTGTTGATGTTGCATTTACATACCGGAGAAGACTCCGCGATGGAATGTGTAGTTTATGGAGTCGATGGGTTGGACCTGTGAAGGGTAGTAGCAGGAAGTACTATAGTGGTAGTCCAGGAAAAGACCCTTGTGATGCTTGTGATTCTTGTGATGCTTGATGGGTTGTGCTTGTGAAGGGTAGTAGTAGGAAGTACTGGAGTGAATGTCCAGGAGAATACCCCCAAGTGTTTGTGATGTATACTTGAAAGACCAGAGTTTCTGGCACTGCAGATGGCTGCAAGGATTGCTGGTCGAGTGAACCAGCTAAGGTTTGGGCTAGGGACGGAAAGTGAGTTTTGTCGCTACTGGGAGTGGCTCCTAACTAACCTATTATTATGAAGCCAGTCCATGGTGGACATTGTGGCTATTGTGAAGCCAGTCCTTGGTGGACAGTGTAGCTATTGTGGGCTTGATGAGCTCTTGGAAAAGGCCTCGTACCGAATAGGAAAGGTGAAACCGACCAGCGCCTTCTACTTAGCCTCGGGGACGCTGTACTCGGTGATGGCAAGGAGACTTGAGTAACGGGGGTGGCTGATTCATACCTGCGTTATGTCCATCCGACTTGAAGACGGGAAAGTGCTATTAGTTTGAGCACATAATAAGAGTCTTAGGCCTGTGCGCCAGAAAGCCTAAATGCTCAATTTTACGGTAGGGTGTTTACCCTGAAACGGTGGTGGGACCCTGGTTCACCGGTACACCAAGAATGTGCCCTGAGTACACAGATCGTCGGGTCGTGTGGCTGACGGTTGTGATGAATGGTTTGTGTGTGAGAGCACAATATGATATATATATATATATATATATATATATATATATATATATATATATATATATATATATATATATATATATATATATATATATATATATATATCTGCCTATGCGTTGCTATCGCTGCAGGGAAGGAATACCACAACCCTAGAAAAGGGGTAGGGTCATTATAAATTGGTCAACTGAATGCTGAGCGTTGCATTGTTTGCAACCGTTGGGTGGACTGTCCTTGTACAGGTGCTGGAAAGCCGAGCGGGATATATAAAGGCTAAAGTCCTTATTGTTGTTGTTGTTGTTGTTGTTGCTGCTAGCCCTTGAAGGCTAAGCTGAAAAATATTGTGTTTTGTTCATGTGTGGCCGGCCTGCGCGCCGATGTTTGGAAGCCACTCTTGGAAAGAATAACTGTAAGACCATAAGGCCAAATGATCTTGTAATTGGTGGACATTACTATATATATATATGCTTGTTTATAGCAGTGGACATTCATGGTTGGAGTTCTGAATTTATGTTAAAATCTTTCGCGAGAATGCTATGAGTTAGGATGCGCAACTCTAATATCATCCCATGACTTCGCTGCCTGTTTTGTGGCATATGGTGTGGGGCCCTGGCCGGATCTTCTTTTGTATTCTATATGAACGAATGGAGTCGTTACCGTTAGCTTGGGCAGAAGTAGTCGAATCCAAACTATATAAGTGTAAAGAAGTCGATGAAGCTAACATGACGATACACTCTATTCGGGAGCGGCTAATGATATCCCAAGATCGACATGCAAAGTACTAAAACGCCAAGCACTGGAACGTTGAGTTCGCGGTGGACGATTGAGTATACATGAAGATTAAAACCTTCAAAGGCGTGTCCAGAATTCGGCATCTGAAAAAGTTAAGTCCGAGATATCTTGGTCCGTTCGAAGTGGTGGAGCGAGTTAAGTAAGCTACCTATCGGCTAGCTCTTTCGGCGGAATTGAGTGGATTGCATGATGTGTTTCATATCTCTATGCATCGAAAGCAGTCAAAGATCCATCTCAAGTGATTGAAAATGATTGTGTGCCAGTGGAGTATGGGCTAACGACGAAGGTTAGGCACATTCAGATCGAGAATCGAGCCGATAAACAGTTGCGGAACAAGATAATCGGGATGGTCAAAGTCCGGTGGGACACCTGTGGCCGTGAGGAGCTAATATGGGAGCGAGAGCAGACCATGTCAGATGAATGTCCCGAGTTGTTTGTGTAAACTGTTGTTCAGTGCACCCCTTGTTATAACATACATTTTGGAGTTATAACATCTTGCTTTTTGTTCCCTTACTGTGTGTAAATTTCTGGACGAAATTTCTTGTAAGGAGGGGAGGGTTGTAACACCCCAAATCCCACGTTTGGGTTCAAACTGGGCAACACGACCTGGGATACGGGCGTATCACAGGTCATGTCCTGCTCAGTTGAGCAGCTTGTTGAGTGCTCGAAGAAATGCACTCGATGAGTTCTCAAGAGGGAACACGCCCTGTGATACAGGAGTGTCCGAGGGCGTGTCCTCCTCTGGTCGATGAACTCCACTCGAGTATGCGCTCGACGAATACTCGAGAAGGAACACGACCTGTGACACGGGCGTATCCTGCTTTGTATACTCGAGTGGGTCTCGAGGGGGGTCTCGAGTAAGGCACACGCCCTGTGACACTGGCATGTCAGAGGCCGTGTCCTGTCCAATTACTCGAGTGGTTCTCTCTAGTAGGTCTCGAGTGTGTCCCGAGTGGGGCACACAGGCTAGACACGGGCGTGTCTGGAGGAACATGGCCTATGATACGGGTGTGTCACATGGTCATGTCCTGTTCTGGATAAGTCAGTTCGTGCGCCGCTTAAGGTACACGGCCTGTGACACGGGCATGTCACAGGCCGTGTCAGCCCCCAAATAGCCATTTCAGAGAAATTGTGTAGCCGTTCATTTCCTTCCTTTGGGATCTGATGGCCCAGGTTTCTCCCTGCTGCTTTAACGATGAAATTGAGAAGATAAGTCTCATTTTACCTTTGGCCATTCTCTTTCTAAAAGAGCTAGAGAGAAGGGAGACCAAGCAGGAGGAGAAGGGATCCGGCCGCCGGTGGAGCTTTAGAGTTCCGAACTAAGGTCCGATGCCAGATTTATGGAGGCAAGGCCGCTGCGTTGCTTTCCAACCGGCTAGACTTCCATGGATCCAAAGAGGTTATCGAGGGTAAGGATCTTTCTTCCTTGGACATGTGAAGTCCTTGATTTGGCATATGCATATTTTTTCCCCCACCAAAAGGTGACTTAGTAAGGGATTCCTTGGGTTGATTCTGGAGATCCCCAAGATATCTTGCATGTAGATCCGGAAACGTGATGTACGGAATAGGCATACTATGTTAAGCCCATCTGGACAGGTTAGTCTGGATTGGTGATGTTTTATGTTGCACACAAGAGAAGACTCCATGTATAAATGCCTGTGCTTGTGATATCAGTGGGTTATTCCTGTGAAGGATAGTATCAGGATGTACTGGAATGAAAGTCAAGGAAAATACCCACTTAGTGCTTGTGTTGTATGCTATGAACGATAAGCTTATGGCTAGGGATGGAAAGTGAGTTCTGTCGCTAATGTCGGGTAAGGGTGAGTGCTACTAGCGATAGCTCCTAGTGAACCTGTGATTGTGAAGCCAGTCCTTCGGGGACATCATGTCTATTTGTGAGCTTGATGAGCTCTTCAAAAGGCATCGTGCCGAACAAAAAAGGGGATGTCGACCCGCGTTAGTCTTTTCATTGAACTAACAGTTTGAGCAATGGGCAAAGGCTGAACTATATCTGGGTTATCTGCCATAAATTTCTGGGCACGTAGAACTCGGCAGAAGTCTTAGGCCAGCACACTACGATACCATGGGGTGCTACGGGCCAATCCCGGTTCGTTATAAAACTAAGTCTCCGGCTGACAGCCTGGAGCAAAATGCTCAAGTTTGTCGTTGAGCTTCGGGCCTTGAATGGTGGTGGGCGACTGGTTTATCCGGTACACCAATAATGTGCCCTGAGTGCACGGAATGTCGGGCTGCGTGGGCGACGTTAGTGATATGTGAATTGTGCGTGAGCGTACATTGTGTGTTATATCTGCTTGTAAAACGCTATACCTACAGGGAAGAAATGCCACCGGCCCGGTAAGGGGTAGGATCGTTATAAATTGGTCAGCTGAATGCAGACCGTTGCTTTGTTTGCCACCGTTGTGGTGGATTGTCCTGTGCAGGTGCAGGAGAGACAGGTGGGAATAGGGGGCTGAAGCCCTTGATGTTGCTGCTGCTGCCGCTGCTGCTATGCTGGCTCTAGAAGGCCAAAGAGGTGTATATGAGATATTGTTCATGTGTGGCTGTCCTGCATGCCGATGTATGGAAGCTATTTGTGCTAAGCTTAACTGTAAGGCCATAAGACCAAGCTTTGTTGTGTACATGTATAACATTCCTTCTTGATGTGATATATAGAAATGTTGGTTAATATATTGTGGACAATCTAATGAGCTGACTTCAATCAACGTAAAAGCTACCGCTAGAATGCTCTGTGTTAGGATGCGCAACTCTGATATTATCCCGTAACTTCGCCGCCTGTTTGTGGCATATGGTGTGGGGCCACGGCCGGTCCTTCTATTATATTTCATGTAACAGATAGAGGTGTTACAAAGGACATGGGTGTGAGTACTCTAAAGGCTACCCATGAGGAAATCCAAATGGCCCATTATATATGAAAGATATTGTACCTAAACACCTAGAGGGGGGGTGAATAGGTGACTTGAATCTTTTTAATTTTTATGGCAGAATACAGAATCTAACAAAGATTTCTAGCTACTTTATCACAGCAATCACACAGCAATCACAGAATATCACAGCACACAGTAGACACACAGTTTTATAGTGGTTCCCCAAGGTTTGGGTACATCGACTTTCCCCCTTCGCCTATCTAGCAATGTACTAGATTCGGCCAAACTCCTCCACTATCTCAGAACCCAAAACAGGTTCCTACACCTCAGGCCCAAGGCCCTACAACTCAGCTTCTTCACAAAGCCTACACTCAGCCACCAAGTCCTACACTCAGCCACCAAGGCCTACACTCAGCCACAACAGGCCTACACTCAGAGATTTCAATCTCCTACACTCAGGCACTCAAGCCCTACACTCAGCCTTTATAATTACAGGCTTACAAGACTCAGATCCCTAAGGATCCTACAAGATAAAATGAATACAAAAATTGTAACTCAACAACTCAGAGAGAAGAGAGAAGAGTTGTGAGTTTCTTGATGAGTTCTTGGAAGAACTCAGCTGAAATCAATATGACTTGGCTTTCTTCAAAGCTTCTTGAATGTAGAACTCAATAAGATTGACCTCTTCTGCAGTTGATCCTTGATCTCTGCTACTTAAGATTCAGAATAAATCTGAACCCTTCTTCTCAGCCTGGTTCCAATAGCTGATTTCCTGGATAGAGCTCTCTCTCTCCAACTTCTTAGATCTTCACTTGATAGCTAGATCTTCTTTGAATTACTTGATATGTTGATCTTCTACTCAACAATTTCAACAATCTGAACCACTTCAACAATAACTTCTGTAGACTGTAAAAGCCTATCTATAGGCCTTCTTCATGGTAACCGGCTGGTCCGGTCCATAACAGATTTCTGACAACTCTGACAGGTGCAGTAGACCGGCTGGAATGGAAGCTGTCAAGTCATCCAGTCAGTTCTTGAAAATTCTGTAACTGTCTGCAAGTATCGAGACTGTCTATCTTTAAGTGTCGACACTTATAGACCAAGTGTCGACACAAGTTGTCTAAGTGTCGACACTAGTCTACAAGGTGTCGACACAACTCCTTGTGTTGTAGATTTTATATCTCGACACTGCTTCTTCTTCATGTGTCGACACTGAAATTGAGTGTCGACACAAGTACTTGTACTTCAGTATTTTGCTGAATTTTTCTAAGTGTCGACACATCTTCATGTGTTGAATCTGTTAAGTGTCGACACATCTTTTTGATATCGACACATGTCTTCAGTGTTGATACTTGCTGAGTGTCGACACAGCTCCTTGTGTCGACACATTCTTCTTCTGTCGAGTCTCTAGCTGAGTGTCGACACATCCCCTTAGTGTCGACACTTTACTTAGAATATTTTGTTGAACTTTACTGATCTTTGCTAAGTGTCGACACAGCTCCTTGTGTCGACACTTTCTTCAAGTGTTGAGTCTTCAGCTGAGTGTCGACACTTTCTTTCTTGTGTCGACACTTTCCTCAAGTGTTGACTCTTCTGTTGTGTGTCGACACATTGCTCTGTGTGTCGACACTTATACTTAGTCTCTGCTGACTTTTGCTGAGTGTCGACACAGCCTCCAAGTGTCGACACTTTCTGATGTAGACACAGTTTCTCTGGGTGTCGACACAACTGCTAAGTGTCGACACTGCTTCACTGCACTTTTCTTCATTGAGTGTCGACACAGCTCCTTGTGTCGACACTTTCTGTCTGGTGTCGACTCAGCATCTCTGGTGTCGACACAATGACTCCAAGTGTCGACACTACTTGCCTGGGTGTCGACACAGTTCTTCTTAAGTGTCGACACTTTCCCTTTAGGTGTCGACACATGGACTTAGAAACTTTTCCTTCTTTCCTGTAAATACTTAACCTGCACAAGTAAACTCAAAACACATCAAATACATTTTTGATGTATATTATTGAGTTGGGTGAGACTTCTTCAAATCAGGTACATTAGAACCAATGTTCCCAACAATCTCCGCCTATTTGGAGAAGTTATAACCCTTAGTCAATGATATACACCATTCATTACAAAATTACAAAATGATGTAAAGCATGATTATATATAGCAGGGCAAACATAAACATGTATCAATCACACATGTATACATAGACATCATCACAGAACAATTATGAAACAAATTTATTACACAACAAGTTTATCACACAGACATTGTTCTAATAGCTTGTCATATTTATAATTCTAAAGTTTACAGAATGCTTTACATCAAAAGATTACATAGTAAACTTAAGAAAATTTCTATGCTATTCTTGATCAGCATCTTTGATCACTATCCCTTTTCCAGATTTTATCCTTGCTTGCACAGGGGCTTCAGCATCTTCAGTTTCAGCAGGCTTCTTCCCTTTCAGCTCCTTCTTCTTAAGCTCTTCAGCATTGATCTTTTGCCTTTCAAAATAATGATAAGGCTTGGGAAAGTACTTGCTAGGCTCCTGGGCAGTAGGAGGTAGCTTTCCCATCTTGGCCTTTCTTCTATATTGGACTATAGCATCCTGCCTTGTCTCATGCTTTCTCCATTCAGCCTCAGAAAACCACTTGTTCCTGTCTTGAATGTTATCTTTTACAGCTTTCCATGCAGTCAAAATAATGTTCCTAGAGGTGCGGCTCCATTACTCAAAGTCAGGTCTTTGTTCAGCTTGCTCCCTGAACCTCTTCTTAGACAATCTGGTTTCTTCTTCAGCTTGCTCTTTCAAGATAGCTTCCTGTAAAGCTTCAGAGACAGGCTGAACCACCTTTTCTAGAATAATCTTCTGAGTACCATCAGGTGGACTATACATGGACTGTATGTCAGCTTGAACCATATCAAAATCTGGTGGAGGATAGATCACTTGAGCTACTTCTGGTTGCTCACCTCCAAGATATGCAGGGTGAATTCCAGATTCTGCCACATTATCATCATCACAAAGAGGAGGATAACCAAGAGTGGCTCTGATGGAATTAGAAATCCATTTTGCATGGTCAGAGCCAGCTTTGACTAAGACCCTCTCCCCCTTTATGACTTCTCTTTCTATGTGATCCCTTAAATCATCTTTTTGAAATCTGATTTGGGCATTGAGATAATTGACTCCATCCCTGTAGAAAGGTCTTAACCTTTGGAGTTTTTCAGAGATCAGCTTCTGAGAGTCTTGAATAGCAGTTGTAACTTCAGTTAAGCTCTCTTGCAGTGCTTTTTCAAAATCTGCCTTAGCAGTAGCAGTAGAAGCTGTCAGGCCAGCAGCAATGTTTTTCATTTCTGTGACAATTGCATTATGAGAAGCAGTTAAGTTATCATTCATTCTGATCTGATTTTCCAATACATACCCTTGCTTCAGTGCAATGTCATCTACTTGAGCCTTTATCTTTTCCTGATGTGTAGCCAAGTATACCACTGCATTCCCTCCCTTGTGGAAGCAGTCTGTCATCTCCTTCTTATTAAGATTCATTTCAAATCTTATAGACTTTATATCCTGGGCCAGATCAAACTGCAATGATTTTTGCCCTTCATCAACATACTTTTCAATGGCCTGCCTGTGCTCATCAAGCTTAATTTGCATGGCAACCATTAAAGCACTGTAATCAACAGTTGGAGCTGGCTGTGATATAGGTTGTGGTGCTACAGTTTGCAAAGCCTTTTTGTAATTTTGGCTCCTTCTTCTGAATACTTGAAATTTCTTTTTCTTAGCCCTTGTAGTCTCCTCATCTTCAGAAGCTGAGGAGCTGGCTATCTCTACCCTCTCCTTAGGTAGCTCCACAACTTCTTTGGGCTTCTCAGGTTCTTGCCTTGCAGGCTCTTCAAGAATTGGTACTTGCTCCCCCTTAATTTGAGCATTCTCTTCTTCAGCAGCTGTACTTTCTTTTCCAAAGTCTTCTTGATCCAGATTAAGAAATAGATCTTCCATAGTAAATTCTTGTGGAGAATGAGCTGGAGAAACTCCGGGCTCATCTACCACTGGATCAGATACAACTTCAACTTCAACAGATGTGTCTTCCATGATAGCATCTGGGACTTGACTATGAATCTGTGTTTGCTGATTGTCATAATTTAGGGAATCAGACAATACATTATCCATTATAGGGAAATCTAAAGCATTAAGCTCAGTGATTACCTCAAGGATGATGTTGGTTGCTTGCTCACTCTCAAGAGGAGTGGGCTCTTCCACAACTAGTGGCCCCCCTGGATTTGATCCTGGTGTAAGGGGCTAGCTGGTGGTAGCTCCCCCTGCCTCTCAGCAACTTCTTGTTGAGATGTAGACTACTCAACAGTCTCTTTTACATTCTCATCAGGTGTGAAGACAACTTGCTCTTCACTATCAGAGCTGCTAGATGAAACCTGTGCCACTGAAGCAATTTGCTTCTTCTTCTTTTGTAGAGTTACTTTCTCAGGAGTTATCTTCTCAGGGGTTGGCATCTCTTTAGACAACACCCTGTCCCGCCTGGAGAATATCCTCATATCCATTTTCCTCATATGATTTATTTTGGTTCCAGCAGCTTGACTCATTACCTCTAGAATACTTCCAGCAAGGTATAGACTTAAGATCCTGCCCAAGTTGGGCTTCTTCAGGCTTTCCTTGATCTTCTCAAAGATCACTACAGACCAGTCAGTTTTCAGATTGAAGATTATCCTGGTCATAATGCTGAACATATGGGCAGATACCCTATCATGCCCTCCAGGTTTGCTTAAAATCACTTTGCCAACAATTTCTGACATGCATTTCCCTTGGTTGTTCATGCCTTTTCTATTGAAAACAGATCCAATTTTCATTTTAGAATCTAGTCCACACCAAGTTAGAGCTTCTCTGGTCTTTGAAGCAGTAACTTCATCTTCTTCTTTAGTTTTTGGTAACTGTAGTACTTTCCTCAAACTTTTAGGTGACACCTTCACCTTTTCACCATGGACCCTGGACTTGATCTTGAATCCAGTGTCGTCTAGGGTTGCTCCATTAAGGAATTCCAGTACTTCCTTCTTCCAGATCTTTGTGGGTTCAGAAACAAGAAATTCCAACCCTGAGTCTGCAACTAGGGTTATCACGTTCTTGATCTCTGGGTCTGCATCCTCAAACGCTTGTCGCACCAGTTCGTATCCTTCATTGACGTTCTCCTCAAGCTTTGGCGCCATTAGGGTTTGAAGAATTTGAACTGAGAGAAGAGAAGTGTCGACACACAAGTTTGGTCTCGAAACTTTTGAAAGCGTGTCGACAGACAAAGGTAAAATCCTATTTATACCTTTCTATGTTTGAAGATGAAAAGGCGGGCAGCTAACTTAAATTGTGTCGACATTGTCGATAAGTGTCGACACTGACTTATAATGTCTCGACACATATGTGTCGACACAAGTGTAGTCAACAGATTATATGTGTCGACACTTGTTTATGTGTCGACACCACATAACTCGACATTTAATCGAGACTTTGCTTAGATAATTTTGAGTAAAACCTAAGTGTTGACACCACCTTGGATGTGTCGACACCTACTTGTCATGTGTCGACACTAATTTTCTGAAGTGTCGACACTAACTTCCTAGATGTGTCGACACCTTTTTCCTGAAGTGTCGACACCACTATTCTGTGTCGACACAGAGATCTCTGTGTGTCGACACCTTTTGACTTTGCCATTTTTATAAACTTATTCTAAGTTTATCATTCCTAGTTCAATTTTATACCTATTGAACTTAGTTTCTTCTAAAGGCTTAGTATACATATCAGCTATTTGATTATCAGTTTGAACATATTCCAGTAAAATATCTTCTTTCTCTACATGCTCCTTAAGAAAATGATATTTTATCTCAATATGTTTAGTTCTACTATGAGAAACAGGATTATGTGCAATTGATATAGCACTAGTAGAATCACAAAAGAGTGGAGTTCTACTTACATGAATTCCATAGTCCTCAAGCTGATGTTGTATCCACAGAAGTTGAGCACAGCAACTTCCTGCAGCCACATATTCTGACTCTGCAGTGGAGATAGCCACACTTGTTTGCTTTTTGCTACTCCAAGAAATCAGTCTTCCACCTAGGAATTGATAGGTTCCACTTGTGCTTTTTCTGTCTTCTTTGCATCCTACAAAGTATGCATCTGAATAACCTGTTAGTTCAAAATCCCCATTCCTAGGGTACCAGAGGCCTAGATAAGGAGTGCCCTTTAGATATCTCAATATTCTTTTGACAGCTGTCAAATGAGACTCTTTAGGGCAGGCTTGATATACACATGTAGCATACATGATCTGATCTACTTGTAGGGAGCTATACATGATATCTGATCTACTTGCAGTCAAATATAATAGGGAGCCAACTATCCCTCTATACAAGGTTTCATCTACAGGTTTCCCTGCATCATCCTTGCTAAGAGACATACTTGACCCCATAGGAGTCTTCATGGTACTGGATGAATCCATACCATACTTCCATATGAGTTTTAGGGTGAACTTAGACTGGCATATGGATAATCCATTCTCAGTCTGTCTTACTTGGAGACCCAAGAAGAACTTTAGCTCTCCCATACTACTCATCTCAAATTGACCTTGCATTATTTTTGCAAACTTTTTGCAAAGGCTACTTTCAGTAGACCCAAATATAATGTCATCTACATATATTTGGACTAGTATTACTTTGCCTCTGGATTCCCTAAGGAATAGAGTCTTGTCTATTTTCCCCCTTATGAAATTATTCTCAATGAGGAAACTAGACAGGGTTTCATACCAAGCCCTAGGGGCTTGCTTTAACCCATACAATGCTTTCCTAAGTCTATAGACATGATTAGGTAGAGTTGAATCAACAAAACCTGATGGTTGTTCCACATAGACTTCCTCTTTTAGATTACCATTCAAAAATGCTGACTTCACATCCATTTGGTAAACTTTAAATCCTTGAAAGGTTGCATAGGCCAGGAACATCCTTATGGCTTCCAGTCTGGCTACTGGAGCAAAGGTTTGATCAAAATCAATACCTTCTTCCTGTCTATACCCTTTGGCAACCAATCTTGCTTTGTTCTTAATTATGACTCCATGTTCATCCATCTTGTTCCTATAGATCCACTTGGTCCCAATTATGTTGTGGTCTTTAGGTTTAGGAACAAGCTCCCAGACCTTGCACCTTTTGAACTGATTCAGCTCTTCTTGCATTGCCTCAATCCAATGAGGGTCTATGATGGCTTCTTCAAACTTCTTTGGTTCAACTTGGGATAGAAAACTGGAGTAGATTGCTGCATTCAGGTTTCTGCTCCTTGTTTGTACCCCTTGTCTTGGATCACCAATGATTTGTCCTGCTGGATGATCTCTTAGATGACTATTGGCTGGAGGCATCCTGACTTCAGGTTGAACTTCTTCAACTTCTTCATCTTGTTGTACTCCTTGTACTTCTTCTGCATTAGGTACATGTAGTACTCTCCCTGGACAACAGCCACTGTCTTCTACTTGCTGTCTTGCAGTAGGTTCTTCTTCTATAGTGAGCTTGTCCATCTTCTTTGTTAAACCTGTGGGGCTGCACATACTACTAGACAACTCATTGTTAATAAGTCTAGTTTCATCAAATACTACATGTACAGTCTCTTCTACAGCTTGTGTAGACAAGTTGTAGACTCTATAAGCCTTACTGTTGTTGCTGTACCCAACAAAAATTCCCTCTTGGGACTTGGCAGCAAACTTAGTCAAGTAAGACTTTCCATTGTTAAGTATAAAGCACTTACAACCAAAGATCCTGAAGTAGGATAGGTTTGGTTTCCTGCCTTTCATAACCTCATAGGGGGTCTTGTTGAGGCTTTTAGTTATGGTAGCCGTATTAATAACATGGCACGCAGTATTCACTGCCTCAGCCCAGAAGTATTCTGGTAGTGATGTATCACTTAATAGGGTCCTACCAGCCTCAATCAAGGTTCTATTCTTCCTCTCAGCAATGTCATTTTGCTGAGGTGTCCTTGGTGAAGAAAACTCTTGAAATATCCCAAATTCTTCACATAGTTTTGTCATGCTATCAGACTGAAATTCAGTACCATGGTCACTTCTTATTTTGACCACTGTACTATTTAGTTCATTCTGAATTTGTCTAACAAAGCTATAAAAGACACTGGGTGTTTCAGATTTCTGTCTAAGAAAGAACACCAGGAAAACCTTGAGTAGTCATCTACAACTACAAAGGTATAGACCTTCCTACCTAGGCCGTGAACTGGCATTGGACCAAAGAGATCCATATGCAAGAGGTATAAGCACCTCACAGTATCTTTGTTTTCAATGCTTCTAAAGGTGGATCTAGTTTGCTTGCCCTTTTGACAAGCGGAGCAAATACCATCTTTAATACACTTAACTTGAGGACCATTCCTCACTAACTCTTTACTAAAGAGTTTACCAATTGTCTTGTAGTTTAGACGGGCTAGCCTCTTGTGCCATTTGACACAATGAGAGACTGTCTCATCAGCTACAAGACAAACTGGAGAACCATTGTTCTCAACCATAATGTCTAAGCAATAGACATTCCTTTTTCTATAACCAGTCAAAATGATCTCTTGATCATTTGACCTCCTGATATGACAACCATCTTTCACAAATGAGATGTCATATCCTACATCACTCAATTGACTTATACTAATAAGGTTATGTTTCAAACCTTTAACATAGGCCACTTGAGTAATTGTAATATAGGAGTTAGATATGTTACCAAAACCCTTGATGATCCCTTTTTCTGAACCACTTGAAAGATATTGTACCTTACTAGGTCCTGGCTGCTCCAGGATTTTGTCACTTGCTGTCAATGCCATTAGTCCTTGGCACTGACTGTCCTCTTATTCATATATAGAATTCATAATCTGCATGAACTCTTCTTCTTCGTCCTCAGCAAACAGTCCCATATATGCCTCAGCATCTGACCCAGTTTCTGATGAAGAAATATCTGACAGGCTCTTATCCTTTTTGGCAACAAAAGACTTTTCTTTCTTGCCCTTGTATTGAGTCCTTTTCTTGTCACTAGACTCCTTCCTCTTCTCTGGACAGTCTTCAATGACATGACCTTGTCTATTACAGTAATAGCATACAATTTTTGATATTGTTGCTTTGCTAGACTTGGACTTTTTCCTGTCTTTCTTTGAAGACTTTTTATTCTGATAATAGTCTTCCTTTCCCTGTGAAGTTGATGGCCTTGTCCTCCACTGTTTCTTATTTAAGAACTTCTGGAAATGTCTTGTGAAGGCAGCAAAGTCCTCATCACTTTCACTGTTTTTTGATTTTCTGCTGACTGACTCATCTGACTCAGATTCAGCTGCTTTTGGAGGTGGAGTTGGTGACTTATTTTTGTACTTTCTGGGGGCTTCTGTTTTGAAGGCCACTGTCCTTTCTTTGTGCTCAATTCTTGTTGATTTCTGCTCTTCTTTCCTCACCATTAACTGCATTTCATAGGACAACAGTTTGCCAAAAAGTGTTGGTGGAGGAATTTCTCCCAACTTTGCCATTTCCCTAATGGTACAGATCTTGGTGTCCCAATCTTTTGTTAGGGACCTTAGAAACTTATCATTGAGTTCATAATTACTGAACTCTCTGCCATAGGACATGAGCTCATTCATAATCCTATAGAACTTCTTATAGCACTCAGTTATGCTATCAGCCTTACCTTGTCTAAAACTTTCATATTCTTGGTTTAGCAAGGGTTTTCTGTCTTTCCTCACTTCTTCAGAACCCTCCATATACACAATAAGAGTATCCCACATTTCTTTAGCTGTCTTACAGTGTATCAGATTCTGAAAAGTTTCATCATCTATGGCACTCACTATGATGTTCTATGCCCTCTTATCCATAGTGGCTAGAACAATTTCATCCTTTGTCATTTCAGAGAAATCCTTTGGTGTTCTCTGATTTGCATCTAAGACTGATACCTTCATGGGCACATATGGCCCTTCTTTTACTGTGATATAAATCCTAGGGTCTGAGGCTTCCATAAAAAGTCTCACCCTTTCCTTCCAGATACCAAAGATCTCTTTTCTACATATGGGTAACTTCATGGATCCCAATTCCTTGTGATTCTCAGTGGAACCAATGGTTCTTGAGTTTCTTGATTCTGTAATTGACTTAGACTGAATCTGCCAAAAGGATCTACTCAGACAGTTATGTCTCTTTTTGAGTAACCTCGCTTTGATACCACTTGAAAGATATTGTACCTAAACACCTAGAGGGGGGGGGGGGTGAATAGGTGACTTGAATCTTTTTAATTTTTATGGCAGAATACAGAATCTAACACAGATTTCTAGCTACTTTATCACAGCAATCACACAGCAATCACAAAATATCACAGCACACAGTAGACACACAGTTTTATAGTGGTTCCCCAACGTTTGGGTACATCCACTTCCCCCTTCGCCTATCTAGCAATGTACTAGATTCGGCCAAACTCCTCCACTATCTCAGAACCCAAAACAGGTTCCTACACCTCAGGCCCAAGGCCCTACAACTCAGCTTCTTCACAAAGCCTACACTCAGCCACCAAGGCCTACACTCAGCCACCAAGGCCTACACTCAGCCACAACAGGCCTACACTCAGAGATTTCAATCTCCTACACTCAGGCACTCAAGCCCTACACTCAACCTTTATAATTACATGCTTACAAGACTCAGATCCCTAAGGATCCTACAAGATAAAATGAATACAAAAATTGTAACTCAACAACTCAGAGAAAAGAGAGAAGAGTTGTGAGTTTCTTGATGAGTTCCAGGAAGAACTCAGCTGAAATCAATCTGACTTGGCTTTCTTCAAAGCTTCTTGAATGTAGAACTCAATAAGATTGACCTCTTTTGCAGTTGATCCTTGATCTCTGCTACTTAAGATTCAGAATAAATCTGAACCCTTCTTCTCAGCCTGGTTCCAATAGCTGATTTCTTGGATGGAGCTCTCTCTCTTCAACTTCTTAGATCTTCACTTGATAGCTAAATCTTCTTTGAATTACTTGATATGTTGATCTTCTACTCAACAATTTCAACAATCTGAACCACTTCAACAACAACTTCTGTAGACTGTAAAAGCCTATTTATAGGCCTTCTTCATGGTAACTGGCTGGTCCGGTCCATAACAGATTTCTGACAACTATGACAGGTGCAGAAAACCGGCTGGAATGGCAGCTGTCAAGTCATCCAGTCAGTTCTTGAAAATTCTGTAACTGTCTGCAAGTGTCGAGACTGTCTGTCTTTAAGTGTCGACACTTATAGACCAAGTGTCGACACAAGTTGTCTAAGTGTCGACACTAGTCTACAAGGTGTCGACACAACTCCTTGTGTTGTAGATTTTATATCTCGACACTGCTTCTTCTTTATGTATCGACACTGAAATTGAGTGTCGACACAAGTACTTGTACTTCAGTATTTTGCTGAATTCTTCTAAGTGTCGACACAATACCTTTGTGTCGACACATCTTCATGTGTTGAATCTGTTAAGTGTCGACTCATCTTTTTGATGTCGATATATGTCTTCAGTGTTGATACTTGCTGAGTGTCGACACAGCTCCTTATGTCGACACATTCTTCTTCTGTCGAGTCTCTGGCTGAGTGTCGACACATCCCCTTAGTGTCGACACTTGTACTTAGAATATTTTGTTGAACTTTGCTGATCTTTGCTAAGTGTCGACACAGCTCCTTGTGTCGACACTTTCTTCAAGTGTTGAGTCTTCAGCTGAGTGTCGACACATTCTTTCTTGTGTCGACACTTTCCTCAAGTGTTGACTCTTCTGTTGTGTGTCGACACATTGCTCTGGGTGTCGACACTTATACTTAGTCTCTGCTGACTTTTGCTGAGTGTCGACACAGCCTCCAAGTGTCGACACTTTCTGATGTAGACACAGTTTCTCTGGGTGTCGACACAACTGCTAAGTGTCGACACTACTTCACTGCACTTTTCTTCATTGAGTGTCGACACAGCTCCTTGTGTCGACACTTTCTGTCTGGTGTCGACTCAGCATCTCTGGTGTCGACACAATGACTCCAAGTGTCGACACTGCTTGCCTGGGTGTCGACACAGTTCTTCTTAAGTGTCGACACTTTCCCTCTGGGTGTCGACACATGGACTTAGAAACTTTTCCTTCTTTCCTGTAAATACTTAACCTGCACAAGTAAACTCAAAACACATCAAATACATTTTTGATGTATATCATTGAGTTGGGTGAGGCTTCTTCAAATCAGGTACATTAGAACCAATGTTCCCAACAATTTACCATTTGTTTTTGGTGCTCCATTCCCCACACTCAAGAATAAGATAGTGGCCTATTCTCAGGTTCCTCCAGCAGATACCTTGACTAAGGGTAAGTCAATCAGTAAGCCACTCCTGGAAATTTCTGAAGCCATCAACTCCATGTCAGCTGCAAAGATGACATTATTTAGTGCTGCTCAGAATAAGCCAATTGCAACTACTAGCAGACTGTCCTTCAGTCAGATACTTGCTGAAAGAAATAAGAAGAGGGCTACTGCTCTCCCATCTGAATAGACAACCCTTGATAGCTTGCACTCTTCAAAGGCTATTCAAATGAGGAGATATAACAATCATGAATGATGGAGATGTGGCAAGGCGGGACACTTTGCCATACACTGTTGGCACAACCCTATTATCCCAATGGCAAGTGTGAGTCTTCCTATTATAAGACATGCAGGTAGACATGTTTATTTTCATACTAACATGAACCTAGTACCGAATCCCTTTTGGGTTCCTAAAGTAAACTAATCAGTGTTTGCAGGGTAGTCCAAGTACAAATACAATTCCTATATGGTACTTGGACATGTTTATTTTCAGACAAACATGAACCTAGGACCCAATCCCTTTTGGGTTCCTAATTTATACTAATCAATGTTTGTAGGGTAGTCCAAGTACTAATACAATGTCTATATGGTACTTGGACAGTGGATGTTTTAGGCATATGTCTGGAATAAGGAGGCATCTTAAGGCATTATATAGGTTAAAGCAAGCCCCAAGGCATGATTGTAGAGAAGATAGGAAAGGCTCCTTTGGCACATGTCATTTTCTAGGAAGAAGATTGGTCTCTTGGAGCAGCAAGAAGCAAATAAGTGTTGTAATCTCAACAACTGAATCATAATACAAATGAGCAGGTAGTTGTTGTGCACAACTACTGTGGATCCAAATTCAGCTCCAGGACTAAAATCTCAAGCTACGTCTAACTCCTATGTTTGGTGATTCTACTAGTGCAATCTGTATTGCTAGGAATCATGTATCTCATGGTAGGACTAAGCACATAGAGATTATATATCATTTTATTATAGTGCATGTGAAAAGTGAGGACATCAGTCTTGAGTTTGTCTCTACAAACAAACAGGTTGCTGATATCTTCACCAAGCCACTATACGAAGCCAAGTTCAACACCTTCGAATTTGAATTTGGTATAATGAACTTAATATATTTTCAGTTTCTCTTCATGCATTTTAGTTATGGGTAGTATTAATCCCTGTAGGATAAAAAAGAACATATGGACTAAGTTTCCAAGCGTCGAGTGCACTAAGACAACATCAGGCGTCGAGTGCACTAAGTCTATGTTGAAGTATTAGACCGGGCGGCCTTGCGGTCTTGTCTGGTGGTTTGTTGACCGAGCGGTCTGGCGGTCTCCTCTGGTGCTTGGAGACCGGGCGGTCTATCGGACTCTCAGTGCGGCCTGTTCTTATCCTGCTGGAGGTGCCGTGCGGTTAACCCATCTGACTAACCGCGCGGCCTGTGCGGTCTCATTTATTTCTAGACGCTCTGCCCTGTAAATGTTTAGTCCCACATTGTTTGTTTATACTCTCTCATATCTCCTCCATTCTATATACTCTCTCAAAAGTCTATCTGTTTGTTCTTTCTTATTCGCTACTTTCTACATGGTATCAGAGGACACGGTCGTTTCCTCCTGATTGTGTGCGCTCTCTGATTCTCGCGGCTTGTTTTCCGCTTTCCGCGAACTGTCTGCGGTTTGCCTTCTCTTCTGTCCGCTGCCCTGTTCGCGCGGCTTGTTTCTGTCCGCTGCCCTGTTCGCGCGGCTTGCTTCTCCTTGGTTCTCTTCTCCTGCTGCTATTCGTCGCCGCGGCCAATTTCATTGTCGCCGCGCTCCTGGTTCTTTCTTTCCTCTCTGACTTCCTAGTCGTTGCGGCCTGTTTCTGTTCGCCCGGCCTGCGACTTGTTGTAGTCGCTACTTCTTGCCTCCTCTTCTCTTCTGTTCGCTCGGCCTTTTCAGTCCGCGCGACCTCTTCCCCGCTGTGCCTTTGACTGCTTTCTAGCCGCTTGTGTTCGCACGGCTTCTTCCTTTTCTATCCGCTGCGGTTTCTTGCTGTGTTCTATGACTACTTCCGGTCTCACCACTACTCCTGCAGCTCCTTCTCCACCTCCTCCTTCGGGCAACCTTGGCACCCTTTCTAAGCTTGTTGGCTCCAACTATCCAGATTGGAGCGTTTCTTTCACTTTTCTCCTTCGTTCTCAACGCAAGCGTCATCACCTCACCGATGACCCTCCTCCTCGTACCTCTCCTGTGTTTGATGACTGGGATGCGAGTGATGCTCTTGTCCGCACTTGGCTGGCCAACAGACTTTCTGATGAGTGCCTTCCCGTCATTCGCCATGATGAGACGGTCAAGGCCGCCTGGCTTCACCTCGCTGCTCTCTATTCGAAGGGGGGCCAGACGTCCCGCATTTATACTCTCTATGCGGACCTCTTCGCCCGCCCTTCCATGTCTCCTGCTGCGGCTTATCAACAGGTTCAGGCTCTTGGTGCTGAAATCCTCCAGAATCGTCCCTTCTCCGCGGACTTGGCCGAACAACACAAACACTTCCAGTAACTCCTGGTTGTTTGTTATCTTCTTCGTCTTCCCGATTCTTATGATATGATCCGCCAGCAGATCTTGGGTGAGGCGGAATCTCCTACTTTGGATGCCACTGCGGCTCGCATTGCCGCTGTAACTTCGCTTCTCCAGCGGCCTCTGTTGGCCTCCCCCCTTCCCAGGACTCCTTTGCTCACCAAGCTCAGAGGGGGGGGGGGGGACCTAGTGGCCACGGCCACTCCGGCGGACGGGGTTCATCCCTGTTCCTCTGCTCTCACTGTGGTCGTACCGGCCATTCTGTTGACCGCTGCTGGCAGAAACATCCTCATCTTCGCCCTTCCGGTGATGCTCCTTCTTCGGCCTCCGCCTCTTCTCGGTCGTTTGCCTCTGTGGCCACGACGTCAGGTAGTGCCCACGTCGTTACCCAAGGTAAATGATTGATTGACTCCGGTGCTACAAATCATATGACTGGCAACCCTCATTGCTTCTCCCGTCTTGAGACACATGACCGCTTACCCCCGGTTCGTGTGGCGGATGGTTCACCGTCCCTGGTTCATGGGACGGACATGGTTCAACTCACCCCATCGCTTTGCTTGGAGGACACCCTCTATGTCCCGAAGTTCCCGTGCAATTTGTTATCAGTTACTAATTTATGCCGGCAACTTCAGTGCTCCGTCTTATTCACTCCCACTACTTGTTCTTTTCAGGACCCGAGGACCCAGCGGACGATTGCTACTGGGACTGAGAGCGGCGGCCTCTACTTCCTCGACGATGTTTCTGCTCTGTCCGCCTACTCCTCCTCCACAGATCTTCTTCAATGGCACCTTCGCCCTGGACATCCTCCTCCTCGGATTCTTCGCCATCTTCTGCCCCACTTACCTCCTACCAGTTCTCCGCTCAACTGTGATGCGTGTCAGCTTGGCAAACATCATCGCTCCTCCTTCCCACCGAAGCAAGGCCGTGGCCCCTCTCACCCGTTTGATCTTATTCATTCTGATGTATGGGGTCCTGCTCCTACCCTCACTTTTGGTCGGGACAGTTCCTATTTTGTCACTTTTATAGATGATTTTTCTCGCTGTACCTGGGTGTATCTGTTAAAAGATCGCTCTGAACTCTTTTCTGTTTGGCAATCATTTTATTTTATGATTCAGACTCAATTTGCTCTTTCTATTAAAGTTTTACGTTCTGATAATGCCAAGGAATATCTGAGTCATGAGTTCTCCTCTTTCTTTCACCAACATGGCCTGCTTCATCAAACGACTTGTGTTTACACCTCCCAGCAGAATGGGGTGGCGGAGCGTAAAAACCGTCACCTGCTTGATGTTGCTCGTACTCTCATGACGCAGATGCACGTCCCTCGCTCCTACTGGGGCTACGCTGTGCTCCTCGCCTGCTATCTCATCAATCGCCATCCCTCCACAGTTCTCCACGGCCAGACCCCCTTCTCCATTCTCTACCCCCACAAGGAACCTTTTCCTCTCCCTCTCCGTGTCTTTGGCTGTACGGCCTTTGTTCACGCTCCCTCCGCTACCCGCGACAAGCTTTCCCCCCGTTCCACCAAGTGTGTCTTTTTGGGGTACTCTACCACTCAAAAAGGCTATTGCTGCTTTGAACCCCTTCTCCGCAAGCAGTTTGTCTCCGCGGATGTGACTTTTTTCGAGAATGCTTCCTATTTCTCTCCTACCTCTCCTCTTCCTTCTGATATCTCCGTTCCTTCCACGCCTCTTGACGTGTTCCCACCTCCGTCTCTTCCTCCACCGACTCCTTCCCAATCCGTCTCCCCACCCACCCCTCCACCCTCCTCTCCGCTGCCGTCTTTCTCTAGTCCCGGGCCAGCCTTCTCCGCCACGGATGCTCCGGTCGCTGACGCTCCCATCGACCTGGATCTTCCCATTACTCTTCGCAAAGGGGTGCGGGCGTGTACTCAACACCCGCTTGCGGCAGTTGTTTCCTATGATCGGCTTTCTCCTTCTCCCAGGTGTTTGCCTTGGCTATCTCTGCTACTTCTACTCCCCGCACCTACCAGGAGGCTCTTGCTCTCCCTCATTGGAGGTCTGCCATGGATGAGGAGATGGCTACTCTTACTGAACGGGGTACCTGGACCCTTGTTTGTCCTCCCATGGGCACTGATGTGGTTGGCTGTCGCTGAGTCTTCGTTGTGAAATTTCGCCCCGACGGCACTGTGGATCGCTACAAGGCCCGGCTGGTGGCCAAGGGCTTCACTCAGACTTATGGCATTGATTACTTTGATATCTTTTCTCCAGTTGCTCGCCTCAGCACCATCCGGGTTCTCCTTTCTGTGGTTGTTAACCGGGATTGGGCTATTTCCCAGCTTGATGTGAAGAATGCCTTTCTCTATGGCGATCTTCAAGAGGACGTCTACATGGAGCAACCTCCTGGGTATGTTGCTCAGGGGGAGACACGCGTATGTCATTTGAAGAAGGCCATTTATGGCCTAAAGCAGAGCCCTCGGGCATGGTTCGACAAATTCAGTGGTATTGTGGCTACCATCGGCTTTAGAAGGAGTTCGGCCGATCACTCCTTATTCATCCGCAAAACGGCCTCGGGACTGGTGGTTTTGGCAGTATATGTGGATGATATTCTTCTTACTGGTGATGACCGAGATGGGGTGGACTTGACGAAGAAGCACCTCCGTCAGCACTTGGTCACGAAGGATATGGGCTCCCCGAAATACTTTTTGGGGATAGAAATCTCTCGAAAACATGACACGTTGGTTCTCTCCCAACGGAAGTATGCCCTTGATCTTCTACAAGAAGCAGGATTGACAGGTGCCAAACCGGCTCGGTTTCCCATGGCTATTGGAGAAGACAAAACGTAGACGGATGACTCGCCTCTTCTATCTGATGTCACAAGATACAGACGTTTGGTAGGCAAACTCATCTATCTCAGGGTGACTAGACCCGACATCGCCTATGCTGTAGGCAAGGTCAGTCAGTTTATGCAAGCTCCCAGGGAGTGCCATCTTCAGTCTGCCCTGAAGATTTTAGAGTATATCAAAGCAGCACCAGGCAAAGGGTTACTCTTTCAGAAAAATGGTCATCTGAGGGTTGAGGCCTACTCTGATTCAAGTTACGCGGATGACAAAGGCGATCGTAAATCCACATCAAGTTTTTGTACCTTTGTTGGAGGTAATATTGTGAGTTGGAAGAGCAAGAAACAGTCCATTGTCTCCAGATCTAGTGCAGAAGCAGAATACCGGAGTATGGCGTCAACCACGTGTGAGTTAAAATGGTTGCGGGCTCTCATGCTTGACCTGGGCGAGGTACATGACTATCCTCTCCCTATGTTCTGTGACAACAAGGCCGCTATATATATATCCAGGAATCCGGTCTTCCATGAGAGAACAAAGCATATAGAGGTGGACTGTCACTTCATTCGGGAAGAGATTTTGAAGAAACAGATTTGTACTCCATTTGTCACCTCTGACAAGGAATTGGCAGATATCTTCACCAAGCCGGTCTCTACTTCCTTCTTCCACATTTGTGACAAGCTGGGCATGATTGATATCTATGCTCCAGCTTGAGGGGGTGTGTTGAAGTATTAGACCGGGCGGCCTTGCGGTCTTGTCTGGCGGTTTGTTGACCGAGCGGTCTGGAGGTCTCCTCTGGTGCTTGGAGACCGGGCGGTCTATCGGACTCTCAATGCGGCCTGTTCTTATCCTGCTGGAGGTGCCGTGCGGTTAACCCATCTGACTAACCGCGCGGCCTGTGCGGTCTCCTTTATTTCTAGCCGCTCTGCCCTATAAATGTTTAGTCCCACATTGTTTGTTTATACTCTCTCATATCTCCTCCATTCTATATAAGGGAGGTCATACCTTTGTAAATGATATCTTTTTTGGATAATAAAATTTCAATTATTCAAAAGTCTATCTGTTTGTTCTTTCTTATTTGCTACTTTCTACAGTCTAAGTGTCCAGGCATCAAGTGCGCTGAGAAAACATCAGACGTCGAGTGAACTGAGTCTAATTGCCCAGGCGTTGAATGCATCGAGTGCGTCAAGTCCACTCAACGCATACTCCTAGGGACTTCTATTTATGGCTATCTCATGGGATTAATCTCAGCCGATAATTTACTCGTAATTATCACGTCTGGTAGATGCCTGTCCACAGACTCAAATAAGAGGTTAGAATAAATAGAAGTGTGTGTGCTTAGAATAGAATACATTATTCCTAGCCCTTTCATCTTTCTATCTCCCCGTGATGAAATCTCAAGAAATCCACAGAATTCAAAAGCAATGCACTAGATCAGTCTTGAGAAAATATCTGAATCTCAAAGGAAAGTTTCTGGCAGATATTGTTGGGAAGCTCTGTTCTGCAAGACAGGTTCCCATGACAATGATGGACTCAAAGATGTTTGATTTGTGGGATAGAGATTACTGACACATCAGCAGACTAGTGAGAAGAAGAAAAAGAAGGTTGTACTCATCATAGAGGAAACCATAGGAAGCAGTGTAACACCCCAAAAAGGAGTATGTGGTAACAGGCTAAACGTCGACATGAGCTCGACAAAATCATCGAGCAGTGCTCGACGAAATCGTCGAGCAGTGCTCGATGAAAGCCGAGCAGAACTCGAGAAAAACATCGAGCTGAGCTCGACGAACACGTCGAGCGGAGCTCGAAGACAGGTGTGATGACCTGTTCGACGAACTTAAGCCTGTTTGTTGAATTCTCTCATGTTCAATGAATTTTGTTTGACGAACTTGGCTCTATTCGACGAATTGTCGAAATAAGATATGGCCAAGTGGCGACTCATTTCAGGTTGCTGGTGTGTGGTCACTGAGCGGTTGTTGAATTTGTCAGCTCAAACCTGAGCCATTGTTTTGTTTTGATGAGAAGAGATCATATGGCTGGGGAGACCACATATGCAGAGGGATGGGATTGAGGAAGTAATTATTTCCCTCTCTCTCTTTTATTTGCTTCCCGAGTTCTGGAGTAGAGAGCTCACGGTGGGTACTAGGGTCTGTGTGGTACTTGAAGCTGCTTGAGAAGATCTTGTGGCTGGAATCAGGAGCCGAAGCTAGAATCGCGAAGGTGAAAGTGAGGTGATCATTTCCATCCGCGTAGAAAAGCTTTATCATGACTCCGAAGAAAACTTCAAGGGTAACAATCTTCCTCCTTGGACATGTGAAGTACTTATTTTGGCATATGCATGGATTTCCCCCACCAAAAGGTGAAATCTTGTGGGATTTCTGTTGGGTTAATTCATAAAATCCCCAATAAGGTTTGCATATAGATCCAAAAATTTGTAGTACGGAATAAACATGATGTGTAATGACCATCTGGACAGGTTGGTCTGGATTGGTGATGTTTTATTTTGCACACCGGATAAGACTTAGTGTATAAACGAGTATTTTATGGAGTCAGTGAGTTGTGCCTGTGAAGTAAAGTAACAGGAAGTACTGGAGTGGAATTCCAGGAAAATACCCTCGAAATTTGTGTATTATATGCTATGAAATTCCAGTGTTTCTAGAACTTCAGGTGGCTGCAGTGTTTTCTTGATAGTTGGTCAAAATATGGTTGGGGTTGTGTACAGAAAGAGGGTTCTGTCGCTAACTCTAGCTGATAGTGGTTGTCGCTGGTGATAGCTCCTAGCTATCCTGTGATTGTGAAAGTCAGTCCTTTCGAGGGTAGTGTGGTTATTGCGAGATATGCGCTCTTAAAGGCCGGTGAGCCGAACGGACAAGGGGAAGCAGACCTGCGTTAGTCTAGACATTTCACTGGTAATTTGAGCAATTGAAAAGGGCTGAACTGTATCCGCATTATGGTTGTATAACTTGAGTGCCTAAGTTATTGGCTTTGTTAGGATCACATAAAGATAGTCTTGGGTTGTTATCCATCAAGACTAAAGACTCTAGCCATGGGCCGTGGAGCATGAATGCTCAATATTTACCATTTGGTTTGAGACCTAAGAACGTTGGTGGGACCCTGGTTTTGCAGTTCACTGAGAATGTGCCCTGAGTTCATGGAGCGTCAGACTGTGCGGTCAATGTTTGTGATTTATTGAATGTGCCTGAGTACACATTTTATGATATATCTGCTTGTGAAAATGCTATGTCTGCAAGGAAGGAATACCGCTGCCCCGGGAAAGGAGTAGGGTTGTTATAAATTGGTCAGCTGAATGCTGACCGTTGCTTTGTTTGCCACCATTATGGTGGATTGTCCCCATACAGGTGCTGGAGAGCCGAGCGCGAAATAGTGGGCTAAATCCCTTGTTACTGCTATGCTGGCCCTCGAAAACCGAATGAAGAAAAGTTTAACTTGTGTTCAGGTGTGGTCGGCCTACGTGCCGATGTATGTAAACCACACTTTTAAAGGACAACTATAAGGTCTCAAGGCCAAACGATTAAATGTCGTGGCCCCTCCACCACCACTTGAAGATGATCCGGACGGCGAAATGCTACAACGTAAAGATTTCAGGCGACATGACGACTCCTTGACCGCTAACAGACGGCAACGTTACAACATCCATCTGCGGTGCGCGATGCCTACTTAACGACTTATTTGAGGACCATTTCAATTCCTTTAAATGCTTTATTTAATTTAGAACTTGTAATATTTTCATTTCATGCACTTTAATTTTGGTGTGCGTATAAACAGTTTGGTTTGCTACTAACCATCCGGATTGATGAGGTTTCATCTCAATCTTGGATAGTTGGATCTATTTTGTAACTCCTATATATAGGAGGCTTATTAAGTGAATTGGGAATGAAAAAAGAAACCCTAAAATCAGCCTTCTCTCATGAGTAGTTCGGCCATGGCTTGTGACTAGCCGCCGCCCCTTGTAGCCATCTCCCACACTTCGGCCTCCCCTCTCGTGGAGCCTCCATCGTGTTTTCTTGGTTCGACTCCAAGGAAGAAGGATGGCAACCCCACTCGGTTCGACACCGGTGGACCCATTCGGTGCGACACCGGTGGAAATTGTGGAGAGAGTGATCTCCCACAAGTTATCAAGTGTGCTTTCTACCAACGGGTTGGGTAATCTCTCCCTCTCCTCTAGTGCTTCATCTCTTTAGATTTGTGGAGGTTGAACCATCATGTTCTCCATGATTTTAAATTTCAATCGTTCTCAAATCTCAGAATAAAATTGTTATTTTCCGTGTTTCCATTTTCCGGACCGGGTAGGTCCATTTTGCTTGAGCGGATCTTGGCCTATAGCCTTGGTCTTGCCCTCAAAAAGGATTGGCAACCTTTTCATTATCTTGGGGAACAAGTCGACTCATTTTTCATCGCTGTTTTTATAGTCAATCACTCTCTGATTGTGTTTATGCATTGTGAGCCAAACGGTTACGTATTGAGGGCGATAGATACTTTTGTAGGTGCGGCGGATCAAGGGTGTGTTGAATGATGAACTAGAACCTTCTCTCGTGAAGACCGTTTTAGCAACATATGCTACATCAATTTTGTATCAAAGAGAGGTTGTTTCAACTTCTATGTTGCAAACGTCCTCGCTCTCCTTCGTTGGCACGAATCAAAAAAGAAAAAAAAAAGATTTTTTGGTCTGCAAATAGCATTCTAAAATCTTTATTTCTCTGCGAAAAAAATTAAAAAACAAATTTCACATTCCTCGTTCCTGTCACTTCAAGAAAATTTCAAAATATCTTGCTTTAACTTTAGGTGAAGCCCTAGAAAAAATCGTCTTTCAAAATTTTTGTAACCCTGTATGCGCACTAGACTAGGAGCGGAGTACACTACACCGTCATCGTCTAGAATGGTTGCGATTGAGCACGGGGATGCGAATACTGAGGCTATTGAGGGACTTTGAACTGAGATGACGTAGCTTAGGACCATGATAGCCCGAATCATACTGATCCAAGAATGACCGCCTCCACCCGTTAATGTGAGACAGCCTAACCGGCACCAACCGGTAAATGATTCTAACTCTGATGGGAACTCTCCACGAATGCCTCGTCAAGATCGCCACCCCAAGCGTGACTTCGATATTACTAGGGCCATTAAGATCAATTCCCCCACCTATGACGGCATGGGGGATCCCCAGATCTTCCTCACCTGGGTAGTAGACATGGAATATTACTTCGAATAGCACACCCTCTTGGACCTTCAGAAGGTCCAAGCCACCAGGATGAAGTTAACTGTGCGTGCTAATACATATTGGCTAAATGAGGAGCGTAGGCTAAGGACAGGGAATGGAGTCCCACTAGTTGGATGACCCATAATGAAGAACCTGTTGACAGATCAGTACGTCCTCGCGTACCACCGTACACAGATGTTCGATGAGCTAGCCACCCTACAACAAGGCTCAAAATATAACACCACTCAAACAACTAGACCCCTAAGAGTGGTTTTGTCATGACTAGGTCATGACAAAACCCTAGGAAGTCCTAGTAGACTCGGTGAACTTAGGTAGGAAGGTGAAGGCCAACATGGTCTGCAAATAGCAGAATTATAAACACTAGTTTAGGATGACCTCAGGGCTACAACTTGATCACATGACCCTACCACAACCCCCCTAACACCTTGGGTAGTCCATAGGGCCACTAAGGATCCACTGTGGGCAGTCAAAGTGGTTAAGTTGACCTAAGTCAACCCTAACCCTAAATGGGTCAAACTAGCCTACTTAGGGTCAATTGACCTTCCCTTAGACAAGTGGAACCCACACATGCCCTCCTAACCCTAAAGTGAGGTCAATGAGTCAACAAGGACCCATTGGGGTCAACCTTAGTGGATAAGTTGACCCAAGTCAACTCTAGCCTCAAAGTGGTCAAAGTGCCCTTACTAAGGGTCATGTGACCACCAAGGTTCCAAGTCAACCCTACCCATCCCTACCTAGACCTTAGGGGAGTCCAAAGGGTAACCAAGGACCCATTGATGGTGACACAAAAAGTCAATTTGACCAAAGTCAACCCTAAGATAAGGTCAAGTCAAACTTAGCTCAAAAGGCTAACTCAAGCTCAAGCCCGTAGCCACTTAGGCTAACCACCTCCTAACCACTTTGTATTAGCTTAGTGGGTTGCATTTAGGCTAGGGACATGAACAAAACCTGCCATAAGGGGCAGGAGATAGAAAGCTTCAATTTCTCTTTAATGGAGGAGAGAGAAAAGGAGTTAGTACATTCATGGCTTGGGGAAGCCAAGGACCACCCCTTTTATTGCTTGATTCCTTCCCCCATTCAGTGTGGAGAAGGCCAGGGGGTAATTCTGGTGGCGAATCAGGGCTAGGGGAGGAGAACCACCATGGCCGAGAAATGGTGCCATGAAGGAAGGCCCTTCTCCTCCCCCCCATTAAGGGTTGGATTCAACTCCTCTGTGGGAGAGGAGAAGTTTCCAGCCATTTCCTGGCTGGATTGAGCCCAGATTCACCCAACCCCCCCCCCCCCCCATACCATGGCCGAAAGTTACATTAAGGGGCCATTAATGGCCACTACCAGCTTGGCCCCTCCCCTCCCCCCTTTTTACTCACCCAAAAGCATCCCTGGATCCAGGGCAAGCTTTTCCACACCTTACCCGAAGGAGACAAGAGTGTTCACTATGCTATTGCAGAGCGCTGGCGACACCTCCACCACCAATGGCATTCCGTCGATTGATGTGTCTCCAGGACGCAAGACATGTCTTCCCCTTCTTCTTTTCCTATAGGTAGATCATAGGGATCATTTAGAATAAAAATCGGGCTCAATTGAGCCCAATCGAAGCTTTCATTTTAATGGTTTTTTCGTGAAAAAATGAATTCTCTGGTTCGCCAGAGAAGGCCCCACGGCGGCCGTTCCGCCGCCAGTCCATAGCCACCACCTCAACGGAGGTGGTGGTGGTGGTGGTGGTCGGCCGGGGACGCGGCCGGGTGGCTGGCAGAGGAGGCTGGAAGTTGGCCCAGGTTCGGGCTATCCAGGCCCTTGGCTGGAGGAGGAGGACGATGCAACAACCGTCGGATCTTGCTTCAAGATCTGTGCTGATCAATTAAATTCCTTTAATTTTAATGCTTTTTTTGTATTAAAATAACAGTCAATTTAAAAAATTATTAAAAATAACTAGAGGCAAAATCTGAAAAAGTGGTCAACATATAACTTGTAGCCCTATGGGTCTATATTATTTTAAAATTTGTTTGAACCAATTTGGTTGCCCGGTTTGACAAAGGCAGTCATTTTGGTGGGGTCTATACCTAGGGTTAGACAAAAATTAAAATGGGTGCCCCCACCTCATCTCTTGTCCAAATGACCTGAAATTTGGACAGGGAGTTACCCTAATCTTTACCTAGGCCTGCGCAAAAATGAGAATTTTTGGGGACAATTTTTCTATAGTTTTGAAATCATTTAAATATCCTAGGGTAAACTAATATAGGTACCTAAAACCTCCAAACCCTCCCAAAATTTGGTGAGTGGTCTCTAGGGTCATCAGGAGGTTCTGTATAAAGTTTCACCTCATTTTGAGTTGATTTGGTTATGAAATGGGCAAACCCTAGCCTTACCCTAATAAAGGATATTTAGGTCAAAAGTGCACTTCGAGGTTTAAGTGGCAAATCACCTCAACAGAGGCTGAACCTTGTCCATTGGTTTGTCATGACTTTTTACACCCTCATATGGGTTATGGGGTGGTGTGGGGTAGGATTGCCCTAGGACCCAAGTTCAAACCCTAAGTTTGTACTTTGGTGGTTTGTGTAGGACATGTGGTCAAATGCCCTTGTATGGATTTGAAATTTGGTAGAGGACTCTAGGGTAGCTAAGGTCCTCTGGTAAAAATATTAGAGGATTTGGAGATGGATAAACCCCTAAAAACCCTAACCCAAGTTTAGGTCACAAACCTTAAATTTGAAGGGTAGGTAATTAGAACTCTTTGAAAACTTATAAAACTTGTGTAGTGTGTTCATAATGTCATTATAAGCCTTGGATAATTTTATTTTGAATCTTAGATTAATAAGTTTAGTATCACCCTTGTAATACCATTATTAGCCCTAGTTAATTATGTTTTTATTTTGATCTTAATATCCATTAGATGATTATGAAATTGGGGCAGAGTGAGTTTTTGACCATTATGAGCTTATATTAATTTTGTTGTAATTTTCAGATGTAAATTTCGAGTACTTACTTCACAAGTGTATAAATACGGGAATATTATCAATAATAGATCTAGAGCTCCCTTTTTATTGGAAATTTATGAAACTTGATCAGTAGTGATTGTAGGACAACATGCTCATATGGGAATTTTATTACAATTTTAAATGAATAATTGTTGTAATTAGTTCATTAACTTATTAACTTGAATTATTATGAGAAAATTAATTATAGAGTTCATTATTCACTATTAAATTATGAAACTTGACCTGGAGTGTTTAAATGTCTTTATATTCTTCCTTGAATTTTCTCAAATTTTTAGAGGTATATTGACCGTACTTGTCTCTTTAATTTGGTTAATGTAGGTTATATTCAAAAATTATGCTTAGAGGTTTAAGTCTTACTAAAAACTTTGGAGACCTTGAATTTACTGATAAATAGTTGTCTTTTATTTATCATAATTTTGTGGAACATTTTGCATGCCTGAAAATAGTACTTCATGCTCAAACTAAGTCATTGGGATCACCTTGGAAATTAAAGAAATTATCAAGTGAATTAAGAAAATTATAAACTTCTGGATTTATGCTAATCATGCCATGATAGACCTAGAAATATTATAGGGATTTTGGATGACAATTGGAGTACCTCCCATTGTATACATCATATAGCTTAGGGTGGTCTGCGTTTAGTAAAAATTGTAGAAATCATAATATGGTGCAGAATGAGCCTTGAGAGTTGGGATATTAGTGTATGGATCAGGTAAGTGAAATGAGATTATCGTTGGGAGTCGTGATGAGGAGAGGGTGGTTTGACTAGTGTTAAGAGGTGCTCGAGGTCGACAAAACATCGTCTTCCCCGTGGGAGAGAAAGAGTCAAATGCACCAGGGTTAGATCAAGTGCCACATTAAAGGGATTGGGAGTTGGGTAACAACCAATAATAGTAAGTGCCTTGCGAAAGGGAACGATGGGCTTCAACAACCATCATAGTTCCTAGTGCCCTCGAGAACCCTTCATAGGGAATACCTTGGGCAGTCCTAGGGTAACCTAAATAGTAGGAATAATAAACTTCAAGAGCAACTAGTATAACAAGGGTATCACAATCACACACCCAGGTAGCTCGGGAGGTTAGTTAGGTTAGTTTGATTATCCATCCGGACGGTAGGTTCGGAAGGTATATGTAACAGACGGGATAGACCGTGGAGCCGGAGGCTCGGAATGATTTGGATACGAATAAGGTGGTGGGTCTTCGGTATTAGACGGTCGTTCACACCAATGTCGATACGTTGACTCGGCAGTGTGGGATGCTTAGCCAAAGAAAGTCTGGTGGATATGGCCATCATTAGTACGCGGAGACTCTAGGTTGTGTCCTTCTAGAGGCGTACGTAAGGGCTAGGCCTGGTAGTGTGGATACCCGCCTAGGAGTGGGGGCCCCGACCCACTATCTCCGTTTGCCACTATGGAGGATCCTGGGAGTGAAACTAGCTGCCCAAATAGGGGGAACTAAAGGTCTGTGCGCATAGAGTCATGTGCGTGAGTTGCACTTGCATGAATCATGGCATAACATATCACTACACTCATACTTGCATACAACCGACACCCCAACGTATAAATTGGCATGAAACTTTATATACGATTGGAGCCTTGTAGAATACCCCTTAACTTATAAGTTTGTATGAGCATTCATATAAGTTAAGGTTACTTACTTGTAACCTTGTCTTTCTTACATATGCTGCTTATTCTACATGTTTACCTTACTGCTTACTATTGTAGAACTGCTTGTTTATACCTTTCTTACTTAGCTGTTTATACAATATAAATTAACTGCTAGATTAGTTCCACTGTCACCTAGTTTGCATACTCTCCACCTTTGTAGCTTCCCTTTCCTCCTCCCAGCTCTTTGCCTAGGAGCCATGGGGGAGGGGTAGGGGATGATAGGACTTGGTATTTATGACTAATTATTTTCAGACCACAATATTACAAGGGCTCCGGATAGGAGATAGAGACCAGCAGCTCAGGGACCAGCACAAGCGGAGTACGGTGCGCATGGAGGTGAGATAGTCTAGTACCAGAGCACCAGTGACCAGCTCCATGAGTGATTAGTCTTTCTTATAGCTTCCGTGAGAGATTGTAGTGAGGATCTGATGTACCGAGCTTAATCCTATTTATTTTTCATCTGTACTATTCTTTGCAGTACTCTCTCTTTTCTTCATGGACTTGTTGTGGTTTCTCATTATATATGATTGAATGTGAGAGTTAGATCTGAAATACTCTAGAGAGGGGTGAATAGAGTATGTTTTATATCTTTAAAACTTTTTGTTGTAAATAAAAACACTTCAGAGTAGGGCATCTATATGATACCAATTTATTGTAAATAAAAGTGAAATCCTAAGATACACTAATCTATCACAAGCACAGCAAAAATTAATCTAACTAACACAGGCACAGCAAGAACAAAAAGGAAAGAGGGCAACCAGACAACACAAGAATTTTTATAGTGGTTGCCCAACCTAGGTACATCCACTCTTCTACAACCCTGGTAGGAATCCACTAACAGGTTTTGATCAGGTGACTGCCACCAATGAGCTTTTGATCAGGTGGTCAAAAACCAACCCAATTCTTTTGATCAGGTGACTTGGAACAAAGGAATAACTTTTGAAGGGAGTTAAAGAACCCTTTATATAGTGAGGGGGTGAGAGAGTTATGGTGATCCCTTAGTGTGACAAGATCACTGGGTGGAGTTGGTTCAGCAACAACATTTGGAGTTAATTCCTCTTGTGGAATAAAGTCTGCTGTTGGAGTATGTTCAGCCACTTCCAAAAGTTCATCTTCATTGTATTCATCAGCTTGTTGAGGAGGAGGTGATATGACCTCTTTTGGAAGGTTCAACTCACCCAATTTCTCACACAAGTGAGGTGCCTGTAAAGTACTATTGGTAGAAATTTCTTTCTCTTTATAAGACATGTTAGTCTCATCAAAAGTCACATGTATTGATTCCTCAATTTTTAAAGAAGATTTATTAAACACCCTATAAGCTTTACTGACTTGGGAATATCCTAGAAAAATTCCCCCTTCATCCTTAGCTTCAAACTTTCTAATATACTTCTTGTTATTATTATGAATATAACATATGCTACCAAATACTTTAAAAGAGATGATTTTAGGTTTCTTCCCTTTAAGTAATTCATAGGGAGTCTTATTCTTAAGTTTATGTATTAGACTCCTGTTCAGTACATAGTTTGTTGTGCTTACAGCCTCTGCCCAAAAGGATAGGGGCATGTAAGCATCTACAAGTAATGTGCTCGCGCCTTCAATTAAGGTTCTATTCTTCCTTTTAGCTACCCCATTTTGTTGAGGAGTTCTAAGAGCTGATAAGCGATGTCTGATACTTTCCTTCTCATAGAACTCATGCATAAGAAGAGACTCAAACTCTGTACCATGATCACTTCTGATCAATGCAACAAGAGTAGAGTACTCAATCTGTATGGTCCTGAGAAAATCTGTAAGAACTTTGAATGTATCTGACTTAGATCTCAGAAAGAACACCGAAGTGAATCTTGAGAAGTCATCTATAATAACTAGAGTATAAGATTTCCATCCTAGGCTTTGTACAACAATGGGTCCAAAAAGATCCATATATAGCAGGTACAAAATCCTAGGTAAATCACTCTTATTAATTGACTTAAAGCTAGATTTAGTTTGCTTGCCTAGTTGACAAGCCCTGCAGAGGCCTTCCTTCTTGTAGGGACCAGAAGGCAAACCTCTCACAAGGTTTTCTTTAGGTAGCCTAGCAATGTTTTTCATATTAACATTTCCTAGCCTTTTATGACAAAGATCATTTTGATTTCTAAAAATATTAAGTAAATAGATATCTGTGGTTGCAGAATGAAAATCTACTATATATATGTTACCTTATCTATTTCAAATAAAAACAGTTTGTTTTTCTTTATTAGAAATAATACAAGATTTTGAGTTAAAATGCACCTGATAACCTTGATCACATACTTGGCTTATGGAGATGAGGTTATGCTTGAGTCCACTTACATATGTCACCTTTTTGAAAGTGACTGCTCCAATCTTCACTTCTCCAAAACCTTCAGACTGGCCACAATTTGAATCACCAAAGATCACCTTTGGTCCCAGCTTGGACTTGTAGTTATTTATGTTGTCCTTGCTGCCAGTCATATGCTTGTAACAACCACTGTCCAGAAACTATTTTTGATTAACAGCTGGACAACACTTTACCTACAAAGAAAACAATTAGTTGTTCTTGACCCAGGTTACCTTGGGTCCTTGTTTCTTTACATAAGAAAAGCTGGAAATGTAAGAGCACTCAGGTTGGCTTTTATATCCTAAGGGGTGATATCTTCTGCGAGGAATTATCCCGTCAGCAAGTGGATTAAAAGGCTTTCTAGGTTGATTAGGGTTTCTGTCAAATTTATGATTTTTATTAGGTCTGACTGGGTTCAACGAAAAGTTGTAAATTCATCGACCAGAGTTCGATGAAGTGGGATGAGATCATCGATCTCCGCTCAGAGAATGAACATGTTCATTTTCTGTGCCCCAAGTTCGCCGATCTCTGCTCGATGAACCATACACAGTTCGTCGATCGCAGTAAGACGAATTATTGTAGCTAATATTGGGGTTCGTAGATCGTCGATCGAAGTTTGACGAACTACCCACATTTCATTGACCTGAGTTCGACGAAATCTGTTGAACTATGTTTTTACTTAAGATTTTTTGGTTTCTGTTATTTTGATTTTTAGTGTTAGATAATTCTTCTGTGGTTTGTTTGTTGTTTATTACCTCTTTACCTTTAGCTGAGACAAATCCAATAGGAGTTGATAAAATGTTCTTCTTCAATATGGGGGGTAAACTTGATGATGCACCCAGGCCCAGTTTGCCATTCAGTCTGGCATTGACTGTGCTTGTATTGTCCATCAGCTTGAGGCTTCTCCCATTGAGAGATTCCTCAAGTTGTTTAGCCTCACATAGCTGTGTTTTTAAAGAAATGATTTGTTCATTAGCTAGTGTTAGTTCATCTTTTAACTTAGTGTTTTCAGAAATCAGATTTTCTTGATTGGTTAGTCTTTCCCTAAGTGTTTTGATTTCCTTTTCAGAGTTAATTAAATCAATGCACATAGTTTTAAATTCAATTTTGAAACTATCAGAATTATAATCAAAAGACAAAAGTACCGGATCAGCTTCTGATTCTGAAGCTCCTTCATTATCAGATTCTTCATCATCTGATTGACTGCTAGAGGCATTGATGGCCATGAGGCAGACCTCCTTGGCCCTTGCCTCTTATTCCTCTTCACTGGAACTGGAAGATGTGGATTCATCTTCTGTCTCACTCCAGGTATCAGCAACAAAACCCTTCTCCTTCTTTTTGTATTTGCTGGAGGAAGGCCTGCTACTTTGTTATCTTATGGAGTCCTTCTCTCTTCTTCTTTCTTTCTTCTGATTCTATGGACACTCTGAGATAAAGTATCCAGGTTTCCTGTACCCAAAACATACTACTTCTTTAGTAGGTGTTTTATCATACCTTGACTTATCATCCTGCCTGGATGATTTTCTTCTGAAGTCCTTTCTTGCCATTTTGTAAAATATCTTGGCAAGGAGACTCATCAATTCTTCATTTACTGTTGAAGCTTCAGTCTCTTCAGCAGCCTTGAATGCTAAGTTGTGCTCCTTTCTTGCTGGTGGAGGAGTCCTTTGTTCTGCAGCCTCTCTGGACTTTATTAGCTGCTCATAAGACTTGAGCTTTCAAAATAGAGATTCTGTGGAAATCTCATTTAAGATCCTGGGCTCCTTGATTGGCCAGATCCTTGAATCCCATGAGCTTGGGAAGCACATGAGGATTTTATCATTTACTTCAGTAAGGGTGATGTCCTTATCTAAAGTCTTCAGCTTATTGATATTTGAGCTCAGTGTGTTGTACATGTTAGCAACAGATTCTGACACATCCTTCTTGAAGTTCTCATATGGGGATATGAGATTTGATCTTCTGTCTTTCCTCTCATCAGCAAATCCAGCCACCATTTGGTTGAGAGAGTCCCAAATAGCCTTGGTTGATGTACATTCAGCCACCTTTTGGAAAATATCATCAGACATAGTCTGAGCCAGAATGTTCTTGGCCTTTGCATCAGCAATTTTGGCCTTCTTCTGTGCATCTGTCCACTCAGGTGGTGGAACAGCATGTGTGCCCGAGGTTGCTGTAGATGTAGATGCAATTGATTGAGGAGGACCTGTCAAAATAGAGTTGTAGATGTCCTCATCAATGGAATTCATATATAGTTTAATTCTTGCCTTCCAGATGGCAAACTTATTTAAGTTGCACACTGGAGGTTTGGTGCTTGCATAGTCCTTGTTCTGTGACAAGTTGTGAATATAATCTTAAGAGAAATAAAAGTTCAGATCTAACTCATGATCTTTTGGTTCAAGGGTTAACTTGTACAACCAAAGAAACACTGCTCTGATACCAATTGAAAGTGAGGGTTAGATCTGAAATACTTTATAGGGGGGTGAATAGAGTATCTTTGATATTTTTAAAACTTTTTGCTATAAATAAAAACACTTCAGAGTAGGGAAGCTATATGATACCAATTTATTGTAAATAAAAGTGAAATCCTAAGATACACTAATCTGCCACAAGCACATCAAAAATTAATTTAACTAACACAGGCATAGCAAGAACAAAAAGAAAAGAGGGCAACCAGACAACACAATAATTTTTATAGTGGTCCCAAATCTAGGTACATCCACTCTTCTACCACCCTGGTAGGAATCCACTAACAGGTTTTGATCAGGTGACTGCCACCAATGAGCTTTTGATCAGGTGCTCAAAAACCAACCCAAGTCTTTTGATCAGGTGACTTGCAACCAAGGAATAACTTTTTAAGGGAGTTAAAGAACACTTTATACAGTAAGGGGGTGAGAGAGTTATGGTGTCTTCTCTTTCTCAAATACAACTGAGAAGACTAGTGGATCTTTGATGTTATCAAAGCTCCCCCTGAGTTATTTGAGTTGTTCAGGAAGGTTGGAGCTTTGCTTCATGGTGAGTACGTCTTCTTTCTTTAGCTTTGACCAGAAGAGATCCAGGAACTTCTTCACTGATAGAGCTTTGTCGTCCTTGAAGAATCCTGGAATGAAGAAGACTCTTGATTTGGATGGATGTTCTTCTTATTCTTCAGGAGTATCTTGTATATTTTCTCTGGTCTCAACTTTCTTGTTTCTTTTCTCAGTTGCTGTGTTATTGGTCTCTGTATATATTTCTATCTGTCTTGTCGAGAAGAAGGAAGAAATCCCTTTTATATTTTCTATGAAATTTTTTCTTTGAATTTTTGAATTCCTTCCTGCATTGATTGCTGACGGCCTGGAGAATGTAAAATTTGGCTGGAGAGAATGTCTGCATTAATTGGACTTCCCCAACTATCCCATAGAAAAATGGCAAGTAATGATCCTGATGAATCTCATAATCAATGCTGCTTCTAACAGTAATATTCAGAGAATATTAAGCATTGATTACTCAGGAATTACTACAATAAAATAAGGATAGAAGGAGGGAAAAATCCAAGTCTGGAACTGCACAGAAATCATCGAGCAAAGAACAGAATTCGTCAACCTGGGTCTAGAGTTCGTCGAGCTGAGAAGTCATGTTCGTCGACCAGATAATTGTTGTTCGTCGACTTGAGATCCAAGATCGTCGACTTGAGAACAGCAAACTATTTCTGATAAACTCTTGCCAATTCTGTGCACTAAGATCATTGAGCTGATAATCTAAATTCGTCGACTGGAGTTCAGAGAAATGTTTCTGGACTTAGAATGTTGAATTAGAGCATCCAGAAATCGTCGACCTGAGAACTAAGTTCGTCGACCTGAGAACTGCTAACTGCTACTTGATAAAACTTGTCAATACTGTGGTTTAAGTTCGTAGACTGGAGTTAAGAGAAATGATTCTGGACTTAGAATATTGAAGTAGAGCATCCAAAAATCATCGACCTAAGAACTAAGTTCGTCGACCTGAGAACTGCAGATTGCTACTTGATAAAATTTGTCAATACTGTGGTCTAAGTTCGTCGACTGGAGTTAAGAGAAATGATTCTGGACTTAGAATGTTGAAGTAGAGTATCCAGAGATCGGCGACCTGAGAACTAAGTTCGTCGAGCTCAACTCAGTGAATTTTCTCTGAGTTCGTTGAGCTGAGCATTACTTTCGTCGAGCTGAGTTCGATGAACGTCGAACTTACTTTTTTGAACCTTTGAAATTTCTCTAAGTCTGGAGTCTTCTGCAGTCTGTTGTTGGCTGATCCATGTAATGTTGACTCTAAGGATATAGCCTAGACTCTAGGACACAGACATGACCCTGGCTATAGAAGGTGGGTCAATAATCCTAGTTTAGTGAACATAGCCCAAATCCAACTATGGATCCAACAATCACCCCCTATTTGGGTGAGGTCACTAATTACGGACACAAATCATTTACAAAGCAAGAAAATTATAGCTAGCAGGAAACTTTAAAATATGCAGCAGATATATATAAAACGAGCTTTGTATCAGGAAATAAATAAGCAATTTTTAAGACATATAGAGAGATTAAACAGATTAAGAACTCATTTCTTCTTCTTTGGCTCCTTGTACTTCTCCTCTTTAGCTTTATCACCAGGCTGAGTAAACTTGATTTCCCTGTTTGGATTGACTACTTGAGTCTTTGTCATTATCATATCAGCAGCACCAATAATATTTAGGGAAGTAGCTCTTGGCACCACAGCTTCTGGATGTAAGTTCATATAATCATCAACATTAAAGAATTTGTTACCTTTTGCAAACCTGTTTAGTTCTTCCTTCCTGTACTTGGACATTGTTATGTTATATATTCAGAGGGATCCGTGCCTTTAGCTTTTGCCTTGTTAATCATTGATAGGCCAACCAATTCTTGGAACCTGGCGATCCTTGCAGTTGTAGCTGTTTCTGGGTCCTCAAAAGGTACAGGAGGAGATGTAGGTCTCTTTGGGCTTTCAGCCTTTTGATGTTTAGTTGTATGTTGTTGTTGATGTTGATGTAGTTGTTGCCTGCTGAAGAATAGTGCCTGTGCTGGCTACTTCCAGAAGAAGAAGATCTACCCTGCTACCTCTAATAAGTTTGAAATTGGGTAGTCCTCTGAGATGAAGAGCCTGAAGCACCAGCAGCAGGTGGAGGAGGTGGAGGAGGGTCTTTCCTGTATCTATGTGGAGTAGGAGAATACTTTCTACTTTTCTTACTATCCTTTTACTGATTCTTGGACAGCCACATCCAAGCTGGCATGCCCTTGTATGGAGTAATATTCTGGAGAATATAGTAAGGGGTGTCATGAGTTGGATTAGGTTTTGGAGCAGGAGGTGGAGGAGCTTTCCTCTTCTTAGAAAGTTTCTTTTTCCTAGCAGATGGATTGTCATCTGAATCCTCCTCATCATCATCATCTGAAGAGTCCTGTGGATTATCATATAAAGCATTAATCTCTTTCAATGCTTCTGCAGATATCAATAATTATTCAGCCTGAGGTGGAGCAGAAGGAAGAGCTACTGCTGGTGTTGGAGAACTGAGTACATCAGTGCTTTCAGCAACTAACGTATCTCTTATTCAATATCAGCCATGATCAACTAATCAAGATCAGGCATGGGGCTATCATACATAATGAATGTTGGAGCAGAAATGACTTTAGGATGGGATGAAAGAATGAAGGAATCAGTTCTTGGTGGAGATGGAATAACAGGAGCCTCTGTAATTGCAAACTAGCCTTGAGTTGCTTGACAACTTTGCGGCTTATTGGGGAGGTAAAGGGAACTATAGCCATGGATGGCTTTATGTTGTATACTGCAAGAGAGTTCAAATGAACTGTATCAAAAAAACTCAAGAAATTCAAAAGATTTACTGTGGGATTTATAATGTAATCACCAACAATTGTTATTTCCTCTTTGACTGTCTCATCCAAATCCATGTCAGATTCAATAAAATTAATTAAATCAAATAAATCTTCAGCTTCTGTAGCTTCTACTGCTGCTTCTAAATCATCAGTTGCTTCAACCGCTATTGCTGCTTTTGCTGCTACTACTTCTTCTTCTGCTGATGCTGCTGCATCGTCTGCTACTGCTACCGCTTCTACTACTACTGCTGCTGCTGCTACTACTACGGCTGCTACTTCTTCTGCTGCTGCTGCTGCTACTTCTTCACAGAGTATCTCTCCATAACCAGGCCCCTACTGAAGAATGAGGGATGGAGAGAGCAGAAATTTTAGTAGCAAGGGAGGAGATGGAGGTAGCAAGATGTGAAATAACTGCTGCTATGAGTGTTTTGATGAGGGCAGTGAGAAGTGCTAGAAGAGGTGGAATGATGGAGGGGTCCAGTGGCAGGAATATAGGAGGTATCTCAGTGGGGAAAGAATGGTGGATGGAAGATGATGGTGGAGGAGGAGGTAGTGAGTCCTGCATAGGTTCATCTGGCGAAGAAGGAGTATGAACGGGGGATGAAAGCAGATTGAATGATGGTAGGGATGACAGATTGGAAAGGGTAATATCAGCTAAATGTGGTGGTAGTGGAGATGAGGGTGGTGATGGAATTGGTGTACCATTTGGGGATTGAGTTAATGTATGAAAGTGAATATGAGTGTGTGATGGAGGTACTGGAGATGATGGAGTTGGTGTACCATGGAGGGATGAAAGTGAATGAATGTGGAATGTGGTATGGACTGGGGAATGAACTGGTGAGCGGAGTTGGTGTATCATCTAAGGATGGTTTTGGATGACGGGCGGTGGTGGAGAAGGAGTGACATCCTCAGCAGGGTGGGGAGTGGCTGGAGTAGCCCTTGTACTCTCAGAAAGCCTGGAGGAAGAGGAAGAAGCCTTGGATGGCTTGGTGATGGTCCTCTCCGACCTGCCAAAGAGGGCACAAGTGAGCCTCTTGGAGGCATTAATGAATATGTACGGTGTGACTAGGGATTCAGCAGCCTTTTCCTGAAGGAAGATTCCCAGAATTCTTCCAAAACACACGTCCTAAGAAAATCTGTATGAACTTTGAATATATCTTACTTAGATCTCGGAAAGAACACCTAAGTGAATCTTCAGAAGTCATCTACAATAACTAGAGTATAAGATTTCCCTCCTAGGCTTTGTACAGCAATGGGTCCAAAAAGATCCATATGTAGCAGATACAAAATCCTAGGTGAATCACTCTTATTAATTGACTTAAAGCTAGATTTATTTTGCTTGCCTAGTTGACAAGCCTTGCATAGGCCTTCCTTCTTGTAGGGACCTGAAGGCAAACCTCTCACAAGGTTTTCATTAGATAGCATAGCAATGTTTTTCATATTAACATGTCCTAGCCTTCTATGTCAAAGATCATTTTGATTGCTAACAATATTAAGTAAATAAATATCTGTGGTTGTAGAATGAAAATTTACTATATATATGTTACCTTGTCTATTTAAAAATAAAATAGTTTGTTTTTCTTTATTAGAAATAATACAAGATTTTGAGTTAAAATGTACCTGATAACCTTCATCACATAGTTCGCTTATGGAGATGAGATTATGCTTGAGTCCACTTACATATGTCACCTTTTTGAAAGTGACTGCTCTAATCTTCACTTCTCCAAAGCCTTCAGACTGGCCACAATATGAATCACCAAAGATCACCTTTGGTCCCAGCTTGGACTTGTAGTTATTTAAGTTGTTCTTGCTGCCAGTCATATGCTTGGAGCAACCACTACACAGATATCATTTTTGATTAACAGTGGGACAACACTTTACATGCAAAGAAAACAATTAGTTGTTCTTGACACAGGTTACCTTGGGTCCTTATTTCTTTACATAAGAAAAGCTGGAAATGTAAGAGAACTCAGGTTGGATTTTGTATCCTAAGGGGTGATATCTTTTGGGAGGAATTATCCAGTCAGCAAGTGGATTAAAAGTCTTTCTTGGTTGATTAGGGTTTCTGTCAAAGTTATGATTTTTATTAGCTCTGACTGGGTTCGACGAAAATTTGTAAGTTTGTCGACCAGAGTTTGACGAAGTGGGATGAGATCATCGATCTCCGCTCAGAGAATTAACATGTTCATTTTTGGTGCCCCAAGTTCGTCGATCTCTGCTCGATGAACCATACACAGTTCGTCGATCGCAGTAAGATGATTTATGGTAGCTAATATTGGGGTTCGTATATCGTCGATCGAAGTTCGACGAACTACCCACATTTCATCGTCCTGAGTTCGACGAAATCTGTTGAACTTTGTTTTTACTTAAGATTTTCTGGTTTCTGATTTTTAGTGTTAGATAATTCTTCTGTGGTTTGTTTGTTGTTTATTACCTCTTTACCTTTAGCTGAGACAAATCTAATAGGAGTTGATAAAATGTTCTTCAATATGGGGGGTAAACTTGATGATGCACCCAAGCCCAGTTTGTCATTCAGTCTGTCATTGACTGTGCTTGTAATGTCCATGAGCTTGATGCTTCTCACATTGAGAGATTCCTCAATTTGTTTAGCCTCACATAGTTGTATTTTTAAAGAAATGATTTGTTCATTAGCTAGTGTTAGTTCATCCTTTAACTTAGTGTTTTCAGAAATCAGAGTTTCTTGATTGGTCAGTCTTTCCCTCAGTATTTTGATTTACTTTTCAGAGTTAATTAAATCAGTGCATATAGTTTTAAATTCAATTTTGAAACTATCAGAATTATAATCAAAAGACAAAAGTACCTGATCAGCTTCTGATTCTGAAGCTCCTTCACTATCAAATTCTTCATCATCTGATTGACTGTTGGAGGCATTGATGGCCATGAGGCAGACCTCCTTGGCCCTTGCATCTTCTTCCTCTTCACTGAACTAGAAGATGTCGATTCATCTTCTGTCTCACTCCAGGTATCATCAATAAAGCCCTTCTCCTTCTTTTTGTTTTTGTTGGGGGAAGGCATGCTACTTTGTTGTCTTATGGAGTCCTTCTATCTTCTTCTTTCTTTCCTCTAATTCTCTGGACACTCTGAGATAAAGTGTCTAGGTTTACTGCACCCAAAACATACTACTTCTTCAGTAGGTGTTTTATCATACCATGGCTTATCATCCTACCTGTATGATTTTCTTCTGAAGTCCTTTCTTGCCATTTTGTAAAATATCTTGGCATGGAGACTCATCAATTCTTCATTTACTGTTGAAGCTTCAGTCTCTTCAGCAGCCTTGAATGCTAAGTTGTGCTCCTTTCTTGCTGGTGGAGGAGTCCTTTGTTCTACAGCCTCTCTGGACTTTATTAGCTGCTCATAAGACTTGAGCTTTACCAATAGAGATTCTGTGGAAATCTCATTTAAGGTCCTGTCTCCTTGATTGGCCAGATCCTTGAATCCCATGAGCTTGGGAAGCACATGAGGATTTTATCATTTACTTCAGTAAGGGTGATGTCCGTATCTAAAGTCTTCAGCTCATTGATTATTGAGCTCAGTATGTTGTACATGTCAGCAACAGATTCTGACTCATCCTTCTTGAAGTTCTCATACAGGGATATGAGATTTGATCTTATGTCTTTCCTCTCATCAGCAGAGCCAACCACCATTTGATTGAGAGAGTCCCAAATAGCCTTGGCTGATGTGCATTTACCCACCTTCTGGAAAATATCATCAGACATAGTCTGAGCCAGAATTTTCAGGGGCTTTGCATCAACAATCTTGGAATTCTTCGGTGCATTTGTCCACTCAAATGGTGGAACAACATGTGTTCCTGAGGTTGCTGTAGATGTAGAGGCAGTTGATTGAGGAGGACCTGTCAAAATAGAGTTATAGATGTCCTCATCAATGGAATTCATATATAATTTAATTCTTGCCTTCCAGATGGCAAACATATTTAACTTGCACACTAGAGGTCTGGTGCTTGCGTAGACCTTGTTTTGTGTCGTGCTGTGAATATAATCCTAAGAGAAATAAAAGTTCAGATCTAACAGATGATCTTTTGGTTCAAGGGTAAACTTGTATAATCAAAGAAACACTGCTCTGATAGCAATTGAAAGTGAGGGTTAGATCTGAAATACTCTATAGGGGTGGGTGAATAGCGTATCTTTGATATCTTTAAAACTTTTTGTTGTAAATAAAAACACTTCAGAGTAGGGCAGCTATATGATACCAATTTATTGTAAATAAAAGTGAAATCCTAAGATACACTAATCTACCACAAGTACAACAAAAATAATTTAACTAACACAGGCACAGCAAAAACAAAAAGGAAAGAGGGCAAGCAGACAACACAAGAATTTTTATAGTGGTTCCCCAACCTGTGCACATCCACTCTTCTACCACACTGGTAGGAATCTACTTACAGGTTTTGATAAGGTGACTGCCACCAATGAGCTTTTGATCAGGTGCTCAAAAACCAACCCAAGTCTTTTGATCAGGTGACTTGCAACCAAGGAATAACTTTTTAAGGGAGTTAAAGAACCCTTTATACAGTGAGGGGGTGAGAGAGTTATGGTGTCTTCTCTTTCTCAAATACAACTAAGAAGACTAGTGGATCTTTGATGTTATCAAAGCTCCCCCTGAGTTTTTTGAGTTATTCAGGAAGGTTGGAGCTTTGCTTCAGGGTGAGTAGGTCATATTTCTTTAGCTTTGACCAGAAGAGATCTAGGAACTTCGTGACTGATAGAGCTTTGTTGTCCTTGAAGAATCCTGGAATGAAGAATGAAGAAGACTCTTGATTTGGATGGATGTTCTTCTTCTTCAGCAGTATCTTGTATATCTTCTCTGGTCTCAGCTTTCTTGTTGCTTTTCTTAGTTCCTGTGTTATTTGTCTCTGTGTATATTTCTATCTGTCTTGTCGAGAAGAAGGAAGAAATCCCTTTTATATTTTTTATGAAATTTTTCTTTGAATTTTTGAATTCCTTCCTGCATTGATTGCTGACGGCCTGGAGAATATAAAATTCGGCTGGAGAGAATGTCTACATTAATTGGACTTCCCCAACTGTCCCATAGAAAAATGACAAGTAATAATCCTGATGAATCTCATAATCAATGCTGCTTCTAACGGTAATATTCAGAGAATATTAAGCATTGATTACTCAGGAATTACTACAACAAAATAAGGACAGAAAGAGGGAAAATCCAAGTCTGGAACTGCACAGAAATCGTCGAACAAAGAATAGAATTCGTCGACCTAGGTCCAGAGTTCGTCGATTTGAGAAATCATGTTCGTCGACCAGATAATTTTTGTTCGTCGACCTGAGATCCAAGATCGTCGACCTGAGAACAGCTAACTGCTTTCTGAAATACTCTTGCCAATTCTGTGCACTAAGATCGTCGAGCTGATAATCTAACTTTGTCGACTGGAGTTCAGAGAAATGTTTTTGGGCTTAGAATGTTGAAGTAGGGCATCCAGAAATCGTCGACCTGAGAACTAAGTTCGTCGACCTGAGAACTGATAACTGCTACTTGATAAAACTTGTCAATACCGTGGTCTATATTCGTCGACTGGAGTTAAGAGAAATGATTCTGGACTTAGAATGTTGAAGTAGAGCATCCAGAAATCGTCGACCTGAGAACTAATTTCGTCGACCAGAGAACTGCTAACTGCTACTTGATAAAACTTGTCAATACTGTTGTCTAAGTTCTTCGACTGGAGTTAAGAGAAATGATTCTGGACTTAGAATGTTGAAGTAGAGTATCCAGAGCTCATCGACCTGAGAACTAAGTTCGTCGAGCTCAACTCAGAGAATTTTCTCTGAGTTCGTTGAGCTGAGCACGACTTTCGTCGAGCTGAGTTCGACGAACATCAAACTTACTTTTCTGAACGTTTGAAATATCTCTATGTCTGGAGTCTTCTGCTGTATGTTGTTGGCTGGTCCATGTAATGTCGACTCTAAGGACATAGCCTAGACTCTAGGACACAGACATGACCATGCTATACAAGATGGGTCAATAATCCTAGTTTAGTGAACCTAGCGCAAATCCAACTAGGGATCCAACAATGATGTTTGTGGACTCAAATATATTTCATTTATGATTACTGCTCTCTCTTTGATGATCGAAAAGGCCGGCAGAATCGGCATTTTGTAGTGGCGGCCTTCCCAAGTGTCGGTGCCACCGCAAAATGGCGATTCTGGGCATGAGACCCTCGGGTTTGAAAAATAAAAAAATGTGGTCTTACAAGTGGTATCAGAGCAAACCTCGATTGAAAGAGAAGTAGTCCACAAAACACCTTAGGCCACCCCCGCACGAGCTTAGTTTGCGGACAAACTAGCAGCGGAAGTAGTGGTGTGCCCATGAGGGAAATCACATGTAGAAACCCATTTTTCTCCTTCTTTTATTCCATTCGTATGCTATCTAACAATTGGAATTTTCCTTGTAGCCTACGACGAACCCTACTCCACAGCAGGGGACACCTCAGGATCCGAAAATAGTTCTGCCTCTACCACCTCCAGTTCCGTTTCAGCAGACGGATATGGGGCAAACACTGACAGACATTCTGGAGGCCTTCAGAGCTCAGCAAGCCCCGGCTCCACAGCCAAATCCCGGGGCCAACTGGATGAGTACCTTCCGGGCACTTTCCCCTCCATCCTACCTGGGGATGGAGTCGGCAGTTCGCACTGAGGAATGGTTAGATACCATCTATGAGATGCTTGTGGGGATTCGATGCCCCACTGAGGAGGCAGTTGCTTTGGTAGTCTCCTGCCTGGATTCACACAGAAAGAGGTGGTGGAAGTCACAGCTGGACACCACTTTTGCGGATATGGATTGCGCGGACATCTCTTGGGGAGATTTCAGAGAAGAACTTCTGGGACATTTTGTACCTCATTCGGCAAGGGACAAGTTGGAGGATAGGTTCCAGCGATTGAGGGAGGGCAATAGGACAGTGTTGGAGTATTACCATTACCAGGAGTTCACTCACCTAGCCCGCTATGCAGACTATTATCAGGTGGACGACGCTGGCTACTCTAGGAGGTTCTACAAGGGGCTGCACGACGACATGATACAGGCCCTCCTCTTCATCTCCGAGGGAAGCTTGGCCAGGATTCTAGAAATGGCCAAGAAAAGGGAAGCAGATCAGTTTACAGTCAAGAGATGGAAGAGACTGGCTGACAATGCAGTGATTGGAGGTCGGAGAGACTGTGCTCGAGGCCAGGTCATTGGGGAAAGAAGGAACGGGGATCTACACCGTCAGGAGATTGGATAGGAGCAGTGGAACCAGGGGATATTGGCTCCCCAGCCCTTACGGATGCTAGAGATACCGAGGATAGCAGAGCAAGCACCGGTTTGCTTCTAGTGCAATCAGCCGGGATATTTCAAGAGGAATTGTCCCATGAGGCGAGCACCCCCACCAGTACTTCAGGATGCCCCACCACCTCGGCAGTTCGGTGGCCGAGGACACGACTGAGGACGGGGATATCAGGGCAGAGGCCACAGGCTAGAAAGGAGCAAGTGTATGCTCTATATCTGGCACAACCCCGGAATCCGGAGAAGGTTATAGTAGGTATGCCAGTACATTTAAATTCCTTCCTTCCTAAGAACTAGTTTTCATAGATATAGACTAGTTAGAAATCAAGAAAAAAAAACTATAACTAGAACACTAAGACACTTAATTACCTCAGGCGTTGTTTTCATCTGCGGCAAGCCCGCTCACACACTCTTCGTCACCGGTGTTTCACACTCATTTGTGTTAGAAGACTTCATGAAAGGACCGGAAGGCATGGAGCAATTCATAGGAAAGATGATGAGGGTGCATCTACCCGATGAATCAGAGCTAATGACCTCTTCTCATTGCAAATTGGAAGCGGAGATCGGCGGGAAGATGTTTGAGGCACCAGCGATGATCCTGAGGATGACATACTATGATATGATCCTTGGCATGACATGGTTGCACTGGAACCATGCCCAAATTGACTGCTTGGTGAATAGGATCACCGTGAGGCATGGGGACTCCTTTATGGTTATCGAAGGTATTATACCAGCCCCCCACATATTATTATCGTCTGTGAAGGCCATCAAGGCTGACCTGCAGGGAGACATGGTTTATCAGGTCCTTTTCGAGGTGGCTGTGGCCAAGGATTCTATTTCAGATATTCCAATAGTGCAGGACTTTGCCAATGTATTTCCATAGAAGCTACCATGGCTACCCCCATATTGGGAGAAGGACTTTGAGATTCAACTCGTACTGGGGGCTAAGCCGGTATCCATGGCTCCTTACCGAATGGCCCCAAAGGAATTGGTGGAATTTCGAAGCCCGCTTCAAGAGTTAGTGGAAACCGGGTTCGTCCGACCTAGCTCTTCACCAAGGGGAGCTCCGGTGCTATTCGTCAAAAATAAGGATAGGACACTTCGGCTATGTATTGATTACCAGACCCTGAACAGGCTGACGATCCGGATTACCTATCCCTTGCCAAGGATACACGGGCTATTTGACCAGCTGGAGGGAGCTCATTGGTTACCAAAGCTAGAGCTGAGATCGGGGTACTACCGACCACGCATTCAGGAGGAGGATATCCCGAAGACGACCTTCAGTAGTAGATATGGACTGTACGAGTTTACCGTGATGCCCTTCGAGCTCACGAATACACCCTCCATGTTCATGGCCTTGATGAACCGGGTGTTCGAAGAATATCTGGTTGTTTTCATCATCGTATTCATTGATGACATCCTTATTTTTTCGAGAATAGAAAGGCATCTGGCTTTGACTTTAGAGAAGCTCTGAGTGCATAAGATGTATGCTAAGTTCAGCAAGTGCCAATTCTGGCTAAAGGAGGTGGCCTTTTTAGGCCATGTCATTAGTGGATCAGGTTTGGCAGTAGATCCGACGAAGGTCGAGGTAGTACGGGATTGTCCACCGCTGAAGACGGCCACAGATGTTCGGAGTTTATTAGGACTTGCCGGTAATTACCGAAAGTTCGTAGAGGGGTTCTCTCAGATTGCCCTCCCTCTTATCTCCCGGACGAGGAAGGAGACTCCTTTTGTTTGGAGCCCACGGTGAGAGGCTGCTTTTCTAGAGCTAAATGGTCGGCTTACCTCGGCCCCTATCCTTGCTCTTCCGTCAGGGAAGGAAGGATTCCAGGTGTACACAAATGCTTCTTACCAGGGGATGGGTGTCATTTTGATGCAGAATGGGCACATGATAGCCTATGCCTCCCGTCAGCTGAAGAAACATGAGTAGAATTACCCGGTACATGACTTGGAGATGGGGGCAGTTATATTTGCTCTAACGATCTGGTGACACTACCTCTACAGGGTCTACTGCTATATATTCTCATACCACAAGAACTTGAAGTACGTAGACACGCAGAAGGAGCTGAACATCAGACAGTGATGCTAGGTGGAGTTTCTGTTGGACTACCAGTACACCATGCACTACCATCCTGGGAAAGAAAACGTGGTGGCAGATGCTATGAGCCGGAGAGCGAGTACGTCAGGAGTAGGCCCGCAGCTGATGGCCTTGGATTTGGTAGAGTCGTTTAAGAAGATGTAGATATCACTAGTGTTCGAGGATGATTCAGAGCTATATACGGATTACCTAGCATCAATGAATGCCACTGATGATATTCAGGATCGTATCATATACATGCAGAGGCTGTATGTGAGGGCAGAGCCGATATTTAGAGACTTGGAGGAAGGCTCGACAGGTGATTACTCCTTGAGGGATGGGATCCTATGTTTCAGAGGTAGGGTCAACATACCGGCTGGAGGCCAGGTTCAGGAGGATTTCATGTCAGAGGCACACTGTAGTAGACAATCAGTGCATCCAGGGATCTCTAAGATAGCAGCGGACATGAAAAAGGCGATGTATTGGCCAGGTATGAAGAAGAACATCACGTATTTTGTGATGCATTGCGAGGCTTACAAACTCGTAAAGGCAGAGTGCAAGAATCTGGCCGGTTTACTACAGCCACTTCCGGTGCCAGAGTGGAAGTTTGAGGACATAGCTATGGATTTCGTACATGGGCTACCCCAGTCTCGTGCACGGAATAACTCGATCTGGGTGATAGTGGACAGACTAACAAAGGTGGCCAGAGTTATTCCAGTGGCTAAGGACTCTTCGGTCAGTGTATTAGTAAGGAGATTCATCGAGCAGTTTGTGAGCTATCATGGAGTACCCAGGACTATCGTTTCAGATCGGGATGGGCAGTTTATGTCCAAGGAGTGGAGGTCAGTTCAGGACCATCTGGGTTCTCGGTTGACATTCAGCACGACTTTTCACCCTCAGACCGATGGACATACGGAGCGCATGAACCGTACATTGGAAGATCTTCTGCGCCTATGTATTTTGGGCCGCGGCTGGCCTTTAGAGAGATTGATGTCGCTGATCGAGATTTCGTACAACAACTGCCATCAGTATAGCATAGGCATGGCCCCTTACGAGGCATTATATGGACAGAGGTGTAGGACCCCACTATCATGGATTTATGATGAATATCCATAGGCACTTGGCTCGGAGTTTGTGGAGGATACTGATGCTCAAGTTAGATTGATCCGGGACAGGATGTTGGAAGCCCAGAGCAGGCAGGACAAATATTACGATGCGAGGCATCATCAGGTGGAATTCCAGGTGGGAGACCTGGTTTTCTTGAAGATACGGCAGATGCATGGAGTCTCGCGGGTTCATGGGCAAAAGAAGCTCAGTCCGAGATATATGGGGCCTTACAGGATATTGGAGCAGATTGGCCCCTTGGCTTATAGACTGGATCTATAGCCTGAGTTAGCGGGATTACATGACGTCTTCCACGTCTCCTGACTACGGAGGGCTTTACTATTCCCTGAGCAGCTGATTTCCATAGTCGACGGTCCGGTGGCCTCAGATCGATCAGTCAGCTTGGAGCTGATCAGGATCGATTACACGGCAGTGCGGGTCTTGAGATACAAGAATGTTTCGCTAGTCAAGGTTCTGTGGACAAACCATGGGCAGGAGGTGCATACATGGGAGCCACAGTACTTGATGCAGCAAAAGTACCCGGAGCTCTTCGAGTCAGGTATTCCTTAAACCTTAGGGATGTTACAAGTCCCTTTTATTTCAGTAGAAACCCCCGTTGGCTTAACTTTAATTTCGGGGATGAAATTTTTATCTTTATATATTGGGATTTGTAACATCCCTCAAACAACTAGACCCCTAAGAGTGGTTTTGTCATGACTAGGCCATGACAAAACCATAGGAAGTCCAATTAGACTAGGTGAACTTTGGTGGGAAGGTGAAGGCCAACATGGTTTGCAAATAGCAGAATTCTAAACACTAGTTTAGGATGCCCTCAGGGCTACAACTTGATCTCATGACCCTACCACAGCAACCCTAACACCTTGGGTAGTCCAAAGGGCCACTAAGGATCCACTGTGGGTAGTCAAAGTGGTTAAGTTGACCTAAGTCAACCCTAACCCTAAATGGGTCAAACTAGCCTACTTAGGGTCAATTGACCTTCCCTTAGCCAAGTGGACCCCACCCAGGCCCTCCTAACCCTAAAGTGAGGTCAATGAGTCACCAAGGTCCCATTGGGGTCAACCTTACTGGCTATGTTGACACCAGTCAACTCTAGCCTCAAAGTGCCCTTACTAAGGGTCATGTGACCTCCAAGGTGCCAACTCAACCCTACCCATCCCTACCTAGACCTTAGGCGAGTCCAATAGGTCACCAAGGACTCATTGATGGTGACACAAAAGGTCAATTTGACCAAAGTCAACTCTAAGCTATGGTCAAGTCAAACTTAGTTCAAAAGGCAAACTCAAGCTCAAGCCTCTAACCACTTGGGCTAACCACCTCCTAAGCACTTTGTATTAGCTTAGTGGGCTTCATTTAAGCTAGGGCCATGAACAAAACCGGCCATGAGGGGCAGGAGAGAGAAAGCTTCAATTTCTCTTTCATGGAGGTGGGAGAATAGGAGTTAGTACATTCATGGCTTGGGGAAGACAAGGACCATCCCTTTTATTACTTGATTCATTCCCCCATTCAGTGTGGAGAAGGCCAGGGCTCATCCTGGTGGCTGATCAGGGCTAGGGGAGGAGAACCACCATGGCTGAGAAATGAGTTTCTTGGCCATTAATGGTTCCATGAAGGAAGGCCCTTCTCCTCCCCCCCATTAAGGGCTGGATTCAACTCCTCTGAGGGAGAGGAGAAGTTTCCTGTCATTTCTTGGCTGGATTGAGCCCATATTCACCCCCCATACTATGGCCTAAAGTTACATTAAGGCGCCATTAATGGCCATTCCAGCTTGGCCCCTCCCCTCCCACCTTTTTACTGAGCTAAAAGCATCCCAGGATCGAGGGTAATCTTTTCCACACCTTACCCAAAGGAGACAAGCGGGTTCACTGTGCTGTTGCAGAGCGCCAGCAACACCTCCACCACCAATGGCATTCCGGCAATCGACGCGTCTCCAGGTCGCAAGCAAGTTCATCCCCTTCTTCTCATATGGGTAGATCATAGGGATCATTTAGAATAAATATCGGGCTCAATTGAGCCCGATCGAAGCATTCATTTTCATGTTTTTTTCCGTGAAAAAATGAATTCTCGGGTTTGCCGGAAAAGGCCGCTCCGGCGGCCGTGCCGCTGCCAGTCGATAGCCACCACCTCAACGGAGGTGGTGGTGGTGGTGGCCGGCCGCGGAGGCGGCCAGGTGGCCGGCAGAGGCGGCTGGAAGTCGGCCCATGTTCGGGCAATGCAGGCCCTTGGCTGGAGGAGGAAGACGATCCAGCATCCATCGGATCTTGCTTCAAGATATGTGCTGATCAATTAAATTCCTTTAATTTTAATGCATTTTTTCTGTCTTAAAATAATAGTCACTTTAGAAAATTATGAAAAATATCTAGGTGCAAAATCTGAAAAAGTGGTCAACATATAAATTATACCCTATGGGTCTACCTTATTTTAAAATTGGTTCAAAATGATTTGGGTGCCTAGTTTGACCCGGACACTCATTTTGGTGGGGTCTATACCTAGGTTTAGACAGCAATTAAAATGGGCGCCCCCACCTCATCACTTGTCCAAATGACCTAAAATTTGAACAGGGAGTCACCCTAATCAGTATATAGGTCCTGCCCAAAAATGAGAATTTTTGGGGACAATTTTTCTATAGTTTTTGAAATCATTTAAATATCCTAGGGTAAATTAATTTAGGGGCCTAAAGACCTCCAAACCCTCCGAATTTTGATGAGTGGTCCCTAGGGTGATCCGGTGGTTCTGTAAAAATGTTCACCTCATTTTGAGTTGATTTGGTTGGGAAATGGGTAAACCCTAGCATTGCCCTAATAAAGGGTATTTAGGTCAAATGTGCACTTTGAGGTTTAGTTGGCCAAATCACCTCAACAGAGGCTGAAACCTTGTCCACTTGTTTGTCATGACTTTTTACGCCCTCATATGGGTTATAGGGTGGTGTGTGGTAGGATTGCCTTAGGACCCAAGTTCAAACCCTAAGTTTGGACTTTGGGGGTTTGTGAAGCACATGTGGTCAAATACCCTTGTATGGATTTGAAATTTGGTAGAGAGGACTCTAGGGTAGCTAAGGTACTATGGTAAAAATATTAGAGGATTTGGAGATGGATAATCCCTCAAAACCCTAAACCTAGTTTAGGTCACAAACCAAAAACTTGAAGGGTGGGTAATTAGAACTCTCTGAAAACTTGTAAAACTTGGGTAGTGTGTTCATAATGTCATTATAAGCCTTGGATAATTTTATTGGGAATCTTAGATTAATAATTTTAGTATCACCATTGTAATACCAGTATTAGCCCTAGTTAATTATGTTTTTATTTTTATCTTAATATCCATTAGATGATTATGAAATTGAGGCAGAGTGGGTTTTAGACCATTATGAGCTTACATGAATTTTGTTGTAATTTTTAGATGTAAATTTCCAGTACTTACTTCACAAGTGTATAAATATGGGAATATGATCAATAATAGATTTAGAGCTCCCTTTTTGTTGGAAAATTATGAAACTTGATCGGTAGTGATTCTTGGATAACGTGCTCATATGAGAATTTTATTACAATTTTTAAATCAATAATTGTTGTACTTAGTTAATTAACCTATTAACTTGGATTATTATGTGAAAATCAATTATAGAGTTCATTATTGACTATTAAATTGTCAAACTTGAGCTGGAGTGTTTATATTTATTTATATCCATCCTCAATTTTTCTTAGAATTTTTAGAGATATATTGGCAGTACTTATCTCTTTAATTTAGTTAATGTAGGTTATGTTCAACAATTATGTTTAGAGGTCTAATCTTACTGAAAAATTTGGAGACCTTGAATTTACTAATAATTATTTGTCTTTTATTTATCATAATTTTGTGGAACATTTTGCATGCGTGAAAATAGTACTTCATGCTCAAACTAAGGCATTTGGATCTCCTTGGAAATTAAATAAATTATCAAGTTAATTAGGAAAATTATAAACTTCTGTATTTAGGCTAATCATGCCATGATAGACCTCCAATAAATATTATAGGGATTTTGGATTATAATTTGGAGTACCTCCCATTGTATAGATCATATAGCTTAGGGTGGTCTGCGTTTAGTAAAAACTGCAGAAATCATAATATGGTCCAGAATGAGCCTAGGGAGTTGGGATATTTGTGTATGGATCAGGTAAGTGAAATGAGATTATCGTCGGGAGTCGTGTTGAGGAGAGGGAGGTTTGACTGGTGTTAAGAGGTGCTTGGGGTCGACGAAACATCGTCTTCCCCGTGTGAGAGAAAGAGTCAAATGCACTAGGGTTAGATCTAGTACAACAATAAAGGGATTAGGAGTTGGGTAACAACCAATAATAGTAAGTGCCTTACAAAAGGGAATGATAAGCTTTAGCAACCATCATAGTTCCTAGTCCCCTCGAGAGCCCTTCACGGGGAATACCTTGGGCAGTCCTAGGCTAACCTAAAAAGTAGGAATAATAAACTTCAAGAGCAACTAGTATAACTAGGGTATCACAATCACACACCCTGGTAGGACGGGAGGTTGGTTAGGTTGGTTTGATTAGCCATCCGGACGATAGGTTCAGAAGGTAGATGTAACAGACGGGATAGTCCAGGGAGTCGGAGGCTCAGAAGGATTTGGATACGAATAAGGTGGTGGGTCTTCGGTATTGGACGGTCGTTCACATCGACGTCGATAAATTGACTCGGCAGTGTGGGACACTTAGCCAAAGAAAGTCTGGTGGATATGACCAGCATTAGTATGCAGACTCAATGTTGTGTCCTTCTAGAGGCGTACGTAAGGGATAGGCCTGGTAGTGTGGATACCCGCCTAGGAGTGGGGGACCGACCCACTGTCTCTGTTTGCCACTATGGAGGTTCCTGAGAGTGAAGCTAGCTCCCCAAATAGGGGGAACTAAAGGTTTGTGCGCATACAGTCTTGTGCGTGAGTTGCACTTGCATGAATCATGGCATAGCATATCACTACACTTGTATTTGCACAGAACTGACACCCCAACGTATAAATTGGTATGCGACTTTTTATATAATGGGAGTCTTGCAAAAGATACCTTAACTTATAAGTTTGTATGGTAATTCATCTAAGTTAAGGTTACTTACTTCTTACATTATCTTTCTTACATATGCTGCTTGTTCTACCTGTTTACCTTACTGCTTACTATTGTAGAATTACTAGTTTGTACCTTTCTTCCTTAGCTGTTTATACAATATAAATTAACTGCTAGATTAGTTCCACCGTCACCTGCTTTGCTTACTCTCCACCTTTGTAGCTTCCCTTTCCTCCTCCCATCTCGGTGCCTAGGAGCCATGGGTGAGGGGTAGGGGTGATAGGACTTAGTCTTTATGACTATTGGTTTTCAGACCACAATATTACAGGGGCTCTGGATGGGAGATAGGGACCAGCAGCTTAGGGACCAGCACCAGCGAAGTACGGTGCACATGGAAATGAGCCAGTCTAGTACCAGAGCACCGATAATCAGCTCCGTGAGTGATTAGTCTTTCTTATAGATTCCGCGAGAGATTGTAGTTAGCAACTGATGTACCGGGCTTAAGCCCGTTTATTTTTCATCTATACTGTTCTTTGCAGTACTCTCTCTTTAATTCATGGACTTGTTATGGTTTTTCATTATATATGATGTTTGTGGACTCAGATATATTTCATTTATGATTACTGCTCTCTCTTTGATGATCGAAAAGGGCGGTAGAATCGGCGTTTTGTAGTGGCGGATGTAACGCCCCGAAACTCAAAAGAGCGACGGGTGACGTTTCTGTACCAAATTTGGAATTTGGCAGGGGTACACGGCCTGGGACACGGGCGTGTCCCAGGGCGTGTCGGGGTCGTTCAAAGATCTAGCAATGATCCGGCAGTATCTGGGTTCGACGATCGTCGAGCAGCGGTCGACGATTTGGTCGACATTCTGCGGTCGACGATTTGGTCGACATTCTACGGTCGACGATTTGGTCGACGTTCTGCGGTCGACGATCGGGCCGTGGGTTTGACGATCAGGCCATGCGTTCAACGATCGTACCGTGCGTTCGATGATTTGGCCAGAGATTTCCGTTCGACAATTTGGCTGCGTTCGACGATTTGGCCAGAGAACTCTGTTCGACGATCTGGCAGCGGTCGATAATCTTGGTTCGACGATCGTCGAGCGCGGGGCGATTGTGGCGTGTTTGACTCTGTCGATGCGGAGTGTCGACACAGGGTTTTGGCGGGAGTTGACTAATTGTTCTGACACTGTTTTGATGCGGACGTGTCCTGCTCCTGTGGGTGATTCATGCGGTGTTTAGCCCCATTTGTCCAGGTCGGACCTGGATCGTATCCGTGCATCCCTTTTTGTGGGATCCGACTGCTGTGGTTATTTCCCGATGGGGTTATACCCGAGTACACGGTTTCAAAACCCTTATTCTCCTGTGTGGTTCTCTGTCTAAATCTTAGAGAGAGGGGAGAGCAAAAGAGGAAGATGGAGTCTAGATCCAGTCATTGGAGGAGTTTCAGAACTCCAAGTCGCGAGCCGACTTCAGATCTATGAAGGAAAAGAGAGTGTGGTGCTTTTCATCCGCTTACATTTCCATGGCGCCAAGGAATAATGCTAGGGTAACGATTCTCTACTTGAGCATGTGAAGCTCTCCTTATTTTGCATAGGAAGCCCGCTCTCGCGAGTTTGCAGTGAGTTGGAGGCGTTCCTTCGGGTAGATATGTGAAGTCCCCATTGTGTAGAGTTCGTAATCGAGAACGGACATAGGCATGATGTGTGAAGCCTATCCGGACATTTTGGTCTGGATCGGTGATGTTGCATTGCATAAATGCCGGAGAAGACTCCGTGCGAATGTTTATTTTTCGGGTTTTCTACGTGGTATATTGCAACAGGGAGCCTTGGGGATTAACCCTAAGGTACACTCAGAAAACTGGGCGGATGCGTGATCTTGCCAACTCGGTGGCCTGGGAGCCAACTAGAACATAACCAGGTTATGTGATTTTGTGTAACGGAAACGGGCCTCGGGAGAAGTTTGACCCGCGCATATGCCTTAAATTGTCGTTGCGATGTCAGCACGGGTTTGGCGGAACGGTACACGTTCTATGTCATTCGGTTAGAGCCGTTGGCATAGATGAGGGTCTTCGGCGGTCTATGGCTTAAATTGGCGTGACCCATGCCAAGAAGACAAAATGCTCATAGTGTTGGGTACATTGGAAAATGTGTAACAGATTTGAAGAAGCCTCACCCTACTCAATGATATGCATCAAGGTGTATTTGATGTGTTTTAAGTTTATATGTGCAGGTTAAGTAATTGCAGTAAATGCAGAAAAATTTCTAAGTCCATGTGTCGACACCTAGAGAAGTAGTGTCGACACTTATGAAGGATTGTGTCGACACTGGAGAAAAGCTGTGTCGACACTTGGAGTAGATTGTGTCGACACTTGGAAAGGCTGTGTCGGCACCATAAGAAATTGTGTCGACATGCAGAGGCAGTGTTGACACACAGAGAAGCTAAGTCGACATCAACTGCGTCGACACCAAAAGGCAGTGTCGACACACAGGAATATTTAGTCGACATCAAATATGTCGACACATAGAGGCAGTGTCGACACACATAAGTATTTATCAACATCAACTGTGTCGCCACACAGGACTTGTGTCGACACACAGCATAGCTTCAACAAAGTTAAAGAAAAGAAGGCTTGTGTCGACACACAGAATCAGTGTCAACACATTCTAAAGAAGCAGTGTCGAGAAGCTGTTACAAGAACAAAAGGAGTTGTGTCGACACCACCAATGCATGTGTCGACACTTAGCACACTTGTGTCGAAACTTAGTCTACTTGTGTCGACACATTACGAAGTTCAGTCTCGACACTTTCAGACAGAGACAGTATTTCAAGAAGTGACTGGATGACTTGACAGCTGCCATTTCTAACCGGTCAACTGCAACTGTCAAAGCTGTCAGAAGTTTGTTAGAAACCGGATCAGCTGGTTACCATGGAGGAAGACTATATAAAGGCTTTCTCCTTCAACAGAAAGTGATGATCACAATTAAGATTGAAGATCTACACATATATCTAACAACACAAAAGAAGAAGACCTTCAACAGAAGATCTAAGAAGTTGGAGAGAGAGCTCCATCTAAGAAGTGTAGTTGCTGAACCAGGCTACCAAGAAAGATTTAGATTGAGATCTAAATCTCAAGTCAGAAGCTGATTAAAGATCAACTTCATAGGAGATTCAACCCTACTGAGTTCAGATTCAAGAAGCTCTGAAGAAAGCTAAGAGAGGTTGATCTCTGCCATCAAGTTCTTCCAAGAACTGATCAAGAAGCCATCCATCCATTTTCTCTCTATCAGGGTGGTGGTAATTTACTTTGTTAAATCAAATTTTTGTAGGATCTTTATAGATCCGAGATTGTAAGCCTGTGTTTATAAAAGCTGAGAGTAGGAGAACATTTTCTCTGAGTGGTAGGCCTTGTGTAGGCTGAGGTAGGGCTGTGAGCCTGAGTTGTAGGAGATTGATATCTCTGAGTTGTAGGCCTTGTGTAGGCTGAGGTAGGACGGATAGCCTGAGCTGTCAGAGCCTTGTTGGGTTCTGAGTTGTAAGATCTGATGATCTGAGGTGAAGTGCAGAAGTTAGGCCGAATCTAGCACACTGCTAGATAGGATAAGGGGGAAAGTGGATGTACCCAGACCTTGAGGAACCACTATAAAATCTGTGTGCACACTGTGATTGAATGTTTCTGTGATTGCTGTGCGGTGTAGTTGTAGAATTTGCAATTTCTGGTTAAATAACAGAACAAATTTTCTGCCTTAAAAGCAAAAGAAAAAGTACACATATTCACCCCCCCACCCTCTAGGTGGTTAGGAATTAATTCTTTCAAGTGGTATCAGAGGGAGGTTACTTAAAGAAGGACTTAACAGTCAGAGTGAGATCCATAAGGCAGATTCAAGAATCAAGAAGATGGGTTCAGGTGAAAATCATAAGAGGCTAGGTTCTATGAAATTACCCATATGCAGAAAGGAGATATTTGGCATCTGGAAAGATATGGTCAGGCTGTTTATGGAGGCTTCTGATCCAAGGATCTATATTACAGTCAAGGAAGGTCCTTATATTCCGATGAAGATTTCAATTCTGGATTCAAACCAAAGAATTCCCAAGGATTTCTCAGAAATGACTAAGGATGGGATCATCCTGGCAACTATGGATATGAGAACCCAGAATATCATAGTTAGTGCCATAGATGATGCAACCTTTCAAAATTTGATTCACTGAAAGACCTCCAAGGAAATGTGAGATACTTTAATAGTCTACTTGGAGGGTTCTGAAGAAGTAAGACAAGATAGAAAATCTATGCTAAACCAGGAATATGAGAGTTTCAGACAAGAAAAGTCTGACAGTATAACTGAGTGCTATAAAAAGTTTTATAGGATTGTAAATAAGCTGATGTCCTTTGGTAGAATATTCAGTACATATGAACTGAATGATAAATTCCTAAGATCCTTGACAAAGGATTGGGACACTAAGATTTGTGTCATTAGGGAAGTGGCCAAACTTGCAAATATCTCTCCACCAACCTTGTTTGGAAAACTGCTGTCATATGAGAAGCAGTTAATGACAATGAAAGAGGAAGAGAAAAGTGCAAAAAGTGAGCATAGAGAAAAGTTTGTGACCTTCAAGGTTGAAGCCACTAAGAAAAATAGGAGGATGTCTCCATCACCTCCTAAGATTATTGCTGAAACTGCTTCAGATAATTCAGACAACAAGAATTCAGACAGCAGTGACTCAGGTGAAGATTTTGCAGCATTTACAAGACAGTTTCAGAGATTCCTGAAAACGAAGCAGTGGAAGTCTAAGCCTTCCACATCTCAGCCTAATGATGAGTATTATTAAAAGAGGAAGTCATCCAGGAAGGAAAGGAGCAGGTCTAAGCCAAGCAAATCTACAACATCAAAGATAGTTTGCTACTACTGTAATAGGCCTGGACATGTTGTGGCTGAGTGTCTAGATAAAAGAAAAGAGATTGCTGATAAGAAGAAGAGTCAACACCAGAGCAAGAAGGAGAATCCCTTTGTTGCTAAGAAGGAGAAGAGCTTGACAGACCAATCTACTTCAGAGTCAGAATCTGAAGTCGAGGCCTACATTGGTCTATATGCAGCAGATGAAGAAGAAGAGTTTCTCCAGGTGCTGAACTCTATATATGAACAAGAAGACCATCAGTGCAAGGGACTGATGGATGTGTCAGAGGAAGACAAGTGCCAGGATCAGCCTGGTCCTAGTAAGGTACAATGTATTTCTAGAAATTCAGATTGTAGTACTGAGTCAGAGTCAGCAACATCTGTATCAAGTGATGTGGATGGGTCTGAGTCTGAAGGTGATATTCATCAGCTGATAGATGAATATGGAGACTTGCTACAGGCACTAAAGAAAAGCAAAAACCTGGCCAAAACTCTGGCTAAGGAAATTGCAGATCTTAAGATGTCTGCATCTGATTCAGAGAAATTGTTGGATCAAAAATTGAATGAGATAGCCAGACTAAAAAACATTACTGTTATTCAGATGGGTACTATCACATTTAAGAATGATCTGATTAAAAATCTGGAGAATAGACTTCAGAAAGAAAAGGAGATAGTAGCTAGTTTTTCTAAACCTAAATCTGTATTACCCTTGATTGATGAGTTTGTACCTCAAAAGGGTAAGGCTGGATTAAGGTTTAAGAAAACTGCATGGATTGCTAAGTCCAAATCTAAAGGCAAAGCCCCAGCACAAAACAAGAAGCCTGCTGTAGACAATTCAGCTAGGGTTTTACCTAAACAAATAAACAACAAGTTTGAGTGCTGGTGTTGTGGCAAGGTAGGCCACTTTGCCTTAGATTGTTGGCACAATTCTAGTGTCAAGGAGAACAACAATCTGCCTGTAATAAAAGCTGCAGGCAGATTTGTCAAATTTCGTACTAACATGAACCAAGGACCCAAAACTTATTTGTGTTCTAAGGTTAAGTAGTCTTTATTGCATATGAGTCCAAGTGGCCATGCCCCTATATGGTACTTGGACAGTGGATGTTCCAGGCACATGACTGGAATAAGGGGGTTGCTGAAGGAATGCACACCTACCATGGATGGCCCTAAAGTGACCTTTGGTGGTTCTGAAAAAGGAATCATTAAAGGATTTGGTAACATTTCTAGTAACCAGATTACTATCACTCAAGTGGCCTATGTGAAAGGTTTGAAACACAACTTTATAAGCATAAGTCAGCTGAGTGATTTAGGATATGACATTTCATTTATTAAGAATGGATGTCATATCAAAAGGTCAAGTGATCAAAAGGTCATATTGATAGGATATAGAAAGAGAAATTTTTACTGTCTTAACTTTGTGTGTGAGAACAATGTTTCTCCTATTTATCTTGTAGCTGATGAGAGAGTCTCACATTGTGTTAAATGGCATAAGAGACTGGCTTATCTTAACTACAAGACTATTGGCCAACTTTTTAGCAAAGAGTTAGTGAGAAATGGTCCTCAAGTGAAGTGTATAAAGGATGGGATATGCTCAGCTTGTCAAAAAGGCAAGTAGATCAAATACTCCTTTCATTACCTTGAAAACAAGGATTCAGTGAGGTGTCTATACCTCTTACATATGGATCTTTTTGGTCCTATGCCAGTTCATAGTCTAGGTAGGAAGGTCTACACATTTGTGGTGATGGATGACTACTCTAGATATTCATGGGTGTTCTTTCTGAGACAAAAATCTGAAACCCCAAGTATTTTATTTAGTTTTGTCAAACAAATTCAGAATGAGCTGGACAGTACTGTGGTCAAAATTAGAAGTGACCATGGCACTGAATTTCAATCTGAGAGTATGACAAGACTATGTGAAGAATTTGAGATTTTTCAAGAATTTTCCTCACCTAGAACACCACAGCAAAATGGTATTGCTGAAAGGAAGAATAGAACACTGATTGAGGCTGGTAGAACCTTATTGAGTGACACTTCTCTCCCAGAATATTTCTGGGCTGAGGCAGTAAACACTGCATGTCATGTGATTAATAGGGCAACTATCACCAAAAGCCACAAAAAGACTCCCTATGAGATTGTGAAGGGGAGAAAACCAAACTTATCCTATTTTAGGATCTTTGGTTGCAAGTGTTATATACTTAACAATGACCACTCTTATCTAAATAAGTTTGCTGCCAAATCCCAAGATGGGATATTTGTTGGGTACAACAACAATAGTAAGTCTTATAGAGTCTACAACTTGATTACTCAAGTTGTAGAAGAGTTTGTACATGTACTATTTGATGAAACAAGACTGATTAACTGTGAGTTGCCAAGTAGTGCTTGCAGTTCTACAGGTATAAATGAGAGAATGGACAAGCTTACCATTACAGAAGATTCTACTGCAACTCAGGAAGTGGAAAATGGTGGCTGCTGTCCAGGGGGAGTACAAGACTCTCCTGATGCTGATAAAAACCAAGAGGTGCAGCATAATGAAGATACTGGAGGTGTACAACTTGAAGATAGACTACCTCAAGCTAATAGACACTTAAAAGATCATCCAGCAAATCAGATAATTGGTGATCCAAGATAAAGAGTACAAACTAGGAGCAGGAATCTGAACACAGTTCTTTGCTCCAGCTTCCTATCTCAAGTGGAACCAAAGAAATTTGAAGAAGCTGTCCTAGACCCACATTGGATTGATGTCATGTAAGAGGAGCTGAATCAGTTCAAAAGGTGCATGGTCTGGAAGTTAGTTCATAAACCAAAAGACCATAACATCATTGGAACAAAGTGGATCTTTAGGAACAAATTGGATGAGAATGGAATCACTGTGAAGAATAAAGCAAGACTTGTTGCAAAAGGATACAGGTAGGAAGAGGGTATTGATTTTGATCAAACATTTGCCCCAGTAGCAAGACTGGAAGCAATTAGGATGTTCCTTGCTTATGCAACATATTAAGGCTTTAAGGTATTCCAAATGGATATAAAATCAGCATTCCTAAATGGAAATTTAAAGGAAGAAGTCTATGTAGAGCAGCCCTCAGGTTTTGTTGATTCTCTCAAACATGATTATGTTTTTATACTTAGGAAAGCTTTGTATGGGTTGAAACAAGCCCAAAGGGCCTGGTATGAAACCCTGTCTACTTTCCTCATTGAGAACAAATTCTCAAGGGGGAAAATAGATAAGACTCTATTCATTAGGGAATCTAAAAGAAAGATAATTCTAGTCCAAATATATGTTGATGACATAATATTTGGGTCTACTGAAAGTAATCTTTGCAGAAAATTTGCAAAACTTATGCAAGGAAAATTTGAAATGAGCAGTATGGGGGAACTTAAGTTCTTCTTGGGTCTCCAAGTAAGACAGACTGAAAATGGCTTGTCCATATCCCAGTCTAAGTTCACCCTAGAGTTAATAAATAAGTATGGTATGGAATCATCCACTACCATGAAAACTCCTATGGGGTCAAGTGTGTCTCTAAGCAAAGATGATGCAGGGAAACCTGTAGATGAAACTTTGCATAGAGGGATAGTTGGCTCCCTTCTATATCTGACTGCTAGTAGACCAGATATTATGTATGCTATATGTGTCTGTGCTAGGTACCAAGCATGCCCTAAAGAATCTCATCTGACTACAGTCAAAAGGATTTTGAGATATCTTAAGGGAACTCCTTATCTAGGCCTTTGGTACCCTAGGAATGGAGATTTTCTACTGACAGGCTATTCAGATGCAGATTTTGTAGGTTTCAAAGAAGATAGAAAAAGTACGACAGGCACCTGTCAATTTCTAGGAGGAAGATTGGTGTCTTGGAGCAGTAAGAAGCAGACTAGTGTGGCAATATCCACAGCTGAGTAAGAATATGTTGTTGTAGGAAGCTGCTGTGCACAACTTTTGTGGATTCAGCACCAGCTAGTAGACTATGGTATTCAAGTAAGTAGAACACATTTTCTTTATGATTCTACAAGTGCAATTTCTATTGCTAATAATCCTGTTTCACATAGTAGGACTAAGCATATAGAAATTAGATACCATTTTCTTAGAGAACATGTAGAGAAAGAGGACATCTCACTAGAATTTGTCAAAACAGATAATCAAATTACAGATATGTTTACAAAGCCTCTGGATGAAACTAAATTCAATAAGTTTAAAATTGAATTAGGAATGCTAAACATAGATTAGTTTAACAAATTAGCTAAGTAAAACTGTGTCAACATATCCAGCAAATAGGTGTCAACACAGAGAAGTGTTGTCGAGACTTCAGGAAAGTAGTGTCGAAACTTCAGGATAGTTGTGTCGACACATCCAGGTTAGTTGTGTTTACACAGAGGATAAGTGTCGACACATAGGTTCTGTCCACTATATTGGTGTCGACACATGCAGATGTCTATGTCGACACTCAAACTCTAAGTCGTCAGTTAAGGATATTTGTGTCGACACATCATAATTAGTGTCGACACATAGTAGTCAACACCATTGTCAAGACTTAAGCAGTTTGTGTCGACACTTTTCAATAGTGTCGACATATTCAGTGATTGTTGACGCGCCTTTTCACCTTCATTTTTAGAAAGGTATAAATAGGTCTTCAACATTGTCTGTCGACACGCTCTCCATAATTTCGAGACCAAAGCTGTGTGTCGACATCTCTCTCATCTAAATTCAAGATTTCACTCAACCCTAATGACGCCCAAGCTAGAAGACAATGTCAATGAAGGATATGAGCTGGTACGCAACGCATTTGATGGACCGGAATCTGAAATTAAAGCTGTAGTAACCCTAGTTGCTGAGAATGGGTTGGAATTTCTAGTCTCTGAGCCAACTAAGATTTGGAAGAAGGAAACACTAGAATTCTTTGGTGATGCTACCCTAGATGAAACTGGACTCAAAATTAGATCCACAGTCCATGGTGTAAAGGTAAAAATTACCCAGAAGAATTTAAGGAAAGTTCTACATCTGCCAAGAACACAAGAAGAAGAAGATGTACCTATATCTAAGACAAGGGAAGCACTTCAATGGTGTGGATTGGATCCCACCTTGAAGATTGGAGCTGCCATGAACAGGAAGGGCATGAATATATAAGGGAAATTCTTGTCAGAAGTTGAAGGGAAGGTGATTCTATGTAAGCCAGGGGGGCATGATAGGATATCAGCCCATATGTTCAGTTTAATGACCAGAATCATCTTTAGACTAAACACTAATTGTTCTGTAGTCATTTTTGACAAGATTAAGGAGAGTATAAAGAAGCCAAATCTAGGCAGAATTATGAGCTTATATTTAGCTGGATCAGTACCTGAAGTGATGGAACAGTCAGCTGGAACTAAGATAAATCATATGAGAAGGATGGACATCAGGATCATATCCAGGTGGGATAGAGTATTAACTAAGGACATGCCTACTCCAGAGAAGGAAGCCCCATCACAGAGGAAGCAAAAGAAAGCCAAAAAGCCACCTGAACATTCCAGTAGTTCAGAGGAGCAAGCAGTTTCCAGTTCTAATGAGAAAGAGGCTGGAAATGCTGGATAGTCGCCTGTAAGAAATGAAGATGCACAGAGGCAGGGGGAGCAAACATCTGCTAGCCCCATCCACCTAGATCCACTCCAGGGGGGAGCCTCACCATGAGGAAGTGTCAACTCACTTGGACAGTGAAATGGCTACACAAACAATCTGTGAGGTAATTCAAGAGGTGAATTAATCGACTCTTATTGATAAAGATGAGAAACTAACTGAATTTTTGATTGATATTGACCAGCCAACACAACAGCACAGTCAAGTTCAAGATGTAATCATGGAAGATACATCAGCAATTGTTGATTCTCCAGAGATAAGAGATTCTCCAGTGCCTACTCAACAAGAGTTTACCTTAGAAGAGTTGTTTCCTGATTTAGTGCAAGCTAATATTGAGGGGGAGCATGCTGGTTTTGAGGGGGAGAAAACTGCTTTTGAGGGAGAGCAAGTAGGAGTTCGGGGAGAGAATACAATGACTGAGGAGGAGCAAAGGACTCAGGGGGAGCAACCAAAAACTGCACAAGAATTGCCTCCTAGTCCAAATGATAGGGTGAATATAGCCAGTACCTCAGCATCCGAGGATGAAGAAGCTTCAAGAGCTAAGAAAAGAAAGCTAATTGTCTTCAAAAGGAGAAGCCAGAGCTACAAGAAGGCATTACAAACTGTTGCTCCACAATCTGCCCCAACAGCTGATTACAGCTCATTGTTGGTGGCCTTGCAAGTCAAGTTAGATGAGCAAAGGATTGCCATGGAGAAATATATGGATGAGACACATAAAGATCTACAACTCTCCTTGGCAACAGATATGAAATCCATAAGATTTCAGGTGAATCAAAATAATAAAGAGATGACTGATTGTTTCCACAAGGGTGGAAATGTTGTGGTCTTTCTAGCCACACACCAAGAGAAAATCAAGACACAAGTTGATGACATAGCTCTTAAGCAAGGCTATGTACTAGAGAATCAACTAAGAATGAATGATAATCTAACAGAATCACATAATGTGATTGTAACCGAGCTGAAGAATATTGCTACTGCACAGGCTGCAGCAAGGGCTACAGACAAGGCGGAATTTGCCAAGCAATTCCAAGAACGAATAGATGTTGTCCAAACTACTATTACAGATTCTCAAAAGACTATTTCTGGACAGCTACTGTATTTAAAGGCATTCTATAAAGATGGTGTCAATTTTATGGATGAACAAGTCAGATTTCAGAAAGATGATCTCAGAGATCATGTTGCCAGAGAAGTCATAAAGGGGGAGAGAGTATTAGTCAAAGCTGGATCTGACCATGCTAAATGGATTTCCAATAGCATCAGAGCCACACTTGTATATCCACCCCTGTGTGATGATGACAATGCAGCTGAATTTGGAGTGCATCCTGCATATTTTGGAGGTGAACAAGCTGAAGTTGCCCAAGTTATCTATCCTTCAGCAGATTTTGAGATGATACATCAAGAAGTACAGTCCATGTACATCCCTCCAGAAGGTGCTCAAAATGTGATCATAGAGAAAGTAGACAAGCCTGTGTCAGAGGTAGTTTTGAAAGAACAAGAAGCTCTATTGTCAAAGAAGATAATCAGAGAACAGGCTGAGTTAAAGCCAGATTTTTAGCAGTGAAGTTCTACTTCTAGAAATATTATACTGACTGCTTGTAAAGCTGCAAAGGACAATACCCTAGAGATGGGCAAATGGTACTCTAAGCAAGAATGGAGAAAGCATGAAGCCAGGCAAGAAGCGTGAGTAAGAGTAGTTGATAGACCTGAGTTTAAATACGACCTGGTACTACAATTCGATAGGTACACTTGCTATGTTTGATTATATAATTCCAATAGTGCGGATCACCTACTGGAGAGCCAAGCAAGATGCATAAAGGCTGAGGTTCCTGCTGCTTCTGCTGCTGCTATTGCTAGCCCTCGAAGGATAAATGAAATTACTATGTTTGATTATACGTGGCCGGTCTGCATGCCAATATTTGAGGCCACTGTTGTGTAAAGCCCTGTATGGCCATAAGGCCAGTTGACGTTGTATTTGCTACGATTCCTGTTTATATAATTGTGGAGCTTTATATGGTGGACATTCATGTGTGTGAGTTCAGCTTCGTGTTATAAGCTTCCGCTAGAATGCAATGAGTTAGGATGCGCAACACTGGTATCACCACGTGACTTCCTTGCCTGATTTATGGTATATGTTATGGGGCCCCCGTCGGACCTTCTAGTATATACCAGTGAACGTATGGAGTCGTTACACAGTGCTTGAAAAAGTTAAGTCCGAGTTATCTTGTTCCGTTCGAAGTAGTGGAGCGAGTTGGAGACGCTGCATATCGCCTAGCTCTTTCGACAGAATTGAGTGGATTGCATGATGTGTTCCACATATCAGTGTTTCATAAAGCCATGAAAGATCCAGCTCAAGTGATTGTGAATAATTACATACCGGTAGAATCTAGGCTAACGATGAAAGTTAGGCCCATTCGGATCGAGGATAAAGCAGCTGCGAAACATGACAATCGGGATGGTCAAGGCCTGGTGGGACAACTGTGGTCTTGAAGAGCTAACATGGGAGCGGGAGAAGACCATGCATACTGAATTTCATGAGTTGTTTAGCAAAAGTATTGTAACATTTTTTGGTGAAGAAAATATATGTTGCAACATATTTGTTTCTGGTTTCTGCACGTTGTATTAAATTTTGGGTCGAAATTTCTGTAAGGAGGGGAGGATTTTAACACCTCAAAAAGGAGTAGGTGGTAACAGGATAAACATCGAGCAAAGCTCGACGAAACCGTCGAGCGGACCTCGACGAATGTCGAGCGAAGCTCAACAAAAGTGTCGAGCTGAGCTCGACAAAAGTGTCGAGCTGAGCTTGACGAAGACGTCGAGCAGAGCACGACGAAAATGTCGTGCAGAGCTCGGGGAAGATGGCTAAGTTAGGTGTGATGACCCGTTCCAGGAACTTAAGCCTGTTCGACGAATTCACTCCTGTTCAACGAATTTCGTTCGACGAACTTGACTCTATTCGACGAATTTTGGAAATAAGATATGGCCAAGTAGCGACTGGTATCAGGTGGCTGGTGTGCAGCCACTGAGCGGTGGTTGAATTTGTCAGCTTAAACCCGAGCCATTGCTTTGTTTTGATGAGAAGAGATCGAATGGCCGGGGTTAAACCCGATACCACAAATACAAAGGGATGGGATTGAGGAAGTCATTATTTCCTTTTTCTTTCTCTCGTCATTATTTCCTTTTTCTCTCTCTCTCTTCCTTGCTTCCAGAGTTCTGGAGAAGAGAGCTCACGATGGGTGCTATGCTTTGGGTGGAACTTGAAGCTGCTGGAGAAGATCTTGTGGCTGGAATGAAGAGCCGAAGCTAGAATCACAAAGGGGAAAGTGAGGCTATCGTGAGCTATGCACTCTTAAAGGTCGGTGAGCCAAATGGATAGGGGGAAGCTGACCTGCATCAGTCTAGACATATAACTCGCGATTTGGGCCATGAGCAAGGGCTAAACTGTATCCGCGTTATGGTTATCTAACTTGACTGCATAAGTTATTGGTTTCGTTAGGATCACATAACGAGAGTCTTGGGCTATTCGCCATCAAGACTAAAGTCTCTCGCCATGGGCCGTGGAGCATGAATGCTCAATGTTTACCGTTGGGTTTGAGACCTAAGAACGGTGGTGGGACCCTGGTTTTCCGGCACACCGAGAATGTGCCCTGAGTGCATGTAGCATCGAACCATGCGGTCGACGTTGGTGATATATTGATTGTGCGTGAGTGCACATTTTGTGATATATCTGATTGTGAAAATGCTATGCATGCAGGGAAGGAATACTGCTACCCCAGGAAAGGGGTAGGGTCATTATAAATTGGTGAGCTGAATGATGACCGTTACTTTGTTTTCCACCATTGCGACGGATTGTCCCCATGCAGGTACTGTAGTGCCGAGCGGGAAATAGTGGGCTAAAGCCTTTGCTACTGCTATGCTGGCCCTCGAAGGCCGAAGGAAGAAAAGTTTTAGTTGTGTTCATGTGTGGTCGGCCTGCGTGCCGATGTATGTAAACCACACTTTTAAAGGACAACTGTAAGGCCTTAAGGCCAAACATTTTGTGTATTTTGTATACATTCCTTGGAAATATATAGATTTGGTTGTTTATATATAGTGGACATTCATGTTCGATGAGTTCAATATTAACCCTAATGCTTCTGCTAGAATGCTCTGAGTTAGGATGCGTGTACTAGTCTTTGATATTAACCTGTAACCCCACTGTCTGTTTATGGTATATAGTGTGGGGCCCTGGTCAGACCTTCTATTATAAGTCATGTGATGGATGGAGGTGTTACAAGCAGCTCTTCTAATAGCAGTATGGAATAGGTACATGATCCTCAGTTGTCTGATTCTTCTGAGGAAATAAGAAGAGATAGGAGTGCTAATGTTTCAATATCTTCTGAACCTGCAGCAAAGAATGTCCAAGTCAGTGGATCCCAATCAAAGAAAATTCCAATATAGGTAGCTGAAATGTTAACTGAAATTATTGTGGACGGGATCTGTGCAAATATTGAGGGGGAGACTGACAAGCTAGATGCTCTGGTTGAGGAGGAGTAAGTTCAGTCTGGTATGTTGGACAAGCTTAACTCTTACCTAGAGAATATCCAACACAGAATTTATCAAAACAATAATATAGAAGACCAGAATGTCCCTATGTACAATGCTAAGGTTGAGGGGGCCACTACCCAAATGGTTGCACTTGCTATGGTAGAGTTAGTGTAATCAGTTCAAGAACAACTGGATTGCTTCTTTGAAAATCTGCAAAATTGGAATTCTCAAGTCCAGAAGTGACTCCTTTTTGTCCTCAAGTTGGGGGGGGGGGGAGCAAGTCACTGATAAAATGACTGAAGATGCTCCAGCTATAGTTGATACAAGTCAACAAATTCCTATGGGGAGTGTAGAAATTAAGGGGGAGATTGCGACATAACTCCCATTTAAGAAAATGAGAGTGTCATTGAAATTTTAGAGGATAGTGAACTATCTGGATGAAAAGATAGATCAAAGACTCTCTATTGTTAAGGACTGCCTGGCTACAACTGTTGGAGAAGAAGTCATAAAATGAGACATGGCAATGATCAAGGGGTAGAATGTTGTTTGGCTTTCCAATGTAATCGGAGGTTCATTGGGGCTTGAATAGTACACATATGACAACATTCCTCCTATTCAAGAAGGATTGTATGATGAATAGTATGGGGATCAGATGGCACATCAACATGATGATCAAGATGGTGCTCAGTGGGCAGAACCATCTTCTATTACTGATCAGATAGCTTGAGCCAGAGGCTCGGCAAGAAGAGGAAGTACAGAATAGACAAAAAGTCAGGTGTTGTGCCACCAGATGTTTTTGAGCCAAGCAAGTAAAAGGCTGCAAAGAAACACAGGAGGGGGATAGTGTTCAAGGATCCTGAAACATGACATTTTTTCTTGTTTTTCTTAAGGGCTTTAGGAGTGTGAACATTTTTTTTATGTACACACTGTCTATTTTGATAATCATATTTTTGTGTGTAACAATTTTTTCTCCAATATACTGTGAACGCTCATCTTATATATATGCAAGTGTATATCATTGACTAGGGTTCTGACCTCTTCAAAAAGGGGGAGATTGTTGGGTCCATTGATAAAAATGTCCTAGATTTAAAGAAGGCCCACTAGTCAATAGTATACACATGAATGTATTTAATATTTGTTCAAGTTCATTGTATGTAGGTTGTGAAGGATGGTATGAAAGATACCACCCCGGGTTAGACTGTTTAATTCTAGGGGGGTGAATAGAGTATTTTAAAATCTTATTAGATTTTTATTTCAGATTTAAAATAGTGATACTTATATGTGTAAACAAATAGGTGCAAAAATAAAACTAAGCTAGACAGCAAGGAACATACAATAAAGAATAAGATAACATCACAGACGACACAAGAATTTTATAGTGGTTCCCCTAAAACTTGGGTACATCCACTCTTCTACCACTCTGCTAGGAATCCACTTAGGTTTTTGATCAGGTGCCCTGTAACCAATCAGGTTTTTGCTCAGGTGCCTGTCACCACAAGATCTGCTTCAGGTATTTCAGGAAACCCTTCAAGCTTTTGATCAGGTGACTAAAAACCAAATCAAGTCTTTTGATCAGGAGACTTACAACCAAATGTTTAACTTTTTTAGGGAGCTAGAACCCTGTGTACAGTGGGGTGAAACAAATAAAACTATATGTTGTATTCTCTTTTCTCAAAACAACTGAGAAGACTTGTGGATCCTTGATGGTCTTAAAGCTCCCCCTGAGATGAAGTTCTATTCAGGAAGATTGAGAGCTTTGTAGGGTGAGTAGGTCTTCTTGAAAAGTTCTCTAGAAAAGCTGTAGAGAGATTGAAGTTGATTGTCTCTTGGAAACTTGCTTAAGGATGAACACTTGATGAAGACAGAGCAGAATTGTTTTTCTTGAATGATTTCTTGTGTTCTGTCTCTACTTTCGACTGAAAGATAAAATCTCTTTTTTTATATATCTCTGTCTAATTCTCCTTTGAATTTTGAATTCCTTTTGAATTAAATGCCGACTTCCCGGAGAATGAAATGCGGCTGGAGAGAATATTTGCATTAAAGAATTAACCCAACTGTCTCATTAACAACAACAAGTAATATTTCTGATGAAGATCATAATCAATGCTACCCCAAACATCTATATTCAGAGAATAAGAGCATTAATTACTCAGGAATTACTGTTATAGAGTAAGGACAAAATGAAGGAAATTTCCAAGTCTGGAACTGCACAGGAATCGTTGACCATAGAACAGATTTCGTCGACCTGAGATCCAAGTTCGTCGAGCTGAGAAATCTTGTTCATCGATCTGAGAATTCTTATTCGTCGACCTGAGAACCATGTTCGTCGACCTGAGATCAGCTAACTGTTTTCTATGAAAAACTTCCCAATTTTGTGCTCCAAGTTTGTCGATCTGATAATATAACTTCGTCGACCTGAGTTCAGAGAAAGTATTCTGGACATAATGAGTTGAAGTTGTACTTCTAGAATTCGTCGATCTGAGCTCGAATATTGTCTAGCTGAACTCATAGAATTTACTCTGAGTTTGTCGAGTAGAGCATGAATTTTGTCGAGCTTAGTTCGACGAACGTCGAGCTCACTTCCTGAACTTGATTTTCTTCTAAGTCTGAGTCTTCTGCAATCTTTAGTTGGCTGGTCCTTGCAAGGTTGAATCTAAGGACTTAGCCTAAACTCTGGACACAATGCCATGACCCTGGCTATACATGGTGGGTCAATTATCCTAGTTAGTGAACCTACACCAAATCAAACTAAGGATCCAACAATCTCCCCCTATTTAGGTGAGGTCACTAATACAAATGAAATGAAAACATTCACAAAGCAGAAAAATATATCTGGTAGAAAAAAAATGAGAAAATGCAGCAAATATTTACAAAGTAGCTTTGTGACAGTAAATAAATAAAGAATTTTAGAACAACAGAAACTAAACAGAATATACATCATTTCTTTTTCTTCAGCTTCTCCTTTAGCTTGTCATCTTTCTCCCGGCCAGCTGGCTGTGTAAACTTGATATCTCTATTGGGATTAGTTGCTTGCTTCTTGGACATTATCATATCAGCAGCTCGAATAATATTCAGAGATATAGCTCTAGGCACAACAGCCTCTGGATGTAGGTTCATGTAAGCGTCAACATTAAAGAATTTGTTAGCTTTTTCATACCTTTTATTCTTCTTTTCTGTATTTGGACATTGTTGAATATTGTGATGGATCTTTTCCTTCAGCTTTACTTTTATTTATCAAAGAAAGTCCAACAAGTTCATGGAACCTGGCCATTCTAGTAGTTGTCTCTATCTCTGAATCCACAAATGGAATAGTTGGAGACTCTAGCCTTTTAAGACTGTCAGCTTTTTGTGCTTCAGGATCTTTTTGTTGCTGTTGCTGAGGATGTTTGATGTTGTTGCTGTTGTTGAGGTTATTGATGTTGCTGTCTGCTTGAAGAGTACCTCTGCTAGCTGCTTCCTTGATATGATGAGGATCTACCTTGATGTTTGTGGTAGGTTTGAGCATATGAGGTATGCCTCTGAGAAGTGCTACCTGAAGCACCAGCAGTAGGTAAAGGAGGAGGAGGTCCTTTCCAATGTCTCTGAGGAGGAGGAGAATATCTCCTACTTTTCTTTCTTGCTTTCTGCACATTTTTAGAAAGCCACATCCAAGCTGGCATCCCAAGGTATGGAGTGATTTTTTGAAGGATGTAATAAGGAGTATCATGAGTTGGATTTGGCTTGGGAGCAGCAACTGGAGGAGCTTTTCTTTTCTTTAAGACTTTCTTCTTGGTAGAGGCACTATCTTCAGAATCATCATTATCATCATCATCTTTATCAGAGGAGTATCCCTGAGTATTATCATATAAATCATCCAAAGCTTTCAAAAGATCTTTGTCAATTGTCTTTTTAGCCTGAGACTGTACTAGAGGTTCTGGAGCTCGAGAAACTATTTCAAGGATAGGTTCAGCAACTGATACATTTTCTGCTTCTATATCTGCCATGATTATTTCATCCAAATCTGGAAGTGGACTGTCATCCATCTTATAGGTAGGAGCTGAGATAGCCTCTGGAGAAGAGATATCTTTGGAAGGGAATACTGTTTGACTCTCAGTAATTGCAAAATTGTCCTTAAGTTGCTTGGTAACTGTGGGACTTATTGGGGGTGTGTAAGGTACAATAGCGAAGGAGGGCTTTAGGTAGACAACTGGAAGAGAATTTAATTAGATTGTATCAAAAGAATTTAACAAACTAAAGAGATGAACTGTGGGATTGACAATGCATTCACCAACAGTTATTAATTCTGTAGTCTCTATTGCTCTATCTGTGAAGAGCATATCAATATCTGTAACTGTTGTATCTGTAACCATATATAAATCTGTATCTATTTCTTCTTCTACTGCTGCTGAAACTCGAAGAGCTTCTTCACTAAGCATCTCCCCATACCTGATTTCAGTGGGAACTGGAATCAGGCCCCTAGTAGAAGTAGGGACAGATGAAGCAGCAAGGATGACAACAAGAGAAGAAATGAAATTTGCAAGACGTGTAATAGCCTCTACTATAAGAGTCCTAATCACTGGAATGACGGTCTCCAGGAGGGTGGACAGGGAGGGAGAAATAGTATCCATAAACTCAGGTAGAGTTTGAGTGGATACAGATGGTGGAGCAGAAGGAGTGACATCTGGTATGATGTCATCCTATGGAGATGATACAGGAGGGGATGAAGATGGACTGTGAAGGTCATGAATGGGAGAGGTAGGTGTAGAAGGTAAGGAGGTGAGCAGATTGAAGGTAGGGGATGACAAGAATATGTCAGTGTTTATGTCTTGTAGGTGGGATGGTAGTGGAGATTGAGGAGGTGTGATATGTTGTGGAGATTGAGTAGGTGTTGGTAGATGTGTGGATGAAGGAATTAATATAGCTGGTGGTTGCAGAGGAGGAAGTGATGATGGCTGGGGAGATGGAGGTGTTATTGTCGGAAGAGATGTTGTTGAAGGAGGTAGTGGAGGAGAAACCTCTTTAGCACTAGGGTGGGGAGTGGCTGTTACAGCCCTGGTGCCCTCAAAAGGCCTGGAGGAGGAGGAAGGCTGGGATGGCTTTGTGATTGTCTTCTCCAATCTGCCAAGCAGGGCAGAGGTTAGCCATTTGGAGGCATTTATGAACACTATTGTGGAAACCAGATGTTCAGATGTCTTTTCCTGCAGAAAAATCCCCATAACCCATCCAAAGTAGACCTCTTTCTTATTATTCTTCTTTTTAATCAGATCAAACAACAACTTAACCCAGTTTATTCCTTTCTTTTCAACCAAGGCACCCATCAGCAAGAACTGTTGCCTGGTGATGTAGTCATGTGCTGTGTGTTTGACCAGCAGAACCTTCCCGACTACATCTGCTAAGAACTTGTATTCGGTAGACAAGTTCTTCTTCAGCAGCTTGTTAGGGTTATCTCCAAAATGACCCATTTTGATTAACATATTGTTATATTCCTCAGAGTCCATTTCTATCTCATCATCACCATTTTGTAGACCAAAAATTTCGGTTAGTACAGTATGGCAGACGGAGACTTGATTACCAGACATTGTTCATGTTATATTGTTTTCAGATGTTGAGGATATAAACACCCATTCTTTGATCTCTGTCATTGCAATATTGATGCCGCAGGTCATAAACTGCTTCAGATTTTGATTTGCAAACAATTCCAGAATTTCCACAAATATTGGGTTAGAATGTTGAAAAGAATTGAAGTCTATATCGAAGCCCAAGTCAAATTTCATTGTGGAAAGAGCACTCGCCGAAATCGCCATGAGTGCACCTGCAGGATAAAAACAAAGATCAAGTGCAAAGGAACTGAAAGCATGGGACGGAGGTCGAAGAAAACCTAGATATATGGTTTTCAGAATATGAAGCGGCAGACTCCGTTCGATGAAAAAAGAAATGATCTTCGATCTGAGCTCGACGATGTATTTTAATAGAAAATGAGTTTGTCGATATCAGTCTGAAGAAGATGAATAAATCGTCGATCTCAGTTCGACGATAAATTCACTAAAGCAGGGATCGTCGATCTCCATTCAACGAAAACTATTTCACTAAGAAGTGATCGTCGAGCTCCGTTCGACGAACTCTTCACGAGGAGTTCACAGATCGTAGATCTCCGTCCGACGAACTGTTAACAAAGAGTCGACCACAAAAAAATTTAAATTAACTCATCTCCATTGATCATTCCTAACTGATTTAAGAAAAATAGATGTTTCTTCTCATCCAATGGTTTGGTGAAGATGTCTTCCCTTTGTAAATCAGTGGAAATAAAGACAAGATTAATTTTCTTTTTGTCTACACAATCTCTAATGAAATGATGTCTTATTTCTATATGCTTGGTCCTACTATGATGCACTAGACTTTGTGCTATGGATATAGCACTGGTACTATCACAATATATAGTTGAATTATTTAAGTTGTATCCATAATCTAGTAGTTGGTTTTGTATACACAAAACTTGTGAGCAACAACTGTCAGCAGCTATATATTATGCTTCTGCAGTAGATGTGGACATAGAGGTTTGCTTTTTACAAAACCAGGACACTAGCATATCACCAAGGAACTGGCATGTTCCTGTTATGCTTTTTCTATCCACTCTACTTTCAGCATAGTCAGCATCTGAAAATCAAGTTAAGTCAAATTCTGACTCTGATGGATATAGAAGTCCTAGATTTTGACAACCCGTTATATATCTCAAAATCCTTCTTAGCAAAATATAGTGAGATTCCTTAGGGTTCACTTGGAACCTTGCACAAATGCATGTAGCAAACACGATGTCTGGCCTATTTGCTGTGAGATATAATAAGGACCCAACAGGTTATACTCTGTTACATTGATTTGATAGATAGTTACGGTCATAATGACTATTATGCCGAAGATAGGTTGTTGAACATACAGAAAACTAGCTAATTCCAGAAGCGTCAAGTGAACTCCCTTCACTCAACACCAGAAGAGCAAAAGCGTTGACAGAACACAATGGAGTCAAAGCCTCATTATTGCTGACTAGAATTCTGGCTAAGGACAGAAGCGTTGAGTGAAGACAGTTCACTCAATGCCTATTCAATATATTTTGTCTATATATAAAAGCGCTGAGTGAAGACTGGCCACTCAACGCCTCAATCAAGAAGACTGGTTTCTAGATAGGCAGAAAATCTACTAAGTCCAGAAGCATCGAGTGAACTCACTTCACTCAATGCCAGAAACCTAAAAGCATTGACAGAACTACATGCAGTCAAAGCCACAGTGTTGCTATCAAGAAATCTGTCTAAGGACAGAAGCGTTGACTGTAGATACTACACTCAACGCCTAATGAACATGATTTCTGTCCAAGTACTGAAACATTGAGTGAAGATGGGACACTCAATGCCTCATCAAGAAGTATGGCTAAGTTAGAAGGCGATGAGTGTGGAAGCTTCACTCAACACCTTCATGTAAAGAAATTAACCAAGTCCAGAAGCGTTAAGTGATGAAGGCTCACTCAATGCCTGAAGATGTAGAATTCTGCCAAGTGTTTTTACGTTGAGTGATAAGGCTTCACTCAACGTCTATGCAGATTGTCTCAAAATTACTATGTCCAGAATTGCTGAGTTATGCTGAAGTCTTCAAGAATTCAAATGTCACGGGTTTTGCACACTAGATCTCAAAAGGCATCGGTTTGCTTTAGTACAGTATTTAATGCAAAAGAAGTGTTACATTTACCAACTTCGGTGGTCCATACTGCACAAAGGTCCATTGGATGGCGGGATACAAAAGCAGAGTCCCGAGAAATTAGAAAAGGGCGGAGAGCGAAAAAGAAAAGTGGCTTTTTGAGATAAAGCTTCTCGGTCAACTTCTTCCTCTCATTGAAGGAGAAGTTTTCGAATAACTTGCTTTACAGTTAGTCTGTCATTTACAGAGAGAGTTAGTTGTTGAAGAAATAACCCACTAAAGAATAAACTTGTCTTCAACAGCAAGATCAAAAATTCATTTCTGAAGAAGAAGTAGCAGAGCAATGCCAGGTTGTTGTTCATCTTCAAGGCCAACACATTTCACTATTACATCAAAGGATTGAAGTTACAAAACTCTGCAGTGTCTTCTCAACACTATTTAAACTACTAAAGATCTAATACTTGGTGTTGTGGAGAAGGTTGGGTTGTGTTCACTCAGTCCAGTAAGGCAGACTCAGAGAATCATTTCTCTGGAGTCAAAGTTAGGGCTGAGTTTACTCAGTCATGGAAGATAAACTTAGATAATCATTTCTCTGGAGTCATATATCATGAACTCCATACTCATTCTATAGGATCAATCTTGATCTGAGTTGTAAGCCCAAAATATAAAGGCTAAGAGATAGGATTCAATAGTGAATCTGAGGTAGGGACTATGTACCTGAGGTAGGAGATTTATTCTCTGAGTTGTAGGGCTTATGTGCCTGAGGTAGGATTTTGTTAAGAATCTGAGGTAGGGCCTTTGTCTTGAGGTAGGATCTAAATCAGTTCTGAGATGTAGGAGAGTTATACTCTCTGAGTGTTGGGTTATCCTCTTAGCTTGAGGTCTAGGACTTTTGATTATGTCTGAGGTAGGTGATCTGAAGGATCACTGAGCTATAGGAGATATCATCTCTGATTTGTAGGGCTTTGGCCTGAGGTAGGACTTGGATAAAGTCTGAGAGATCCAGTAGGATTTGTGTTGTAAGCTCTTTGTGCCGATTTTGGAGAAGATTGCCTTGTCTAAAACATTGTTAGAAAGGTGGGAGCTAATGTGGATGTATTCATACCATGGAGAACCTCTATAAATTCTGGTGTGCTAATCTGTGTTCTTTAAAGGAAACTAAATAAGCTAACTCACAACATACCAAATTAGAAAGTAGTCATAAAGACTAGGAAACCTATTCACCCCCCCCTCTAGGTGTATAACTACTCTTGAAACAAAGACTTTCAACCTTTTGTCTGATTTCTATGACCAAGCAATAGCTAGAATTATTATATTCTGAGAAATATGGCAACAAAAGCTTTATCATAAGAGAAGGTTGGAAGTATCTGATAACTTTTATCGACGAATACTCTAGATTTAGCCACATTTATCTCATTAAATCCAATGATGAAGTTTTTGAAAAATTCTATATGTTCAAAAATAGTGTAGAAAATTAACTTGTCATGAAAATAAAAAAGATAAGAAGTGGTAGAGGAGAATATATGTAACACCCCCTATCCGTCGCATAGCATATAGCAGTAGGTCCGGCCGGGGCCCGACGCCATATACCACAGACAGACCGGGTGGTTACGTATGGAAACCATCCAACCAATCTCAACGTCCTACACAGAGCATTCTAGCGGAAGCAGTTTATATAAGTTGTAAACAAGAACCCAGCATTAGAGCACGAATGTCCACTAGTACAAAATTAGGAATGTATACAAAATACCCAAAATCGGCCTTAAGGCCTTACAGAATGTTTCACTTGAATAATACATGATTTACAAACCTCGGCACGCAGGCCGGTCATACATGAATAAAACAGAAAACATTTCCACTTGGGCCTTCGAGGGCCAGCTACGCAAAAAGGGCTTTAGCCCGCTATTGACCGCTTGGTCCAGCTGCACCTGCAAGCAACAAACCACCGCACGGTGGCAAACAAGGCAACGGTCAGCAATGCTGACCAAATTATAACGATCCCGCCCCCAACTCGGGGCGGCGATGCTCCTTCCCTGCATTTTATTAGCACAAGCGAGCAATGCATAAAACCATAGCCATTTCATCACAGACGTTGGCTCGTACGGCCACACGTCCCGTGCACTCAGGGCACATTCTCGGTGAACCGGTCGATGTCACGTCAATTAAAGCCATTAACATTCCGGACTCACCACCTCCACTTAGACGGCCATTCCTATGAGCAATTCGTCTTCCTGGCCTGGGTCACGACAATTTAAGCCATTGACCGCCGAAGACTCCCATCTATGCCAACGGCGAGTGCCACGTAACCTTAGGTCTCTCTAACCGAACGACATAAAGCGGGTACTGCTCCATCTAACCCGTGCTCACTTCGTAACGACAATTTAAGCCATTTGCGCGGGTCAAACTTTCACCGAGTCCCATTCTACCGCAAGACACATAACCCAGTTATGTTCGAGTTGGCTCTCAGGCCACCAAGTTGGCAAGATCTCGTATCCGCCCAGTTTTTCGGGTGCACCTTTGGGTTAGTCCCCAAGGCTCCCTGCTGCAATCTACCGCGTAGAAAACCCGAAAAACACCCAATAGCACGGAGTCTTCTCCGGCCTTATGCAATGCAACATCACCGATCCAGACTAACATGTCCGGGTAGGCTTCACACAAAATGCCTACGTCCGTTCTCGCATACGGACTCTAAACAACGGGGACTTTACATATCTACCCGAAGGAATGCCTCCAACTCTCCGCAAACTTGCGAGAGCGGGCTTCCTATGCTAAGAAAAGGAGGGATTCATGCTCAAGATGAGGATCGTTACCCTTGAGTTCCTCTTTGGCGCCATCAAAAAGTAATCGGATAGAAATCACCGCACTTGCGTTGCCTCCGTGGATCCGGAGTCGGCTTGCGATTCGGAGCTCCGAAGCTCCTCCAATGGCGGATCTAGCTCTTCTTCTTCTTGCCTTAGCTCTCCTCTCTCCAAGGGTTTAGAAAGAGAACAAGTGAAGAAAGTGATGGATTTTCTAAGTCAAAACCCGGGTATATCCTCTCTGGAACAACCCCCAGCCGTTGGATCTCAACCTAAGAAAACGAACGGCTTTGATTCGGGGCTGAAATGCCCAATCTGGACCGAACACGGCCTGGCACACGCCCGTGTCCAGGGCCGTGTGCCGCATTCGCCGTCAAAATCGAATCTCCTGGACCCTCACACGGGTATCGAACACGCCCGTGTTCGAGCTGACACGCCCGTGTTCCAGCTGACACGGCCGTGTAGCCGGCCGTGTACCCCATGATTTTCCCCCGTTTTCAACCCGAGCACTGCACGGGTCCTAGGACACGCCCGTGTCCTTGCCCGTGTCACCTTGACACGCCTGGGCCCCAGGCCGTGTACAAGGTCTCGACATTTCGTCGCGTGCAGATCGACGACTCGATGACACGGCCTTGGACACGCCCGTGTCCTAGGCCGTGTGCCTTGTCTCGACGATCGTCGAGCGAATCTCGACGAATTCCCCGGGACGATCGTCGACACGGGTCGACACGCCCGGCGACACGCTCGTGTCGCGGGCCGTGTGCCCATTATCGACGAATCGTCGAGTATATCTCGACGATTTCTCGGCTAAGTGTCGACACGGGTCGACACGCCCTGCGACACGCCCGTGTCGCAGGCCGTGTGCCCACTCTCGACGAATCGTCGAGTATAACTCGACGACTTCGCGACTAAGTGCCGACACGCGCTTGACACGTCCTGGGACACGCCCGTGTCCCAGGCCATGTGCCTTCAGCCAGAAACCAAAACTAGCCCAAAACGTCCCCCTTCGCTCCTTTGAGTTTCGGGGCGTTACAACTCTCCCCCTCTTAAAAGAATTTCGCCCACGAAATTACATAAAGGAAAGACATATACAAAACCAAAATTTGTACCTGAGCGGAACAACTCCGGATATTCGTCAAGCATAGTCTGCTCTCTCTCCCAGGAGAGCTCCTCACGACCGCAATTGTCCCACCGGACCTTGACCATCCTGATCTCTTTATTGCGTAGCCGCTTGACCTCCGAGTCCTCAATCCGCACGGGCTTGACCTTTGTCGTTAGCCCACTTTCCACCGGCACTTGATCGACCGCGATCACTTGCGTAGGCTCTTGCACCGCCTTCCGAAGCACCGAAATATGGAATACATCGTGTAAACCACTTAGCTCCACTGAAAGCTTCAACCTATAGGCCGCTTCACCAACTCGCTCCAGAACCTCGAACGGTCCAAGGTATCTCGGGCTTAGCTTTTTCAATCGCCGCACCCGCGAGACACCCTTGAATGGCTTTATCTTCAAATATACATAATCGCCCACAGCGAACTCCACGTTCCTGTGCTTGGCATTATAGTACTTTGCTTGCCGGTCCTGAGCGATAAGCAACCTCTCCCGAATGGTTCTCACCAAAGAAGTAGCACCCTCTACTTCCGATCGCTTATACAACTTTGACTCACCCGTTTCTATCCAAGACAACGGCGTGCGACATCTTCTACCATATAGGGCCTCGAAAGGCGCCATCTGAATACTCGCTTGGTAGCTGTTGTTGTATGCAAACTCCACCAAATAAAGGTGGTCTTCCCATTGCTTTCCGAAATCCAAGACACACATGCGAAGCATATCTTCCATGGTTCTATTGACCCTCTCGGTCTGCCCATCCGTTTGTGGGTGGAAGGCTGTGCTGAATTTCAACTTTGTTCCCAACATTTGCTGCACCAGCCTCCAATCATTGGACGTGAACCGCCCATCTCGGTCACTCACGATGCTACGGGGCACACCATGAAGCCGTACTATATTATCCACATATAGCTTTGCCAGCTTCTCCACCGGATCGTCCTTCCTATGCGGAATAAAATGCGACACCTTCGTTAATCGATCAACAACCACCCAAATGGCGTCGTTCCCCTTTTGCGACCTTGGCAAACCGTGCACAAAGTCCATAGAGATGTCGTCAAATTTCCACTCCGGAATAGGCAAGGACTTAAGAAATCCTCCCGGCTTTTGGCACTCCGCCTTTACCAAGGCGCAGGTTTGGCACTTCGCTACGTATAGCGCCACATCCTCTTTCAAACCCGGCCACCAAAACAGTTTCTTTATATCACGGTACATCTTCGTGCTCCCCGGGTGAATTGAGTACTTGGTATGGTGCGCCTCGTACAACAACTCCACCCGTAAATTGCCCACACTTGGGACGCACAAACGACCGTCTTTCCAAAGCAATCCGCCCTCCACGACGAATTGGGAATTTGACCCATCCAGAGCCTCTATCATGAACTGCTTCATATGAGCATCCATATCCAAAGCCTGCCGAATCCGATCAGCCAGGTCATATTGGACTTCAGTCTAATTCAGAACTGCTTCAACACTAGATTGTCTATCCACGCAAACAATCTCCAACGCTTCCAACTCCCGCACCAACCGCTCATCATGCACCGATAGCCAATTGGCTTGAGCTGGGGCTCGGCGACTCAACGCGTCCGCAACCGCATTCCCTTTGCCAGGCACGAAGTGGATCTTGAATGTATAGTCCCCCAGGAACTCCATCCACCTACGCTGCCGCATATTCAGATCCTTCTGATCTATTAGGTACTTTAGGCTCTTGTGATCGGTGTAGATATCAATCTTCACACCGTACAAATAGTGTCTCCACAGCTTCAAGGCAAAAATCACGGCCGCTAACTCCAAGTCGTGGACCGGATAATTCCTCTCGTGCACTTTTATCTGTCTCGAGCCATAAGCTATCACGCTTCCGTGCTGCAGTAGCACGCAACCCAAACCGCAGCCCGAAGCATCGCTATATATCTCATAGCCTTCGGTTCCACATGGCGAACTCAGCACAGGCGCCGTGGTCAACCGACACTTCAATTCCTCAAAAGCTCGCGCGCACTCCGGCGTCCAAACGAACTTATGCTCCTTCCTCGTCAAAGTAGTGAGAGGTAGCGCTATCCGCGAGAAGTTCTCTACGAAGCGCCTATAATAACTGGCAAGCCCCAAAAAGCTCCGGACTTCTGCTACCGTAGCAAGCTCAGGCCACTCCCGTATCGCAACAATCTTCGCCGGATCCACCGCAATACCCTCTCCACTCACTATATGCCCGAGGAACGCTACTGAGGATAGCCAAAACTCGCACTTCGAGAACTTGGCATACAACTGATTTCTCCTTAGCGTCTCCAACACCAAATGAAGATACTTGAAGTGATCTTCCTCACTTTGCGAGTACACCAAAATATCGTCAATGAAGACGATCACGAAATGGTCCAAGTACTCCCTGAACGTCCTGTTCATCAAATCCATGAATACTGACGGCGCATTAGTCAGCCCAAACGGCATGACCGTAAACTCATAATGCCCGTATCTCATACTAAACGCTGTCTTCAGGATATCACTCTCCCTTATCCGCAGCTGATAGTACCCAGACTTGAGATCTAACTTCGAGTACACCGTCGACCCGACTAACTGATCAAAGAGATCATCAATCCTAGGGATCGGGTACTTGTTCTTCTCAGTCAGCTTGTTTAGCTCCCGATAATCAATACATAGCCTCAAGCTTCCGTCCTTCTTCTTAACAAAGAGGACCGGTGCGCTCCAAGGCGAAGAACTCGGGCGCACATACCCTTGCTCCAACAACTCTTGCAGTTGAACTTTCAGCTCCGCCATTTCCTTAGGCGCTAGCCGATACGGAGATCGTGACACAGGCTTTGCACCTGGCACTAGCTCGATCGTAAAATCTATCTCCCGTTGAGGCGGGGCTCCAGGAAGATCTGCGGGGAACACATCAGGGTATTCCGATACCACTGAAATATAATCCAACGCGGGCTTCGGCTTTGCAACCTCCACTAGTGTAAAGAACAGTTCTGCTCCAGCACGAACCGCCTTCACCACCTGAAGAGCAGACATCAACGTCTTACTCGACCCCTTTAAGCCCGTAAACGTCATCTCACGACTTGCTCCCAGCTTGACTTCCTTGCTACCGCAATCTATATGGGCCTGCTGCTCCGAGAGCCAGTCCATGCCAAATATGACGTCGAACTCCACTAACGGAAGTAAAGACGCTCGCAGGTCGAACTCCTGCTCCCCAATACGAATCTTAACATCGCAGATCCTATCCGCTCACATCGAACACCCATTGGGCAACAACACATCCAACTTATCCTTCGCCATCGAGGAAGGGACCCCGATGCGTAATATAAATCCTTCGGACAAGAAGGAGTGTGAAGCTCCCGTATCGAAGAGTGCTCGTGCCGGATTTTCACAAATCAATACAAATCCTAAACAAGTAGTGGTAAGGTAACATGTGCATAACAAGCATATAAAGGAAATTGACTTGCTATAAATTAAACCGTACCTGTCACCACATCAGCTTGTTTAATGGCCTCCGATAGCCGGACTTTGAAGTAGTCGGCACTCTGAACTCAGATTTCTTTTCACCCAAGCTTTTCTTCGCTTGCACGTTCTTCATGTCCTTCTCCAAGGACCGGGCAGTATTGACCAAGGTTAAGAAACCCTGCGTCATCGGCCCTGACAGTAATAGTCTCAGCTCATCCCTCAAGCCTTCATAAAAATGATTAGTCTTGCGCTCCTCATCCATGATGGTGGAGCTAGCATAACGACTCAACCGCGTAAACTCGTGGAGATATTCATCCACACTCCTCTCACCCTGCACCAACTTCAGGAACTCATTCTCCATTGAAATCCTCTGAGTAGAAGGGAGGTATCTTGCTAAGAACAATCCCGAGAACTCTTCCATCGGAACGTCTATCAGTTGTCTACCTCTCAAATGATGCAGCTCCAATCCTTCCCACCACATCCTTGCTTCACCGTCCAGCAGGAACGTAGCGATGGTGGTCATTTGCCACTCCTCCGTCTCCGTCGCCGTCATGACTCTCTTCACCCTAGAGAGCCAGTCTTCAGCCTGAGATGGGGTTCCCAACCCCGAGAATAACGGAGGGTTAAAGCTCATTACATGCTTCAACTGCCTCTCAGTTGCCCTCCTTGACACTATCGGTTCCAAAACCACTTGTTCCACCCTCCTCGGCTCAGCCTCTCGCAGAGGTACTTGCTCCATCATAGGAGCGGGCTGCTGCGCTTGCCTTCCAGGCTGCGCATTAATCACGGCCAACACCGCTTCAGCCACCAATCGAATATTCTCAGCCGACAGAGGTGTTGCGGGAGCAACATCCGGTGCACTGCTAGCCTCAGAAACTCGGCGTTCTGATGGCCCAACACCACTTTTGGTCACCTATAGTGGTACAAAACACCGTTAAGCGACCAAATTGTATTGCAAACAGCAATTATAGGAACACGCAGGTTCCTCAAACACGAGTATTTTCATTCCTAAGTGGACATTCATGGGTTCTTTTACCATTATAACGATGACGCACGCCATGTGCTCACCACCCCTTAAAAAGAATTCGACCATGAATTCAGTTTAAGCCCGACCAAAACCAGTAGTCTGATACTAAATTGTAACACCCCCTATCCGTCGCATAGCATATAGCAGTAGGTCCGGCCGGGGCCCGACGCCATATAACACAGACAGACCGGGTGGTTACGTATGGAAACCATCCAACCAATCTCAACGTCCTACACAGAGCATTCTAGCGGAAGCAGTTTATATAAGTTGTAAACAAGAACCCAGCATTAGAGCACGAATGTCCACTAGTACAAAATTAGGAATGTATACAAAATACCCAAAATCGGCCTTAAGGCCTTACAGAATGTTTCACTTGAATAATACATGATTTACAAACCTCGGCACGCAGGCCGGTCATACATGAATAAAACAGAAAACATTTCCACTTGGGCCTTCGAGGGGCAGCTACGCAAAAAGGGCTTTAACCCGCTATTGACCGCTTGGTCCAGCTGCACCTGCAAGCAACAAACCACCGCACGGTGGCAAACAAGGCAACGGTCAGCAATGCTGACCAAATTATAACGATCCCGCCCCCAACTCGGGGCGGCGATGCTCCTTCCCTGCATTTCATTAGCACAAGCGAGCAATGCATAAAACCATAGCCATTTCATCACAGACGTTGGCTCGTACGGCCACACGTCCCGTGCACTCAGGGCACATTCTCGGTGAACCGGTCGATGTCACGTCAATTAAATCCATTAACATTCCGGACTCACCACCGCCACTTAGACGGCCATTCTTATGAGCAATTCGTCTTCCTGGCCTGGGTCACGACAATTTAAGCCATTGACCGCCGAAGACTCCCATCTATGCCAACGACGAGTGCCACGTAACCTTAGGTCTCTCTAACCGAACGACATAAAGCGGGTACGGCTCCATCTAACCCGTGCTCACTTCGCAACGACAATTTAAGCCATTTGCGCGGGTCAAACTTTCACCGAGTCCCATTCTACCGCAAGACACATAACCCAGTTATGTTCGAGTTGGCTCTCAGGCCACCAAGTTGGCAAGATCTCGTATCCGCCCAGTTTTTCGGGTGCACCTTTGGGTTAGTCCCCAAGGCTCCCTGCTGCAATCTACCGCGTAGAAAACCCGAAAAACACCCAATAGCACGGAGTCTTCTCCGGCCTTATGCAATGCAACATCACCGATCCAGACTAACATGTCCGGGTAGGCTTCACAGAAAATGCCTACGTCTGTTCTCGCATACGGACTCTAAACAACGGGGACTTTACATATCTACCCGAAGGAATGCCTCCAACTCTCCGCAAACTTGCGAGAGCGGGCTTCCTATGCTAAGAAAAGGAGCGATTCATGCTCAAGATGAGGATCGTTACCCTTGAGTTCCTCTTTGGCGCCATCAAAAAGTAATCGGATAGAAATCACCGCACTTGCGTTGCCTCCGTGGATCCGGAGTCGGCTTGCGATTCGGAGCTCCGAAGCTACTCCAATGGCGGATCTAGCTCTTCTTATTCTTGCCTTAGCTCTCCTCTCTCTAAGGGTTTAGAAAGAGAACAAGTGAAGAAAGTGATGGATTTTCTAAGTCAAAACCCGGGTATATCCTCTCAGGAACAACCCCCAGCCGTTGGATCTCAACCTAAGAAAACGAACGGCTTTGATTCGGGGCTGAAATGCCCAATCTGGACCGAACACGGCCTGGCACACGCCCGTGTCCAGGGCCGTGTACCGCATTCGCCGTCAAAATCGAATCTCCTGGACCCTCACACGGGTATCGAACACGCCCGTGTTCGAGCTGACACGCCCGTGTTCCAGCTGATACGGCCGTGTAGCCGGCCGTGTACCCCATGATTTTCCCCCGTTTTCAACCCGAGCACTGCACGGGTCCTAGGACACGCCCGTGTCCTTGCCCGTGTCACCTTGACACGCCTGAGCCCCAGGCCGTGTACAAGGTCTCGACATTTCGTCGCGTGCAGATCGACGACTCGATGACACGGCCTTGGACACGCCCGTGTCCTAGGCCGTGTGCCTTGTCTCGACGATCGTCGAGCGAATCTCGACGAATTCCCCGGGACGATCGTCGACACGGGTCGACACGCCCGGCGACACGCCCGTGTCGCGGGCCGTGTGCCCATTCTCGACGAATCGTCGAGTATATCTCGACGATTTCTCGGCTAAGTGTCGACACGGGTCGACACGCCCTGCGACACGCCCGTGTCGCAGGCCGTGTGCCCACTCTCGACGAATCGTCGAGTTTAACTCGACGACTTCGCGACTAAGTGCCGACACGCGCTTGACACGCCCTGGGACACGCCCGTGTCCCAGGCCGTGTGCCTTCAGCCAGAAACCAAAACTGGCCCAAAACGTCCCCCTTCGCTCCTTTGAGTTTCGGGGCGTTACAATATATATCAGGGGAGTTTAGAGATTTTCTTGCAAACAATGCATTATCCCTAAAAGCACCGCCCCATACTCACCACAATCCAACAATATCGCAGAGAGAAAAAAAATAGAACTTTAATAAAATATTGATTTTTTACATTGTTGACTACTTGTATGCCTGCGGCCAATTGGGGTGAAGCTGCCCTCATTTCAAATCATATTCTTAATAAAGTTTCTCATGCAAAGTTAAAACTAATACCTTATGTGCTTTGGTTTAAGATACCTCTAAGATTTGACAATCTTAAGACTTGAGGTTCTATTTCTTATGTTAGGTTACCTGATGCTAGCAGATCAATGATTGGATCTAGGACAAATATATGTGTTTTTGAAGGAGGTGCAGAGGATAGTACTGCAAACATATGTCTAAATTGAAAGAAAATTGTTGTCGACCTAAATCACCTAGAGGGGGGTGAATAGGTGGTTTGTGCGTCTTTTGCGGAATAAAAATTAATTGGAGCACTGCACAGAAATATCTACCAATATCACAGACGACACAAGATGTATAGTGGTTCCCCAACCTTCGGTACATCCACTTTCCCTCACCGATCTAGCAATCAACTAGACTCAGTTACTCCACTATCTCGGATCAAAAACCGATCCTACCCTCGGAACAAAGTTCCTACAAACTCGATCCAAACAAAACGGATCTACACCTCGGAAGATAGCACTTCCTACAAACTCGGAGTGAAAAACTCCTACACTCGGAGAAGATTTCTCGTACAAGATTAATAAAGAGTTTACAAGAATACAAACAGTAAATCACTCAGATCTGAAAGAAATGACCAGGATCTTCTTCTTTTCAACTTTGTAGCACTTTCAAAAATCGGTGAAGAAGTTCTCGGACTCGATCTGGATCTACTCGCTTTTACAGAAATCGAGAGAGAATATGATCAGTGAAGTCGATCTCGATCTGTAACTTTTCTTCAGAATAAACCTCTGAAAGTAGAATCTTTTGCCGGAGAAGAAGGCAGCGACGGCGGCTTCCGTTTCGCGAAAGTCAGAGAGAGGCGGCTGAAGAATATTTCTCGAAAAAGAGATTACAAGAAAGCTTTTGAGAAAACTTAGGGTTTGTCATTTTCTGATAGGACCTTTTATAGGAGAGACTAACGGTCATAATCGGTCATAATGATGTACACGTGGACCAATCATGTCGCGTGATTTGAAAAATCCCGTCAGAAAAATGACTTAGAAAATTTTCGGAAATATATGGCCAACTACACGAGTAAGTCAATAACTACTCGAGTAGTTGAATAGCTACTCGAGTATATGATGGGAAACATACTCGGGTAAGTATAAACAGACTACTCGAGTATATAGAGATCAACTACTCGAGTATATAGACAGAACTACTCGAGTATACTAAGAGACCTACTCGAGTATATAGAGGATCTACTCGAGTACTGGAAGAGCTACTCGAGTATATTACATAACCTACTCGAGTACATGAATTACTACTCGAGTGGAATACTTAGAAAAATTCTGAAGAGGTCTGCTGGCAACTACTCGAGTAGATGAACTAAACTACTCGAGAGGAAGTAACCTACTCGAGTAGGTGAATCTTCTACTCGAGTAAAAGACTTAGAAAAAAAATTCTGAAGTAGGGAAACTGTAAGGTACACGGGTGACACATGAACTACTCGAGTAGGTAAAATGAACTACTCGAGTATGTACCTATCTACTCGAGTATGTGAGTATACTTACTCGAGTATATGACTTAGAGAAATTTAGATAAGAAAAACCTTATGGCACTCGGGTATAATGAGTGATCTACTCGAGTATATAAGCATGCTACTCGAGTATATAACCTGGTCTACTCGAGTAGGTGACTTAGCTACTCGAGTATATGACTATGTCTACTCGAGTACAAGATTCCTTTACTCGAGTAACTTATACCCAGACTACTCGAGTAGATGAAAGCTCTACTCGAGTAAAACACTTAGAGATTTTCTGATATTGGAAAAACTGATTCTTCTAGAGTAGCCAACTTCCAATGCCTTTCCCATAGTCCAATAGCTTGAATATGAAGTGTATCCCAATAGAGAGACCACACATGAGTCAACATCTTGGAATATGCAATGAGGGATTACAATGCACAGTTCCTGTGTTTGGTGACCCACTGTGGGCTGACATTGGTCTACACTTCCCAGTGAAACTCCTGCAAACATATAGCTCAAACCAAGCATCAAATACAACTTAATTCATCTTAGTTCCAGGGTGACTTCATCAAATCTGGGTTCATGTGGATGAAATACCCAACAATCTACCCCTATTTGTTGAAGTCAGAACCCTTTACACTAAGGTGAATTATGGATATAAAAGAAACTAAGTAGAAAAATATAAGCAGGTAAGCAAAGGACAATGAGAAGGATAATTAGACAGTAATGAAGAATTGTATATATATGTAAGTTTCCAGAAGCATCAAGTCTACAGTTATCATTTCAATTTCTCGTCATCTTTTAGGTTTGGGCTTGGGATTGCTTATCCATCTTCTCTTGTTGTCTCCTTAGGTAGTTGAATGGCTGTGGGAAGTACTTAGGAGGCCTTGGAGGAGCAGCATGGTTATTTCTCCCAAATTCTCTATCATGGATCTTCCTTTTCAGCATAGACTTCTCATATAACTCCCATTCTTGGGAACTGTAGTGCATGTTCCTGTTCTCATTGTGATCCATGACCAACCTGAGTGTGTCCAAGATGAGAGACTTTGAAGTTGGAGACCAGGCTTCAGCATGTTCAGGTGCTTTGGAAGGAGCAGATCTGTTGGCAGAGGGGCCTTCACCATATTTCCTTTTCTTCTTGGTTCTGATCTCTGGTGGAGCTTGAAGGAATATGTCAGCAGGATCGTCTTCCCAGCCTGGAACATAAGTATCTAGTGGAGCAACTGAGTCTCCAGGCCTGGGAGAGAAGGTAGGTTGTTGAGGAACAGCTGGGGCAGTGACGTCTGTGGCCAAAGAATTGAGATGATGGGGAATGATGTTTGGGTCAACTGCAAGATCTGGCAAGATCTGGTTGTGCATCCAGACAGCAGTGTCATAGGTGTGAAATTTGACACTCTGTATCTGGGCAAGCACATCATCATGAATGGTCTTTATATGAGCTTCCCATTCAACTGTCTTCTGAGCAGTAGATTTTTCTACCTGTTCTTTGAGTTCTTTTATCAAACCCTCCCCCTTTCTGATTTCAACAGATACTGTCTCTATGGTGTCATCTTTGAATATGCCAACCTCTTCACATATCTTCATCTTGTTGGCTTCAGTCCTCTTATCTAGCTCAATCTGATTGTTTGCCAAGGTTACACCTTGTTCCATGACATTGCCAATACTAGTGATAGTATGGTCAAGAGCTTTACCACCAAGTTGGAACAGGTACTTTAGCTTGTCAGTGTTATGCTGAATTTCAGCAAAACCTCTGCTCATCTCAGTCTCAAGAGCAGTGACCTTATCAGTGACCATCATTAGAGAGGTGTCAAAATGATGTCTTTGTTCTTGAAGAAGAATGGCAATACTTTGCAGCAGATCTGAGGAGGAGGAAACTGTAGCAGCAGCAGCAGAGGGAGCAGTAGTAGGGATAGAAGGAGTTACCCAATGAGCTATTTCTTCAATAAGCACTGAGCTGAGAGCTCTGGTGGTAGGAATGACAGCATCCAATTCTTCTGTATCATGGGGAATGGAGAAATCAAGGTTTCTGAGAGGGGCCTCAGCTAGCTCAGGAGAAGGCTCATCAGAAATAAAAATGGTGTCTGGCTTATCTGCTGGAGGAGGAGGAGAAGGTGTTGGAGTTCTGGCTGGAGAGTGGGCAGGAGACTGTTCTGGAGACAAGTCTTGGTGATGTTCAGAGGGTGGAGCTGGAGGAGATAGAGGAGGAGGGGGAAGCACATCTTCAGTAAGCTCTGCAATCATAGCATCGATGGCAGCAGCTGTGGACAGAAGAGTGTCTTGGGGTACTTGCTCTGAGGAAGTGGCTGGACTCTTTGGAGTATGAGGTAGGGATGGAATCTCTGGCTGAGGAGAGGGTTGCCTGACTGGGCTAGATGGAGCAGGCTCCCCCTCACTTGGTGCACTAGAGGAGCTGGCCACATGATGAGGAGAGGGAGATGGGGTCCTGTCCTCTACAGCTGGCATTACTGGGATGTCTGAAACCTTTGCAGCTTGGGCAGAATTCTGGAGCTTGAGATCCCATCTCTGAATGGAAGAGATGGAGACCTTCTTCATGTGGTGAAGTGGAGTCCCTTTTGAGAAGTTGAATACTTCAATATTGGTTTCATGAAGGAGCAGAGATATAATTCTTGTGTAGTTGGGGGATTTCATGCTGTCCTTTATCTTGTCCAAAATCAGCATACCAAATTGAAATTTCTTGCGGCAGACGATTGCTTGCATTATATCAAAGAAGTATGAGGGAATGTCTCTGATGGAGTGTGTCTTGCACAGTAAAATTTTGCCAATAATGTCTACCAGAAATTTTCCTTCAGCATTCATGTCGGACCTCTTAATGTACTGAGCTTCAGAAGAAATACCACAGAATAGTGCGGTTCGATCAGAATCTTCAGCATCCAGATCATCTTATTCATCAACAATAGGTAAATGGAGAAGTTGAGAGACAGAGGTCTTGGTGAACTGTAGTTTCAGACCCTTAACTGTTGATTTCAGGACTTTGCCATTGCGTCGAACCTTGAGGTTTGTGAAGAATTCTGCAACTGCGGGGAAGAGAACGCGACAGGGTTCTTGGAGTGTGAAGGATAGGACGGCGGTGTCGAGAAGAATGAGGAGGTTGCGGAAATCGTCGAAGAGCTCTGCAATACCGTCGGTGACGAGTTCGGAGCCGACGCCGATCTTGTGAGAAGTAGCCATGGATGCTATTTACTGGAGGAGTTGAGGGTGAAAGCTCTGCAACAGCGGCGGAGGCGAGTCGGCAGGGTAGGCGAAGAGACAAGGTACTCGAGTGATAGAAAGATGTCGAGTAGGTTTGATGTTTCGGAATTTCATATATATATATAACTCTTCAATTTCCGCTAATTAATTTAAATAAAGAGGCGGCATATAGCCTTGGTTGGCGAATAGAATAATTTAAAAAAACGGGGAATTAGGACACGAGAGAGAGAGAGAGAGGCTACTCGAGTAGGTAAAGGAGCTACTCGAGTAGGTCGACTGGAGTTACTCGAGTATGCGGTGAAAACTACTCGAGTAGATAATGACTTACTCGAGTAGGGGAAAGACTTACTCGAGTAGGTATTGATTTACTCGAGTAGGTCAGAAACTTGCTCGAGTAGATCTTTAGGTACTCGAGTAGGTCAGTGCATGTACTCGAGTAGGTTCATTCATATACTCGAGTAGATCTTTAGATACTCGAGTATGTCTCATACATCTCGAGTGGAATTTTGAAAAAGTTGAGGAGGAATGGATTTTTGACTAACCCTTTGCAATTACTTGCTTCTTAGTCATTCAGCCTTCTTTAGACCTCTTTGTTGAGCATCCCAAGCTCTGTCTTGAAGAACGAGAACTTGGTCTCGTCCAGTGGCTTGGTGAAGATATCTGCAACTTGCCTATCTGTAGGCACATATTGGAGATCTATGTCTCCATGCTCCACATGTTCCCGGATGAAGTGGTACCTTAGCTCGATATGCTTTGTCCGGCTGTGGGAGACTGGATTGTTGGCTATTGCAATTGCGCTCGAGGAGTCACAGTACAAGGGAATATCCTTGAACTGCATGTTGTAGTCCTCGAACTGATTCTTTATCCATAGCAACTGTGCACAACAACTGCCTGCAGAGATATACTCTGACTCGGCCGTTGAGATTGCGATACAGTTCTGCTTCTTGCTACTCCAGGAAATTAGCCTTCTTCCGAAGAATTGGCAAGTCCCTGAGGTGCTTTTCCGGTCGTCTTTGCTACCTGCAAAATCTGCATCTGAAAATCCAATTAGTTCGCTGTCATTACTTCTTGGGTACCATAATCCAAGATTTAGTGTGCCTTTAAGGTATCTCAGGATTCGCTTTGCAGCAGCGTAATGAGATTCCTTAGAGCTCACCTGAAATCTAGCACAGACACATGTTGAGAACATTATGTCAGGCCTACTGACAGTAAGGTAGAGCAAGGATCCAATTATGCTTCTGTACTTGGTTTCATCAAAAGGTTTCCCTTTCTCATCCTTGTCGAGAGACATAGTTGAGCCCATTGGAGTCCTCATAGAGGTTGCGTTCTCCATTCCGAATTTCTTAATTAGCTCTTTGGTGAATTTGGTCTGTGAGATGAAAATTACATCTTCAGATTGTTTCACTTGAAGCCCTAAGAAATACTTCAGCTCGCCCATACTGCTCATTTCAAACTTCCCTTGCATAAGTTTTGAGAACTTTTTGCAGAGGTTGTTATCTGTAGAGCCAAAGATAATGTCATCGACATAGATTTGCACTAGCAAAATCTTGCCTTTTATTTCCCTAAGAAATAATGTCTTGTCTATCTTTTCCCTTGTGAACTTGTTCTCAAGTAAAAAGGTAGACAGCGTTTCATACCAAGCTCGAGGAGCTTGTTTCAGACCATATAGGGCCTTGTGCAGAAAATAGACATGATCGGGAAAGTTAGGATCAACGAAACCTGGAGGTTGTTCCACGTACACTTCCTTCTTTAAGTTACCATTCAGGAAGGCCGACTTCACATCCATCTGATAGACGGTGAAGCCTTTGAGGGCAGCATATGCTAGGAACAACCTTATTTCCTCCAGTCTGGCTACTGGAGTATATGTCTGGTCGAAGTCGATTCCTTCTTCTTGACGATAGCCTTTAGCGACGAGTCTGGCCTTGTTCTTTATGATAGTCCCGTCTTCATCCATCTTGTTCCTAAAGACCCATTTTGTTCCAATGATGTTCTTTCCCTTGGGTCTTGGAACCAGCATCCACACATTGCACCGCTTGAACTGATTTAGCTCTTCTTCCATTGCCAGTATCCATGATGCGTCTGAGTTTGCTTCCTCAAATTTCTTTGGTTCAACCTGTGAAAGAAAACTCAAATGAAGATTCTCATTAGTTGTACCTCTCGGAGTTCTGACGCCATCCCGGGGATCTCCTATGATCTGGTTCATGGGGTGATCCTTCAGATGTCTGAGCTCTAGAGTCCTTGCATCTGGATTATCTTCAAGCACCGGAGTGATTTCTTCATCCTGGAAGACTTCTTCATTTTGATCATCAGCCTCTCCAATAGGAGTGGGAGTGGTGATCTTCATGAACTTCTCGCCTTCTTCTTCGGACGGATCATCCAAGCTAGTTTCTTTCAGCTTTTCACCATGCATCTTCAATGAGCACACTAGACGGATTGCTTTGCAGCAAGCTCGTCTCATCAAATACAACATGTATCGATTCTTCCACCACCAGGGTTTTTCTATTAAAAATCCTATATGCCTTACTATGGCTACTATATCCTACAAAAGTACCTTCAAAGCTCTTTTCGCTGAACTTGGTGGTATGATACTTGCCATTGTTAAGTACGAAGCATTTGCAGCCAAAGATTCTAAAGTAGGAGACTGTTGGTTTTCTGCCTTTCAGAAGTTCGTAAGGAGTCTTATTGTGGTCTTTGTTTATGAGTGCTCGATTTTGCACGTGGCATGCAGTGTTGACGGCCTCGGCCCAGAAGTACTCCGGTAGTGAAGCATCACTCAACATGGTCCTGCAGGCCTCTATGAGTGTTCTGTTCCTTCTCTCAGCCCCTCCATTTTGTTGTGGAGTACGAGGAGAGGAAAACTCATGAAAGATACCTAAGCTTTCACAGAATTCTGTCATGGCCCCAGATTTGAACTCTGTTCCGTTGTCACTTCTGATTTTGACTATGGAGCAGTTGTATTCATTCTGGACTTGCCTGACAAAATTGGTAAAGATGTCGAAGGTATCTGACTTGTGTTTAAGAAAGAACACCCACGCAAAGCGCGAGTAGTCATCAACAATTACCAATGTATATTCCTTGCCTCCCAAACTTCTAATCTGCAGTGGACCAAACAAGTCCACGTGCAATAGATGGAGACATCTGTTAGAGTCTTTGCCAACAGTGCTTTTAAAGGTAGCCCTTGTTTGCTTGCCTTTTACGCATGCATGACAAGGTCTGTCTTTGACGCATTTGACATTTGGGGCATCACGTACCAAGTTCATTGAAAATAATTTATTAATAGTTTTGAAATTAATATGTGCTAGTCTCTTGTGCCATTGGTCACCAAGAGACGCACTATCTTTTGCCAAAAGACACACTGGTGTGGAGGAATCTATACAAATGAAATTTAAACAGAAAATGTTCCTGCTTCGAGTGCCGGATAGAATCGTTTCCATATTATCAACGGATTTTATCAAGCACTTATCAGCATGGAACTCAACTATGTATCCTTTGTCGCAGAGTTGGCTTATGCTAATGAGATTGTGTTCCAATCCTTCAACATAGGCCACATCCGAGAAGGATACATTGCCGTTAGTAATCATACCATAGCCTCTAGTAATCCCACGGTCTGAACCTCCAAAGATGACCTTTGGTCTGTTCACGACTGGAGTAAAGTTCTGAATGAGGCTCCTCATCCCGGTCATATGCCGAGAGCATCCGCTGTCCAAGTACCAGATAGGCATTTTGTTGGCCTTTGGACATCCCTGCAATCACAATCAATTAGCCTTAGTAACCCAAACACGTTTGGGTCCTTGGTCTCGGGTTAGAGTGCTCCCCCTACGAGTGTTGGCATTATGAGCGGTCTTTCTCATATTGCTGACATGAGGGATTGCAACGTTTCTGGAATTGAACCAGCAATCTATGGCGAAGTGATCAACCTTGCCATAGCACCAACAGTCAAATCTGTTGTATCTTTGCCTCAAGATCTCCTGCTTGACCTTTTAGGACTTTGGTCTAGCAGGGGTAGCATTCTTGGAGGAAGATGTCTCATGGTGATGGCAATCACATGGCTTCTTCTCCTTTATAGGCTTTTCTACAGCAGACTTTGTCTTTGGTGCATTCTTAAAGTTATGCCCATGATTGAAAGGGTCATAGCTCTGAAGAACAACTTCTTCATAAGGTGCCTTAAAGACACTTTCGCCAAAGTTTCGGGGTCGAGCCCATCCTTGATAGCGGGACTTTGGCTCTACATGAGTAGGCCTAGCAAAGTGCCCGTATGATGAGTCAAAATCAAACTCATTTGTTGGAAAGATGACCTTTCTGAATGTGGTTTGATTTTGAGGGGCTTTTCCCTTTTCTTCGGCTGAGGCCTTTTTGGCGGCCTTATTTTTTCGTTGATTCTTGTTTTTCCTAGAGGATTTACTAGGAGCTTCTTCATGGCCTAGTCCAGCTCCCTTAGCCTTTGCTGAGAATTCAGCAATGAATGGAAGAATTGTTTTGTGCTTAGAGAAACTCTCAACAAGTTTCCTTTCAGCCGCGAGTTCGGCTTCCAAACCTTTGATGATCTTCTCCTTCAGGTCAAGGTGCTCAAGAGCCTTGTTATATTCTTCAATAGTATAATTGAAGTTTTCCTCGAGGGAGTCAGTCTTTGCGACTTTCTCTCTCAAGTTGCTCTCTTCGGCTTTTAGAGATTTGATCTCTTTAGCCTGAGTCTTCACGACTCGACGACATTTGTCGTAAGCCATGATTAACTCCTTGTACTGGGCCATCAATTCTGACTCATCGTCAGAGGAGCTACTCTCGCAATCATGTTCAGAGACTTCAGACTCTGAGAGAGGGGGGTGAGAGTTTACCTTCCCAGTGAACTGGGGCTCTTGTTCATCATCTGTTTGAGCCATTAGCCCAAAGTAAGCTTCTTCTTCTTCGCTTGACTCTGAGGAGTCGGAGTCGCTAAGAGTCTTGCTCCTTTTGGCTATGAGGTTCTTCTCTTTCCTCTTCCTGTTGTGTGAGGATTTCTTGTCTTCCCTTCTACCACCCTCCTTCTTCTTGTGAGGGCAGTCAGCAATGACGTGACCTGGCTTATTGCAACCGTAGAAAATGATGTCAGTTGAAACGTATTTGTTCTGTTTAGTGTTGTACCTGTCGTGGCTGCTTGAGCCTTTTCTTTGTCGATCGTCATCGCGCCGCGATCTTCTGTGTGAGGCATCCTTGCCTTTCTATTGTTTCTTTTTATTAAGAAACTTCTTGAATTGCCTTGAGAGCAAGGAGAACTCTCCTTCAGAAAGTTCAGAGCCTGAGGTGCTGGGCTCTGATGTTTCTTCTTCTTCATCAACTTCTGGAGCTGGAGCGGTGGAGGCAGCCTTAGTCTTTCTGGAGGTGTCTGCCTTCAGAGCGACAGATTTCTCCTTTAGAGCAGACCTGCCCTTCTCTTCTTCAGCTTTTCTTGTATTGATTTGGAGTTCATAGGACATAAGCTTTCCAAAGAGATTTTGCGGGTCCGTTTCAGCTAGCTTCCCGAACTCCCTGATGGCACATACCTTGTTATCCCATTCCTTGGTTAGGGATCTCAAGAATTTGTCGTTCAGTTCTCCGTTTGTGAAGACACGGCCATACACCCTTAGGCCATTTACAATCTTGAAGAAGTTCTCAAAGGTGTCGGCAATTGTTTCCTTGTTCCCTTGTCGGAACGCTTCATATTTTTGATTGAGAAGGGATCTCCGATCATCTCTTACTTCTTCAGTCCCTTCCATCAAAGTGACTAAGGAGTGCCACATCTCCTTAGCTGATTGACAGTGAATCAAATTCTGCAGCATCGAGTCATCGACTGCACTTGCTATGATGTTCTTAGCTTTCTTGTCGAGAGAGACAAGTGCAATCTCGTCTTTGTCGAGATCCATTAGCTTTTTCGGAACTCTCTTGGTAGGGTCGATAGTGGACATAGTCATGGGAACGTAAGGCACCTTCTTCAATGATCATGAAGATCCTTGGATCCACAGCTTCCATGAAAAATTTTATACTTTCTTTCCACATGGGAAAGTTGTTTTTGTTGCACAGAGGAAGCTTGGCGAAATCTTTGCCCTTGTCCATTTTATGGTATAATCTTCCAGACAACAGATCTGATCTGATCAAGGTGTTAACCTTTTAACGATCAACCTCGCTCTGATACCAATTGAAAGAAAACTGTTGTCGACCTAAATCACCTAGAGGGGGTGAATAGGTGGTTTGTGCGTCTTTTGCGGAATAAAAATTAATTAGAGCACTGCACAAAAATATCTACCAATATCACAGACGACACAAGATGTATAGTGGTTCCCCAACCTTGGGTACATCCACTTTCCCTCACCGATTTAGCAATCAACTAGACTCGGCTACTCCACTATCTCGGATCAAAAACCGATCCTACCCTCGGAACAAAGTTCCTACAAACTCGATCCAAACAAAACGGATCTACACCTCGGAAGATAGCACTTCCTACAAACTCGGAGTGAAAAACTCCTACACTCGGAGAAGATTTCTCCTACAAGATTAATAAAGAGTATACAAGAATACAAACAGTAAATCACTCAGATCTGAAAGAAATGACCAGGATCTTCTTCTTTTCAACTTTGTAGCACTTTCAAAAATCGGTGAAGAAGTTCTCGGCCTCGATCTGGATCTACTCGCTTTTACAGAAATCGAGAGAGAATATGATCAATGAAGTCGATCTCGATCTGTAACTTTTCTTCAGAATAAACCTTTGAAAGTAGAAGCTTTTGCAGGAGAAGAAGGCAGCGGCGACGGCTTCCGTTTCGCGAAAGTCATAGAGAGGCGGATGAAGAATATTTCACGAAAAAGAGATTACAAGAAAGCTTTTGAGAAAACTTAGGGTTTGTCATTTTCTGATAGGACCTTTTATAGGAGAGACTAACGGTCATAATCAGTCATAATGATGTACACGTGTACCAATCTTGTCGCATGATTTGAAAAATCCCGTCAGAAAAATGACTTACAAAATTTTCGGAAATATATGGCCAACTACACGAGTAAGTCAATAACTACTCGATTAGTTGAATAGCTACTCGAGTATATGATGGGAAACATACTCGGGTAAGTATAAACAGACTACTCGAGTATATAGAGATCAACTACTCGAGTATATAGACAGAACTACTCGAGTATACTAAGAGACCTACTCGAGTATATAGAGGATCTACTCGAGTACTAGAAGAGCTACTCGAGTATATTACATAACCTACTCGAGTACATGAATTACTACTCGAGTGGAATACTTAGAAAAATTCTAAAGAGGTCTGCTGGCAACTACTCGAGTAGATGAACTAAACTACTCGAGAGGAAGTAACCTACTCGAGTAGGTGAATCTTCTACTCGAGTAAAAGACTTAGAAAAAAAATTCTGAAGTAGGGAAACTGCAAGGTACACGGGTGACACATGAACTACTCGAGTAGGTAAAATGAACTACTCGAGTATGTACCTATCTACTCGAGTATGTGAGTATACTTACTCGAGTATATGACTTAGAGAAATTTAGATGAGAAAAACCTTATGGCACTCGGGTATAATGAGTGATCTACTCGAGTATATAAGCATGCTACTCGAGTATATAACTTGGTCTACTCGAGTAGGTGACTTAGCTACTCGAGTATATGACTATGTCTACTCGAGTACAAGATTCCTTTACTCGAGTAACTTATACCCAGACTACTCGAGTAGGTGAAAGCTCTACTCGAGTAAAACACTTAGAGATTTTCTGATATTGGAAAAACTTATTCTTCTAGAGTAGCCAACTTCCAATGCCTTTCCCATACTCCAATAGCTTGAATATGAAGTGTATCCCAATAGAGAGACCACACATGAGTCAACACCTTGGAATATGCAATGAGGGATTGCAATGCACAGTTCCTGTGTTTGGTGACCAACTGTGGGCTGACATTGGTCCACACTTCCCAGTGAAACTCATGCAAACATATAGCTCAAACCAAGCATCAAATACAACTTAATTCATCTTAGTTCCAGGGTGACTTCATCAAATCTGGGTTCATGTGAATGAAATACCCAACAGTCTAGATCTCTTAACTAATACTATAATAGAATCTAGAGATGCTATTTTTAGGATAAATTCTTTAAAGATAAACCTTATGCTTTCACGTATGCCAACCACTAACAGTAAGACTATTGTTGAGCCAGAACTAAGAATCTCTTACATTGCGCATATAGACACTAATGGTTTAGAATTTAAATGGTTGTCTAATATATAATGAGTGCCTAAATGCTTCGATACAGATAAAGTGAATTTAAATGGTTTTTTCCATTATATTCGGGGATAATCTCCCTATTGGACATAAGATCAAAAGATAATGTAACAGATGTCCATATTAAATGCCTATCTAAGTTTTGTACATCTAAAACATCATGGGAGATGAGATTAAAGTCTATTTAGTATGACTTAATACCATTTTTATGTTTTAAATTTTAGAACTAAAGTCTGCTTACATTCGAGCTTCTATGTTCGGCACACTAAAGTATTTCAGATCCTTTCTGATGAAAGCTAGAGATGAATAGTTGTCTGTCATTCCAAACATGATAACTTACACAATTATTTCTATTTAAAGGGGTATTTGGGTATCATTCCAAAAAAGAAAACTGAAGTTGTTGATATGTATCTTTATATTATGATTATTAATTTTTTAATTCCAAACTTGTTGATATAATGGTCGCAGCTTGTGTATCATTTCAAACTTGATGGTATAACACAATTGTGAAATGGTTAATATTCTTAATAATCGAAGGAACATGCTTTGATTTTATAAAATCAAATGTTCTATTTTTTGTAAATTAGATAAAAATGCTGATTTGTGATTCTTTTTTCCTGATTAATGTATTACGTTCATTTACTACTAGAACTAATCACTTTATCTTTCATAGCAAATGTTTGAATTCATAGAGATTTGTCTCATAACATTCTTATTTTAACTGTTTGCAAATCAAAAGGAGAATGAAGGAGAGTAAGTTGATTTCGACCTAGATGATGATAATTTGTGGCTTGCGTAGTGCAGAGAACAGTCATCAGTTTGAGAAAAGCAATGAAGAATGCGGTATAGATGAAAGTACAAATACAAACAGACTAATGACAATTTCATGCATCGTAAATTCAGCAAGAATTCAAAGAACGTTCATAGAAATATAAAGTTGAATACCAAATTCTGAAGCGATTGAGGGCCTGTTTTGGTGGGCTTTTAACTCCTGTTTCATTTTCTGGAAAACGGTACCACACTTAAGAAACTGTTTGGATTGTCTATCTATGGGAAAAGCAACCGCGAAAAACTCCATTTTCTCATCTTTTGGAAATTCACTTGTCACCTACTTTTCAACCTTTTCGAAAAGCACCTACTCATCCCAAAAAAGCTTATCTCTTAAAAAAATCTTCAACTTGATTTTTTTTGTGCAGGTGCAATTTTTTTCCGGGCATAATTTTTTTGCCCGGGAGGGTTTTTTTGCCAGGGTGCGAATTTTTAGGTCGGGTGAGAATTTTTTGTCCGAGCAGGCATTTTTCGCCCAAGGGCGGGGTATTTTGCCCGGGTGCGGTTTTTTCGTCCGAGTGAGGTTTTTTCCCTCATGCTTGATTTTTTTCAACCGGGCGCATTTTTTTCGCTCGGGCTAAATTTTTCGTTCGGGCATGATTTTTTCGCTCGAGTGTGTTTTTTTTCATCCGGGTGTTATTTTTTTGGCAGTGCACAATATTTTTTGCCCGGGCTCGATTTTTTTGTCTGAGCGTGTTTTTTCTCCCGAGATGATTTTTTTATCCGAGCACGATTTTTTCGTTCTGGCCCGATTTTTTCACCCGGACATGAATTTTTTGCTCGTGCCCGATTTTTTTCTCGGGGTACGAGGTTTTTCGTCCGGGTGTGTTTTTTTCCCTAAGTGCGGTTTTTTCGCTCGTGCACGATTTTTATTCACCCGAACGTGTTTTTTTCACCCGGGCCAATTTTTTCTTCCCGACGTGATTTATTCGCACCAGCGCGATTTTTTGCCCGGGCGCAATTTTTTCACGCGGGCGCAATTTTGTCACTCGGGAGCGTTTTTTCGCCAGAGCGCGAATTTTTTGCCCGGGTGCGATTGTTCTCCTGGGCACTATTTTTTCGCGCGGGAGCAAATTTTTCATCGGAGCTTGTTTTTTTTCGTCGGAGAGCAGTTTTTTATCCAAGGCGTAATTTTTTCACCCATGCGGAGTTTTTTCGTCTCGGCGCGAATTTTTGGCCCGGGCGCTGTTGTTTTCTCTCGGTCGCGAATTTTTCAACCGAGCACGAATTTTTCGCCCGCTCGCAAATTTTTTTGCACGGGCGCGATTGTTTTTCGCAGGGAGCGGTTTTTTTCGACCGGGCTCAATTTGTTGCCTTGCCGTGATTTTTTCACTCGTTCGTGATGTTTTTGCCTGGCCGCATATTCTTTTTTTCCAGGATGTTATTTTTTTCGCTCAAATGCATTCTTTCGCTTTCCGGCGAAATTATCAAGTTCGTGAGAAAATATCGTGTCCGGGTTAAAAATTCACGCCTTTGCAAAAAAATCTCACCCGAGCGAAATATTCGCATCTGGCCTAAAAATTCGCACCCCGCCGAAAAATTCGCGCACGGATGAAAAATTCACGCATGACCGAAACATTCGCTGTCGGCCGAAAAATTCGCTTCCGTCTAAAAAATTGGCACTGGGGGATGTACAACCCCATATCTAGCTAGTAGTGGGCGACAGGAACCAGATCAGCAAAGATCGACAGTCCGGCTCATCCAGGTGGGGTGAACTGTTTGGGGGGCAAGTGGAGCAGGCTAGCTCACACTCGCACCAGGGGCTCGGCGAGCAGCGTACGAGTGCAGCAGTCTGGCTCGCACTTTCCCAAGGAGGCTCGGCGGGGAGCAAGCGAGTAGGACAGGTCGGGCCCCTACTCGCCTTGGGGGGATAGAGACAGCCAACCTGGATTACACGTAGCTGTTTGGAACAGCGGAAGTTGGCTATTTTTCGGTTGTTTTCAGAAATCTATAAATAGGACCCAAGAGGTACCTTAGAAGGCATGCTTACTTGTGCCTCGGTCTTATTGAGCTTTCTGAGGTATCCTTAGCTCGTCATTTGGCTAGGGAGGGGAAGCTCTCTAAGATTTTCCGGGTGTGTGGTGGGACCTCCATGCCGAGCCCTTGGGTCTGTTCCTCATTCTCTTCACACAATCATTTGGCTCGTGAGGGAGAAGTAGGTGTGTGATCACCCCTTTCCCTACGGGTGACTCCACAAGAGACCGAGTTTTCGATTTCAACATTTTGGTGCGATGAGCGTGGATCGTGGTCAACACTGAAAATCTTCAGCAGCTAGAAGACTTGAGGAGAAGGGCAAGGTTCAGATAGGGCCGACTCACCACCCCCTCCGCCTCTCGCCACGATGGGGATGTTCGAGGACTTCAAAAAGGAAGTGCTTGGCCTCGTCAGATTTGCACTCGGCGAGCGAGATGAGTGCTCGACACCAGCTATTCCAATTTCCACCGCACCGGCTCTAGGAGAGGATGCCCAGGCTCGGCGACCTGGGAAGGAGGTTGTAGAGGAATGGAGAGGATGCGAGCTCCCCGGGCGAGTCCTTTTCCTGGGCTCAGCGAGCGGAGGCCGGATCTGCGAGATGGGGGTGCGAGACCCTCAGGCTCACCCAGCAGGGGAAGCCCTTTTAGCAAGTTGGTTCCTTCTGCCCCAGTTCAAAAGGGGTTCAGGGAGTCGAAGATGTCTTACTACACCGGGAGGAATGACCCGGTCCAGCACATCTAGTGGTTTGAGGATGTGGTGTCAATAAGACAGATGTCTAATGCCTTCAAGTGCAGACTCTTTTCCATCACCCTAAAGAAGAAGGCGAGAGAGTCTACACAGACCCCGAGCAGATCCCGCGGTCAGGATCTCACCTAGCTGGCAGGGCTGGACGTCACTCGAGAGAGTCTACCCATACCCCGAGCAGATCTCGCTGTCAGGATTTCATATAGTTGAAAGGGCTGGATATTACTCGGGAGAGTCTACTCAGACCCCGAGCAGATCCCACTATCAGGTTGTCACCTACCTGGCAGAGCTGGATTACACTCGAGAGAGTCTATCCAGAAACCCAGCAGATCTCGCTGTCAAGCTTTCACCTAGCCGGCAGGGCTGGATGTCACTCAAGAGAGACTACCCAGACCCCGAGCATATCTCAATGTTAGGCTTTCACCTAGCGGTAGGAGTGGATGTCACTCGAGAGAGTCTACCTAGATGTCGAGCAGATCCAGCTGTCAGGATCTCACCTAGCTGGCAGGGTTGGCTGTCACTCGAGAGAGTCTTCCCTAACCCCGAGCAGATCCTACTATCAGGCTCTCACCTAACTGGCAGGGCTGGATGTCACTCGAGGGAGTCTACCGAGACTATGAGCAGATCCTACTATCAAGATTTCATCTAGCTGGCAGGGCTGGATGTCACTCGAGAGAGTCTACCTAGACCTCAAGTAGATCCTGCTGTCAAGCTTCCATCTACCTCGTAGGGCTGGATGTCACTCGAGAGAGTCTACCCAGACCCTGAGTAGATCCCGCTGTCAGGCTTTCATCTAGCTGGCAGGGCTGGAAGTCACTCGAGAGAGTCTACCCTGACCCTGAGCAGATCATACTATCCGGCTTTCATCTAGCTGATAGGGCTGGATGTCACTCGGGAGAGTCTACCCAGACCCCGAGAAAATCCCGTTGTCAGGCTTTCACCTAGCTGGCGGTGCTTGATGTCACTCGAGAGGGTCTACCCAGAGCCCGAGCAGATCTTGCTGTCAGGCTTTCATCTAGCGGGTAGGGCTGGATGTTACTCGATAGAGTCTACCCAGACCCCGATAAAATCCCACTGTCAGTCTTTCATCTATCTGGAAGGGCTGGATATCCCTCGAGAGAGACTATCCAGACCCCAAGAAGATCTCAAAGCCATGCTCCCACCTAGCTAGCAAGGCTGGATGTCACTCAAGAGAGTCTACCCAGACCCCGAGCAGATCCCGCTTTCAGGCTCTCACCTAGCAGGCAGGGCTGGATGTCACTCAAGTGACACTATCCAGACCCCGAGTAAATCCCTCTTTCAGGCTTTCAACTAGCTGACAGGGCTGGATATCACTCGAGAGAGCCTACCCATACCCCGAGTAGATCCCGCTGTCAGGCTTTCACCTAGATGGTAGGTGTCACAACCCACATTTTCTCCGAATTTAAGAAGTATCAGAGTACGAGAAAACACGCGTCGTGAAGCCACGTCGAACAGGGGATAACTGTCGACGCACAGGCGAACACCATCTAACTAGACTATGAAAATCCATAAGTTTAATGATTAGAAAAATCAGTTATATTTTAAAGGCCGTATCCCTCGGCTCAGTGGATCACCTAGTCCACAGTTTAAAAACTATACTTATACGCAGCGAAAAATACTTTATTTATATTTGACATCCTATGAGAGTGCATAAGTGACCCCCGAGGTCAACTAATACTATGCAAGACTCTAGATTTATTTTATATTATAAGTAAGAAAATGATCTTTTTTTACGTTGCTTGGAAAGTAGTGTATGAGTTTTATAAACCTGTTGATCATGAGATATACTTCTAATAGTATTTTAAGGTTTAAAAGTAACTAGCAACCTAGCATAAATCTTCCCAAGAGCAAGTAGACTATCTCCAGAAAGGTAGAAGTTAAATAAACATATCTAGTATCATAAGGTAAAACTACCGGTGGGCGCCAACAAACTGACATGAACCGACTGACAAGTATGTATATCTATAAGGAAATAGGAAAACTACCTCACAACAGCAAGAGGGAGATCCCTACAACTCAAGGGATCACCGGCAACACCACAGCAAATCTAGCCGCCTACCCGGCTACTAATCAGAACCTGAGGCATTCAGAAAAAAAAGAATACCTCAACAAGTAAAACAAGAAAATTTGAATTACGGCATTAAATCAAAATGGAACAAAGAGAGTAATTAAACATGACAATAAATACAAACACTGTCCAAAGTAAGCAAAAGTACACCAAGTATCAGGTAAGAACAACGAGCCTTGCCCAAATCCTGCAGAGGCTATAAGGCAAAAGACAAGAAAACCTGCCCCAATATATTGCATTCAACCAGGAAGAAACACCTAACAATCCTAATTTGTGAGTAATGGAAGTAGTAAAACATCATGGACCTGAGTTGGTGACCAAAAACAGTCCCCCAAACAAAACAGTTCCAACAAAAAAAATTTCACTGTGACAGCACAAAACCACCACAAACCCAGCCCGTACCTGCGATTAAAAGGTGTCGGCCACATCAATACCAAGCCCGTACCTGGGACTAAAAAAGTGGCGGCCACGACTCGCACACAAAACATCCCACTCATTTAGAGCGTCAAAATACCACTACCTCCCATAACCCACGATTTGGCCCTCAAAACAAAGGATGAACGAAAGGCCGACAAGACATCCCCCTAGAAGGTAATCACTCGGGAAGAAAAGAAACAGAAAAGGAATAACGTCGATCCCAGCTTACAGGAATAAACGATCACGGTTACAGGAATCGTCGAACTCAGTTCAACGATTTTCATCGAACACTAAACGCAGGAAAACAAATCGTCGAACGCAGCTCGACGATTTTCATCGAGCGCAGGAAAAATCGCCGAACGCAGGATAATCGTCGAACGCAGCTCGACAATTTTTGTCGAACACAGGTCCAGGAAAAATCGTCGACTCAGCTCGACGATCTTCGCCAACCACAGGCAATCGGAGATCGTCGATCTCAGTTCGACGATTATCGTCGAACTCAGATCGACAATCTTCGTCGATCTCAAGCTACCAGAGATCGTCGATCTCAGTTCGACGATCTTCGTCGAACTTAGGTCGACGATCTTCGCAGAACTGGATGCGTTGAGTACACCGCAATCCTGTACAACCACCTTCATTTCCGACCAATCCTCTTAGCCTAATTCGATCCTATTACTCGCAATGTAAGTATGAAAATCCACTGCTACTAATTCTAGGGCTGATAGGCTAATTGCTACCCAAACCGAGATTAACAGGGAACTATTGACTAAAAAAAATAAGACTACAGCAACCCGGCCGGAAACTTGGAGTTTTAGATCTTGAGAAAATGCAAAAAGAAACATAAAGGAGCATTTATGGTTTAAGAACCACATGATTTTGACGGAAAAACAGAGCAAAATAATAATCTCGGGAAACATGAATGATTACAGCAAATATGACCATGAAAAGGAGAAGAAAAACTTGGCAAGGTTAGGAGCACAACTTGCCTCAAATTCCAGCAATTTATCTTGCACAGCCCTTCCTCTCTCTCTCTCTCGGCTCCAGCCGCAACAGCACCTAAACATGATTGTAAAGTTTTAATGGCGGAAAAGGATCAAACCTAAAATTCCGAGACCCCTAGAAACACCACGAAAATTGAATCTCTTACCGTAGGAATGAAGGTCTAGGAGAGAGTAATCCAAATCCGCTTTCGGAATCGAATTCCGTCCACTAACGCTCCCAGAATCGGCGTTTGAAGGGTAGCAGGGTTGGAGGTTTTTCTTCCCCTCGAACAGGCGACGGTTTCTCAATAGACAATGAATAGTCCTAATTTCTAAACCTGAGGCTTTAAATATATAAGCAGTGGCTAAATCCCAAATACTTTCTCTCCCTAGCCAACCCAAAAGCTGCCAGCCAACCTTTCACCATAACTGCTACTTCTAAAAAAAAAACCTATATAGAATACATAATATCTCATTATTATAAATAAAATACAAAACGACGCGAACCCTAACATCCTTGGAATTCGACGAAATTCACACCGTAGCTAATTACCCACGCTAGGAACGCAACGACAAAGTCGAAATCAACTTTCGACGAACAAAACTCGGGTTATCACTACCCGAAGCCAAAACACAAGCATCCCCCGAGAGGCCTCACCGGTCACCAAAACAGACCCGACTTGCTAGGGAATCTTGCCAAAAGGCTACCAACAACCACACAAGGAACCTATAGAGCTAAGACCACGCTTTAACAAACAACACATGCTGAAAACGCGTCAACGTAACGTCAAACGAGAATTAAATAATCGCAGAAAAATCGGGGGCGTTACAGTCACTCCCCCTAAAAGAAAGTTTAGTCCCGAAACTTTACATACACAACTTCTACTATAGAAGGAAAGTAACAAAACAAGAGTTACTAGAAAGAAAACGTACCAAACAAATCAGGGGAACAGTTGAGGGTGAGCCTCCATCATAGCCGACTCTAGCTCCCAAGTCACGCTTTCTAAATCCTGATTCTTCCATAGAACATTCACCATCGGGATAGACTTTGTCCGTAGCACCCGATCTTGAGTATCCAAGATGCGGAATGGCACCTCAACATATGAAAGATTTGGCTCCAACGGGGGCACAACATCCAAGAATTGCCCACTGCTTCGCACACACTTCTGTAATTGGCTTACATGAAATATGATGAGTACGATTATGATAGGCTTTTTACTATCATAATTGTAATCATGTCTACCATTTCCTGCCCTTTTGTGTTGATTTCATGATAATATCAAAGAAACTATCGTATCATAGATAGAAGAGCGTATTTAGAAGTCTTTGGCAGTTCTTATAATAAACCATTTACTGAGTCTATCATTTTTCTATGGCAGGTAATGCCAACCAATGGACCTAAAAGTCTCGGAGCAAACAGAGGAGTTCACGGAGTCTACATGGCTGATGACAGGACGAAAATTTGGTGCACACGGCCAGACACACGGCCGTTTGCCTACCCGTGTCCTATGCACCTGGAGCTGAAGAGTTTGGGCGCAGACGATGGAACCTCACACGACCAGACCCACGCCCGTGTGCCTACCCGTGTCAGCTTTGCACACGGCTGACAACAAACCCGTGTCTGAAGAACACGGCCGCACACACGGCCGTGTCCATACCCGTGTCATCTGACACGGCCCACTACCAGACACGCCTGCTCGTGGGGAACCGTCCAGGAACCGCCTAGGAACCGTCCACACGGCCTGCCACACGGCCGTGTGCGACCCCGTGTCCGACCTGTTTGCAAGGGAACTATAAATTTCCTGTAGAAAAATTTGTTTAGAACTTTTGGATTTTTTATGGATTGGAGAACTGCTGGAGGCCGAAGGGGAGCATCCAAGACAAGGAGGATTGAAGGGTATTCCTATGTATTTTCATTTAATCATTAACCCCTTTGAATCCTTTCTTTCTCTTGATGATCCAACTTCAATTTATGTTTTAATTTGCATGAATTTCTCTTTGAACATTCTAGTAATCATGTATCACCTTGTTTATGTTGCATTTGTAGTATTTTATTTGTGTTTATTCTTGCAAACAAAGAGTTTAATCATCCTTATGAATTACTTATTTGTTTTACACAATTTGCAATTGGCTAGATTGAGAAATTGGTTCTTTGCAATGCTTTTGGTATGTTCATATTGTGATGATAATTCCCTTTGTAATTCAAACTTTATGATCGAGAGATATTTTGTTTGGAAAATTAGAACACGAATAAAAGGATTCATGTTAATTTAGCGATAACATTCATGAAATTATGTAGTAATAAAGGTATTTTGCTTAATGCGAACTTGAGTGTTGTGAATTGTTCGAGAGAAAATTTACTATCTTAGGTTTAGATCTGGAATTGCTCGAGAGAGAATTTTGATGAAAAATTAACCTTTACATTGCACAAATTTAACAGTATTTTCATGTCATGATCGCTTAGAATTGAACTAGTAAATGAAATTGTTCATGTAATTATTTAAAAGCTTCATGTTTTTATCGTTTTTATTTCTCCAATACTGAATTATCCAATTGGTCATAGTTAGGTTAATGTAGTTTAAATATCACTTTTGTTTAGAGGTATGATAATAAAGGGAGGGTGAGTACGAATAGTTGAAACGACCCGGTGGAATACGACACGAGATGTAGATTTCTCATATATTACGATTGATAGGTGCGCTTGCTTGAATGCTAATTCAATCTAGTTTATGTCCATCTACATAATTGTATTAGAATGTAGAATGAAATCGCATTGAGTTATTACTTGTTAGCAAGAAAAATCATCAAGTTTTTGGCGCCGTTGCCGGGGACTCGTTTTCAATATTTTGAAATCCTAATCTTTATTGATCTACCAATTTTCATTTATATAGTTGTAAATTAGTATTTGTATAATTATATTGCGTAATATTTTTTTGTAGTCTATTAGTCTATGACCAGGGGCAGAAATTCTGGGCTAGCACCATTTCATCCTGACCCAGAACGAATTCTCCATAACACTAACTTAAGGGACGTGGGAATTAATACCACAAATATTTCAAACGGACTATCAGAAGAGGAGACAGTAAACCAAGGAGAGAATCATCTTGAAAACTTAGATATCATGGCCAACCAAAATGAGCAAACCATGTCTGACTTTGCTGGACCTAATCTCCAAGGAACCGGGTCGAGCATCGTTAGACCACCGATAGCTACCAATAATTTTGAATTGAAGCCTAGTGTGATACAGATGGTTCAACAGTATGTCCAGTATGATGGCTTGCAAGATGAGGATCCTAACACCCACTTGGCCGGATTCTTAGAGATATGTGACACATTCAAGATCAATGGTGTTTCCAACGACGCCATTCGATTGAGATTGTTTCCATTTTCTTTAAGGCATAAGGTGAAGTAGTGGTTGAATTCCTTACCTAGAGGGTCGATCACTACTTGGGACATGATGGTTGAGAAATTTCTGATGAAGTATTTTCCACCTGCGAAGACTGCGAAGTTAAGGAATGACATCTCTACGTACATTCAATTGGAGTCTGAATCGTTGTACGACACATGGGAACGATTCAAGGAGTTGTTAAGGAGATGTCCCCACCATGCTCTACCTTCATGGCTTCAGATTCAGACCTTCTATAATGGTCTAAATCCAGCCACTAAACAAATGATTGATGCGGCTAGTGGAGGAACTTTGAACAACAAGACACCTGAAGCGGCTTAGCAGTTGATAGAGGACATGGCAATGAACAATTACCAATGGACTACAGTAAGACAAAAGCCTAGCAAGCCCGCAGGAATTTATGAAGTAGATGCCGTCACCGCCTTAGCAATTCAAGTGGAGAAACTTCACCAAAAGATGGACAACCTTGCCTTAGCATCACCTTCCATGGCACCTCAACAATGGGACCCTTCATGCACTGGAATGCCTAGTTGTGAACCGCAAGTTCAAGAGCATGTTGACTATATGGGTAACAATACTAGGCCACCTTTCAATCAAGCCAACAACCCATATAGCTCTACATATAATCCTGGATGGCGAAACCACTCCAATTTCTCTTGGGGAGGACAAGGAAATCAAGGGAAGCAAGGAAGCCTACATTGGAAGATGTGCTTACCAAATTCATGCAAACTACCGATGTAGCCTTCCGAAATCAAGAGGGTTCAATTCGGAACTTGGAAAATCAGATTGGTCAGCTTGCAAGGATGGTTTCTGAAAGGCAGCAAGGAACACTTCCAGGGAATACAGAGATAAATCCAAGGGAGCATGCAAAAGCCGTTCAATTGAGGAGCGGAAAGGAGTTACAAGACCCAAGGCCTGCAAAAGAAGCACCCAAAATGGAGTCTAGCGGCGAAGGACCAAGCGAGATGAACGTACAACCGATGGAGTACCAACTAGCATTACCATACCCAACAAAGCATAGCAAGGAGTGCATGGATGCGCAGTATGGTAAATTTTTATCTATGTTTAAGCAATTACATGTTAATTTACCTTTTTCTGAAATTATTCAAATGCCTAAATATGCAAAATTTCTTAAGGATTTGATTTCTAATAAAAAGAAAATAGAAGAATTATCATTAGTAACATTAAGTGAAGAATGTTCTGCTATTTTGCAAAATAAATTGTCACAAAAACTTAAGGATCCCAGTTCATTTTCAATTCCATGCTTAATCGGTGATTTACAAGTAAATAAGACTTTAGCAGATCTAGGAGCAAGTATAAATTTAATGCCTTATAAACTATATCTGAAACTAGGCCTAGGAGAACTTAGCCCAACAAGAATGAGTATTCAATTAGCAGATCGATCGGTTAAGTATCCTAAAGGAATAGTAGAAGATGTATTAGTTAAGGTAGATAAATTTATATTTCCTGCTGATTTTGTTATTTTAGATATGGATGAAAATATCGAAGTACCACTCATACTAGGTCGTCCATTTCTAGCTACATCTAGAGCACTTATTGATGTTTTTGATGGTAAATTAGTATTGCGAGTAGGAGAAGATGAAGTCGCTTTTCAAATTGGCAATACTATGAAACAATCCTTAGATAACGATGATTATTGTTTTTTTTCTCATGGTATTGATGATTTTATGTCTTCTATAAATTCTAATTTTTATTATAAAGATCCTTTAGAAATTTGCATAACTAACAATTATCTAGAAGATGATAAAAATGATGACATTATTGAACATTTATTTTTTCTAGAAAATTGTGTTGCTATGAATAGAACAACGGAATATAGTTTAATTACTGAAGGAGATCATGAAATTCTTAAGAATAATACTAAGGATCCACCAATAGTAGAATTAAAAAAATTACCGGATCATCTTGAGTATGCATTCTTAGGAACAAATTCTTCAAAATTCGTTAAGTAAATATCATTTCTTAAATTCTTCGTACCCAGTTATCATTTCTTCAAATCTTTCCAAACTTGAAAAAGAAAAATTGATAACCGTATTGAAGAAATGTAGAGGTGCAATAGCGTGGCAAATATCTGATATAAAGGGTATTAATCCTAGTTTTTGCACTCATAAAATTCTTTTGGAAGAAAACTATAAGTCGTCTATTCAACCGCAACGTAGGCTAAATCCTAATATGAAAGAGGTAGTTAAGGCTGAGATTGTGAAGTTATTAGATGCTGGTATTATATATCCTATTTCAGATAGTTCATGGGTTAGTCCTGTCCAAGTAGTTCCTAAGAAGGGTGGCCTGACCGTAGTAGCAAATGATAGAAATGAATTAATTCCAACGCGAACAGTAACAGGTTGGCTTGACTAGGAAAGACCATTTCCCTCTTCCTTTCATTGACCATATATTAGAACGCTTATCAGGACACTCTTATTATTGTTTTCTAGATGGACTTTCTGGATATTTTCAAATTCCTATAGCACCAGAAGACCAAGAGAAAACAACATTTACTTGCCCATTCGGTACCTTTGCCTATAGACGTATGCCTTTCGGGTTATGTAATGCACCCGCCACATTTCAAAGGTGCATGCTAGCCATCTTTAACGAGTATGTTGAAGATATTATGGAAGTGTTCATGGATGATTTTTCAGTTTTTGTCGACTCCTTTGAGTTGTGTTTGAATAATTTAGAGAAAGTTCTTAGGAGGTGTGAGGAGACGAACCTAGCGCTTAGTTGGGAGAAGTGCCATTTCATGGTACAAGAAGGGTTAGTACTTGGCCCTAAAATTTCAAGCCAAGGAATTCAAGTAGATAGAGCAAAAATAGAGACCATAGAAAAATTGCCACCACCAACCTCCGTAAAGGCAGTGAGAAGTTTCTTAGGACACGCGGGATTTTACCGCCGTTTTATTAAAGACTTCTCTAAAATAGCTAAACCACTTACAAGGCTTTTAGAAAAAGACACACCTTTTATTTTTGAACAAGAGTGTCTACATGCCTTTGAGTTCTTAAAAGAAAAATTAATTAATTCTCCTATTATGATCGCACCTGACTTTAGTCAACCATTTGAGATCATGTGTGACGCTAGTAGTTTTGCGGTAGGGGTTGTTTTAGGACAACGCCGAAACAAACATTTTCACCCAATATATTACGTTAGTAAAACACTTAATAATGCACAGGAGAATTATACAACTACTGAAAAAGAACTCCTAGCAGTGGTATTCGCCTTTGATAAATTTAGACCATATTTAACATTGTCCAAAGTGGTAGTTTATACGGATCACTCTGCACTTAGATATTTGCTAGCTAAAGCGGAAGCAAAGCCTCGTTTAATCCGATGGGTTCTTCTTCTACAAGAATTTGATCTAGAAATTAGGGATAAACGAGGAGCGGAAAACTTAGCGGCAGATCATCTTTCACGTTTAGAAAACCCACTACGATCAATGTTAGATGAATCTGAAATTTCTGATACATTTCCTGAGGAATCATTATTTACCATATCTACCAATATACATCTAGATTATCCATGGTTTGCAGATTATGCAAACTATCTTGTGGCTAAGGTCCTTCCAAAAGACTTTTCATATCAGCAGAAAAAGAAATTTTTCTCTGACTTGAAATATTACTTTTGGGAGGATCCTTTTCTTTTTCGGATATGTGCAGATTCTGTTATAAGAAGGTGTGTATCAGCGGAGGAAGGTTGGAAGATTTTGGAGCAGTGTCATTCAGGTCCTGTTGGTGGTCACTATGGAGCGAATCGCTCCGCTAAAAAGGTTCTTGATTCCGGTTTTTATTGGCCCCTTCTATTCAGGGATGCCCAAAGGTATGTGCTTTCATGTGATTCTTGCCAAAAAGCAGGTAATATCTCTAAATTACATGAAATGCCTCAAAAATTTATCCTTGAATGTGAAGTATTCGATGTGTGGGGTATAGATTTTATGGGACCATTCCCAGTTTCTTTTGGGAATAAATATATTTTGGTAGTTGTAGATTATGTATCAAGGTGGGTTGAAGCGCAAGCTTTGCCTACTAATGATAGTAGGGTTGTAATTAGATTTTTGAAATCCTTATTCGCACGATTTGGCACACCACGTGCACTTATTAGCGATAGGGGTTCACACTTTTGTAATCTACAACTAGACAAAGTATTAGAAAAATATGGAGTTACACATAGGATAGCCACTCCGTATCATCCTCAAACTAGTGGGCAAGTTGAAGTTTCCAATAGAGAGCTTAAGAGAATCTTAGAAAAATCTATAGAAGGGAATAGGAAGAAGTGGTCTAGGAAACTTAAAGACTGTTTGTGGGCTTATAGGACCGCCTACAAAACGCCTATAGGGACTGCCCCCTTTAGATTATTCTACGGTAAATCTTGCCACCTACCTATAGAATTAGAACACAAATCATATTGGGCAATACGCTCCTTAAATTTTGACGCTAGTTCTATAGGAGAGAAGCGTAAACTTCAACTTAACGAATTAGATGAGTGGAGAACTATGGCCTATGAGAACTCCCGGATTTATAAGGAGAAAACCAAACTATTTCATGACCGTCACCTTCGCAAACCCAAGGTATTCCAAAAAGGTGACCAAGTCCTCCTTTATAACTCCAGATTACGATTATTCCCAGGGAAGTTAAGGTCTAAGTGGTCCGGACCCTTTAAAGTTAAAGAAGTCTTTCCCTACGGCACCGTCGAGTTAACTCACCCAGAGAAGGGAGATTTTAAGGTTAATGGTCACCGACTTAAGCCTTATTATGGTGAAATCCCTATGGACTTCGCTCGTCTAGAAACTTGCCTCCGTCTAGATTAATTTAATATTAAGTATAGTAGGTGTTTCTAAGTATTCTTATTTTAGTTTAAATCTAATTAGTTGCAAAGAAAAAATTAAAGAAAAATTTTTTTTATGAAAAGAAATTTCTATCAAATTTTAATGAGAGAAGAAAAAAAAAATTTCTGTAAAAATATTTTCAAAATGAGAGGCACACGGCTCACCACACGGCCGTGTGCGTAGCCGTGTACGTGACACAGGCTCAGGCCCAGCCGTGTGGAATTAATTCCGCAAAAGGGCAATTTCATCCCGAGCACAACACGGGTTCGCACCAACCCGTGTTCATAGCCGTGTTGATCGGTCTCGACGATCGTCGACACCGATGTGTCGAGACACCGAACTCGGGCGTGTCAGATTCCACACGGCCGTGTCACCTACCTACCCGTGTTTATGTACCGTGCCAGCTGCGACACGGGGCAACACACGGCCGTGTTGTCGCCCGTGTCCACCTGACGCGATGTCCCCAGCCAGTTTGACCACACAGACCGAGGCAAGCCCGTGTTCCACGAGGCCTCGGATCCCCTAACACGGGAGCACACACGGCCGTGTGCGCACCCGTGTTCCATTATTTTACACGGATCGACGCACCCCGTGTTCCACGAGGCTGTTGATTCGCTAACACGGGTTCACACACGCCCGTGTGCGAACCCGTGTTCAACATGTATAAATAGGGCCGTGTGGATTTCTTCCTTGCTCACTCCAAATCCTCTCCCAGCTTCAGTCATCCCGTGGCCTGAACCCCAAGGCACCATATTTTCTCAAATTCTCGTCCCCCTTCACTCGCATTTTTCCCTATCTACGTCATGTCTTCCGGAAGAAGTGGAGGTCACCATCGCCGACCGGAATTACAAGTCTCAACGGAGAGGCGGGATGCCGCTGCTCCGCTAATTTTCACAGATGCGTCGCACACCGCTCGCTTCAACCGCTTGCAATCAAAAAAATTTCAAGATATATGTATGATTGATTGGAGCGTACTTGAAGAGATAAACTTAGCTGGAGATGTCCGGGGGCTAATTTCTGTAACGGGGTGGGATCAATTTTTTGCCATAGAGGAGTTAGGCTTTAGGGAACTCACCTTAGAGTTCCTATCTTCATTTTATTCCAGCTTTAGGCCTAATTTCATCGACGCACCGCACGCGCCCGAGGAGATAGTTTCATTTCGAGTGGGTGGCACATTTTATACACTCACCATGCTCCAATTCACCGAATATTTAGGGGTGTATGAGGAGTCGTTCCTTTTTAGTGCGGCCTACCCCGAACTCCACTTCGAACTCCCCAACCGCGATATGGCCGGTGGTATCTGGCGCCAGATTTCATTTGACACTGGCGCCTACAAGGCCAAGAGATCTAAGGCATCTAAATTGATTTCCCCCGCCCTCCAGTACATCCACCATCTACTCAGCCACACGTTGAGCGGTCGGGGCGAAAGCTCCGGAGTTGTCAGTAGGCAGGATCTGTTATACCTCTACAGCATGACATCACGATATCCTCTACATCTCGGTTATCTTCTAGCCCAGTTCATTCTCCATCAGGCTGACACCCCTCGTATAGGGTCTATTTGCGTAGCACCCTACATTACTCGCCTCGTGAAGAATATGGGCATCTTTTTAGCCCTCCCCCAGACGACAGTGGTCGCAAAGACCGTGCCTATCACGATGGCTAGTCTTCGCGCCCTCCGCCTCGTCACCGCCCGTCAGGGCCGGGGAGGGGTTATATATTCTATTGCTCGATGTGGACCCCATGTACAGGATGATAGTGATGATGAGGTAGATCCTGACCTCGACGAGCCATTGGTGCCCCCACCCCATTCCACCTACGCTCATGGCGAGTCGTCTACTGCGCCTCCTCCACCTCGTTCACGGTACTCGCGCGAGTTCAGACAGTTTTTCGAGACCGAGCTCTCGCCGCGCTTACAGGACATTAAGGAGGCACAGAAGCGGACCGAGGACCTCCTCGTACAGATCAGAGACCACCTCAGGCTCGCCCCTCGCCAGCCGCCAGCTCCAGCACCGCCTTCCTTCCCGGACGATTCGACGGACCACAAGGCTTACTTCTGATATGTATCGATGTAGTTCTATCTTCATGTATCGTATCTTGTATTTTTTTATATATATCAGTGTATTCAGTTCTATCAGCTCTTATATATTAGTGCATTCTATTACAACTCCTGTTTCTTTACTGTGCTCTCCTACTTATTATACTAGCAGTTTTTTTCTCTTATATCATCATGAAATCACTCTATGTCCGCTTTTTACATTGCACTGAGGACATTGCAAATCTTAAGTCTGGGGGTAGAATGGTTATTCATGTGGTTATGTTTGATTCTAATCTGCTTATCATAATACTCAAGTTGTTATACCCCCTTACAAATTTTTGTTTGATCTTTTAAGCTCTCATTTTTCTTTCATTTGGGATTATAAATATTTAATTTAACTTCGCACACTGATTAAAATGAATTGATGTAGACTCATAGAGTATTCAACTTTGTTGATTTTGTAATTAAGCATAGAAATTGTTTTAGCTTTATTTTCTCTATATAATTTAATTTTAAGATTACTCTTCTATATTTGTAACTATCCAACACTCTATTTTAGAAAATATATTTATCTATAATAAAGTGAGTCGATGAGTGTAACATTTTCATAATTTGGTATTAGGGCTTTAAAATTAAAAATTACTCCCTATTGATGTCTAGGACTCACCCTCTAGCATTCCTCAAAACATTACATAGGTTAATTAGTAAGGGCGGAAATGACTTAGGCCTCCTATTGGATAGCTTGAGCCTTGTTATCCCAACACCTTTAACATGATACCCTTGCACACCCAATTTGAACCTAATCCCCATCCTTTTGATGCTCTACTATTAAAATTCACCAAGGCCAAATCCTTACCTATTAGCACACCTATCATTGATGCCTTCTTGGAATGATTTGTTCATTGTGATATGTGGCCTGAGTGCGTGTATCCTTGCACACACTTGGAATGATCCCTACTTTGAACCCAAAAAAAAAGAACATAGTGATATGTGGCCTGAGTGCGTGTATACTTGCACCCACTTGGAATGATCCCTACTATGGTCCCTTGGTTTAAATATATATATATATATATATATATATATATATATATATATATATATATATATATATAAATAGAGTACCCTTCAAAATATGAGAAATATACAAATTGCAAAGTCTGGGGGTGTTTACATAAAATTGAAATATGTTAAGGTATCTTCTAACATAAGGCTCAATCAAGATTTAGGTGTGAAAAATTCATCGAACTGATCCTTGATTACCTCACCTTTAATCTTCTATCCTAAGCCAAAAAGGCTACACCAAAATTCAAGTCCTAAGGATCCAACCTTACTAATTCTAAATTGTGCTGTGACGAGGGTGTAAAAAGGGTAAGCTCATGATTATCAGTAAGAGTACTTATAAGTTTTGAAACACTAATACGTATCTTATAGAGATTGTTATTTTCTCCTCATATTTGTTAAAGATGACTATACTTTTATTTCTAAAAGCGAGTGAGAGATAGTTAAAATGATATATTAGAGGAATTTTAAGATAAATCTATATTTAGAAAAGTCTGCTAAATTATTTCCTATGCGATTACATCATCAAAGTTCTCTTAAATTCCTAGCAACCAGTGTGCGGAGGCAAAATTATTTAATGGTAACCCAGGTGTTTGAATTAGTTTGCTTAGGGACAAGCAAACATCTAAGTCTGGGGGTATTTGATGAGTACGATTATGATAGGCTTTTTACTATCATAATTGTAATCATGTCTACCATTTCCTGCCCTTTTGTGTTGATTTCATGATAATAGCAAAGAAACTGTCGTATCATAGATAGAAGAGCGTATTTAGAAGTCTTTGGCAGTTCTTATAATAAACCATTTACTGAGTCTATCATTTTTCTATTGCAGGTAATGCCAACCAATGGACCTAAAAGTCTCGGAGCAAACAGAGGAGTTCACGGAGTCTACATGGCTGATGACAGGACGAAAATTTGGTGCACACGGACAGACACACGGCCGTGTGCCTACCCGTGTCCTATGCACCTAGAGCTGAAGAGTTTGGGCGCAGACGATGGAACCTCACACGGCCAGACCCACGCCCGTGTGCCTACCCGTGTCAGCTTTGCACACGGCTGACAACCAACCCGTGTCTGAAGAACACGGCCGCACACACGGCCGTGTCCATACCCGTGTCATCTGACACGGCCCACTACCAGACACGCCTGCTCGTGGGGAACCGTCCAGGAACCGCCTAGGAACCGTCCACACGGCCTGCCACACGGCCATGTGCGACCCCGTGTCCGACCTGTTTGCAAGGGAACTATAAATTTCCTGTAGAAAAATTTGTTTAGAACTTTTGGATTTTTTCTGGATTGGAGAACTGCTGGAGGCCGAAGGGGAGCATCCAAGACAAGGAGGATTGAAGGGTATTCCTATGTATTTTCATTTAATCATTAACTCCTTTGAATCCTTTCTTTCTCTTGATGATCCATCTTCAATTTATGTTTTAATTTGCATGAATTTCTCTTTGAACATTCTAGTAGTCATGTATCACCTTGTTTATGTTACATTTGTAGTATTTTATTTGTGTTTATGCTTGCAAACAAAGAGTTTAATCATCCTTATGAATTACTTATTTGTTTTACACAATTTGTAATTGGCTAGATTGAGAAATTGGTTCTTTGCAATGCTTTTGGTATGTTCATATTGTGATGATAATTCCCTTTGTAATTCAAACTTTATGATCGAGAGATATTTTGTTTGGAAAATTAGAACACGAATAAAAGGATTCATGTTAATTTAGCGATAATATTCATGAATTTATGTAGTAATAAAGGTATTTTGCTTAATGCGAACTTGGGTGTTGTGAATTGTTCGAGAGAAAATTTACTATCTTAGGTTTAGATCTGGAATTGCTCGAGAGAGAATTTTGATGAAAAATTAACCTTTAGATTGCACAAATTTAATAGTATTTTCATGTCATGATCGCTTAGAATTGAACTAGTAAATGAAATTGTTCATGTAATTATTTAAGAGCTTCATGTTTTTATCGTTTTTATTTCTCCAATACTGAATTATCCAATTGGTCATAGTTAGGTTAATGTAGTTTAAATATCACTTTTGTTTAGAGGTATGATAATAAAGGGAGGGTGAGTACGAATAGTTGAAACGACCCTGTGGAATACGACACGAGATGTAGATTTCTCATATATTACGATTGATAGGTGCGCTTGCCTGAATGCTAATTCAATCTAGTTTAAGTCCATGTACATAATTGTATTAGAATGTAGAATGAAATCGCATTGAGTTATTACTTGTTAGCAAGAAAAATCATCAAAATACATTATGAACACCTGGGAAATTTGCTGGCAAATCCAATCTATATGCTGACACGCCAATCCGTTCAACAATCTTAAATGGGACCACATACCTCGGATCCAATTTCCGGTTCTTACCGAACCTCTTAACACCAACCATCGGGGAAACCTTAAGAAACACGAGGTCCCCTACTATAAATTCCAAGTCAGACCTATGCCGGTTGGCGTTCTTCTCATACCGCTCCTGAGCTATCAAAAGCTTTTCTCGAATCATCTTCACCGCAACTTCCATTTCCTCGGGCGCATCCGGACCCAACCCAGGCCTCTCACCGACCTCGCTCTAAAAAGAGGGAGTTCTGCAGTGCCACCCATACAAGGCTTCAAACGGAGCCATTTGCAAGCTCTCCTGGTAACTATTATTGTATGCAAATTCCATAAGCCGTAAATGCTCATCCCACGCTCCACCATGGTCCAAGATGTAGCACCTGATCATATCCTCAACTATCTGGTTCAACTGCTTAGTCTGACCATTGGTTTGTGGTTGGTAAGCTGTGGATGTAACACCCCAGTTTTTGCAAGAGGTTCAGTCTGCAGTTCTGAACATTTTTTGGGTTTCTGGCAGGGGGCACACGGCCTGCGACACGGGCGTGTCGCAGGGCGTGTCGAGGCCGTGTCGACACTCGGCCCAAGTGTCGACACTTTCGCTCGACAAAGGGTCGAGAGTGGGGCACACGGCCTGCGACACGGGCGTGTCGCAGGGCGTGTCGAGGCCGTGTCGACACTCGGCCCAAGTGTCGACACTTTCGCTCGACAAAGTGTCGAGAGTGGGGCACACGGCCTGCGACACGGGCGTGTCGTAGGGCGTGTCGAGGCCGTGTCGACACTCGGACCAAGTGTCGACACTTTCGCTCGACAAAGTGTCGAGAGTGGGGCACACGGCCTGCGACACGGGCGTGTCGCAGGGCATGTCGAGGCCGTGTCGACACTCGGCCCAAGTGTCAAATCTGTACCCAAATCCTCTTGCAGACTCCTCAAGAAGCGAGATGTAAAACGGGAGTCTCGATCCAAAATGATGCTAACTAGCACACCGTGTAAATAGATGACTTCATTTAGATACAACTCTGCTATCTTTTTCATCGGATAGTCAATCTTGTACGACACGAAGTGAGCACACTTCGTCAGTCTGTCCAATATAATCCAAACCGAATCAAATCCCCTTGGAGATCTCGGTAAGCCCGTAATGAAGTCCATAGAAATACCTCAAATCTGTACCCAAACCCTCTTGCAGACTCCTCCAGAAGCGAGATGTAAAACGGGAGTCTCGATCCAAAATGATGCTAACTAGCACACCGTGTAAATAGATGACTTCATTTAGATACAGCTCTGCTATCTTTTTCATCGGATAGTCAATCTTGTACGACACGAAGTGAGCACACTTCGTCAGTCTGTCCAATATAACCCAAACAGAATCAAATCCCCTTGGAGATCTCGGTAAGCCCGTAATGAAGTCCATAGAAATACTCTCCCACTTCCAATTCGGGATCTCCAATGAAGTCAACTTGCCACCAGGCCTTCCATGATCGGCCTTCACATGCTTGCAAGTGTGGCGCTCAACACCAAATCGGGCTATATCACCCTTCATCCCATACCACCAGGCAATTTGCTTCAATTCATGGTACATTTTTGTAGATCATGGATGGTAGGCAACACTGGATCCATGAGCCTCTCTGCATAACATAACCCTGATGTCTCCAACAGCAGGGATGCAAAACCTGTCGCGGTACTTCAAGGTACCCGCATCATCGATAGAAAAATTTGGCAACTCCCCTCTCTCAGTCCTGAGGTATAAGTGCAGAATATCCGGATCATCCTTCTGGTTCATCCTTGTAAGTGAAATCCAAGACGGCTCTGCCACTGCCAAACTGCTCTTCATGTCACAGCATCCCACGGAGATATCCATCAGGAGGAACTCTTCCACTAAATGATCGGCTGTGAGTTTAAAGATCTTCCCCGTCTTCCGGCTCAGGGCGTCGGCCACCAAATTGGCCTTGCCCGGATGATACTGTATATACACATCATAATCGGCCACATACTCTAGCCACCGCCGTTGGCGCAGATTCAACTCCTTCTGAGTGAACACGTACTTTAGACCTTTATAATCTGTGAAGTTCTTGCACTGAGCATAATAAATTAGATGTCTCCACAACTTTAGCGCATAAATCAGCGCTGCAAACTCAAGGTCATGTGTTGGGTAATTTATCTCATGAGTCTTTAATTGCCTTGACCCATACGCATTCACTTTCCCAGCCTGCATCAAAACGCAACCCAGACCAACATGCAAAGCATCCACGTACACATCATACTCCATGCCCTTAGTAGGTAGGGTCAGAACGGGAGCAGTGCACACTCTGTTCTTTAGTTCCAGGAAGGCTTCTTCGCACTTCTCGCTCCAAACAAAGGTCGTGATCTTCTGAGTCAATCTGGTCAAAGGTGCATCCAGGGTAGAGAAACCCTCCACGAACCTCCTGTAGTAGCCGGCCAACCCTAGGAAGCTTCTAATATCCTTGGGCGTGCCCGGCCTGCTCTAATCCATCACTGCTGCGATCTTTTCCGGGTCGACCGAGATCCCATCCTTATTCACCACGTGGCCCAAAAATGAGACCTGAGGCAACCAAAATTCACACTTGCTCAGCTTGGCGAATAACTTGTGGTTCCTCAACTCCGATAGAACCAAGCGCAGATGCTGCTCATTCTCCTCAGCACTGCGAGACTAGATCAACACATCATCGATGAATACCACCATGAACATGTCTAGAAAGTCCTTGAACACCCGGTTCATCATATCCATGAAAGCTGATGGTGCGTTGGTCAAACCAAATGACATCACCAGAAACTCGAAGTGTCCATGCCTTGATCTAAACGTCGTCCGTGGAATGTCTGACTCACGGATCCTGAACTGATGATAGCCAGAATGAAGTTCGATCTTGGAAAACACCGTGCTACAACACAACAGATCAAATAAGTCCTCGATCCTCGGCAGAGGGTACCTGTTATTAAGGGTGACTTTGTTCAGCTCCCTATAATCAATGCACAGCCTCATTGACCCATCCTTCTTATTCACAAATAGAACAGGAGCACCCCAAGGCGACGAACTCTTCCTGATAAAACTTTTTGCCAACAACTCGTCCAATTAGACTCGCAACTCCTCCAACTCACGAGGGGCCATCCGATACGGCGCCTTAACAATGGGACGCGTACCTAGTTCCAAATCAATCACAAACTCAAAATCCCACTCGGGGGGAAGACCAGGAGGTCATCAGGAAAAACATCAGAGAAACACGTATAATAGGAATCTCCTCCAAGCGCGGTACACTGACAGTAGTCCCAAACACCGAGACTAAATAAGAAAAACAATCAGAATGAAACAGCTTCTGAGAACATACCGTAGAAATGATAGGAGAATCCTGGCACAGATCAGCATACACACTTCCAGGCTGATCGTTGTCCTTGATGAAGTCCAAGCGCTTCCCTTTGCACTGAATAACCGCATCATACTTAGACAACCAGTCCATGCCGAGAATAACATCGAAGTCCTCTAGATCAATCATCTTCAAGTCTGCATTCGCAAGAAAGTCCCCCAACAAAACAGGGCAATCCAGAATGCCCAAATCTGATAACACGGATTCACCAGAAGGGAACTTGATGCGGAAGGTATCACGAACTTGATCTAGAATCAACCGATAACGCTCTACAAGAGCTCTGGCCACAAATGAGTGGGTAGCGCCGGAGTCGAACATAGCATGCGCCCAACGGTTCATCACCTTAAATTTTCCTATAGGAGTACATAAGCAACTAAGGAACCACCAAAACAAAAACTGTAACCATTCTAGAAAATAAAACTTTCAGTCTAGGAAAACAACTAACCCGAGATGACCTGACTCGAAGCTTGAGCCTCCTCGGAAGAGATCACGTTCAGCTTTCCTTCGCCCTTGTCCACACGCTGAGGCGGAGGTAAAGCCAGAAGTGGAACTGCCTGAAGAATAGGCTGGACCTGAGGACAGTGATGACTACTTTTAGTCATCATCTTTAGTATAGTTTAGTTTATGAAATTCCTAAGTTAATTGGTATTTTTGCTTACTTTATTCTTGTTATGCTTACTTTCATATCTTATTTGTTTGTTATAAATATATTTTTTTTATATTATGTTTTGTTTATGTTATGTTCAATCTTATTTTTATTTTATAGGTATGTTATAATAATTAATGTTTTGATAAAAAATATGTGTCTAATTTGTTATGTTTTATGTTGTTGTGCAGCCCACATGATGCAGCCCGACCACTACATAATGCAACCCAATTGGAGCAGCCCTCTTCCACCAAAACAGCCCACATGATGCAGCCCGGCCACTACATAATGCAACCCAATTGGAGCAGCCCTCTTCCACCAAAACAGCCCACATGGTGCAGCCCGACCACTTATGGTGCAGCCCCTCTACATGATGCAGCCCCCTACATGCAGCCCTTGAAGTTTGGAGCAGCCCGGCCCTTTTCCTTGAAGCCTACATGATGCATTCAGCCCCTCTTCAAGCTTCCCAAGCCCATATAGTGCAGCCCACTTCATCTAAGCATGTGGCCGGCCACTCATTTTCCCCCCTCCCTCATCATTTATTGCATTCATGCAATCTCTCATTCATATGGCCGGCCACCCCTCTTTCTCTCCCTCTTTTTTTTCCTTTATTTAATCCACATTCATGCATATGCCCTCTCTCTCCCCTCCTCATTAATTTCCAAATGCATGAATCCCCCACTTCCCATGGCCGGCCACACTCTTTCCTCCTCTTTTATTTCTTTTTTTTATTCTACATTCAACCTCTCTCTCTCCACCTAATTAAATATCATGCATGCATTCTCTCCACCTCATTTAATTCATTCATGCACCCCCTCTTCTTCATTTCATTCTAGAACCTTCTCCCTCTCCTATAAAAGCCACCCCATCCCTCAAGCCAAAGGGTAGAAAATTTTGAGAAGTAAAGTTTCAAGTTGAATGTGAGTGTTGAGTGGAGAGTGGAGAGTGCTTGTGAGTTGTTTTTAGTTTCACTATTGTATTAGTTTTCTTTTCCATTTTTGCAAGTTTTTCTTCCTAACATTGTCTTGTCTTTTTAATATTTTGTGTACTCTTTTTGTTTGCAAGTAATGAAAATGTTTCTCTCTTATTTTGTTTTGTCTTCCCTTCCAATTATGAGTAGCTAATTTTCTTTAGCATTTGATCGTGAGGATCCATAAAATGAGATGAGGGTTTCCTTTATTTCATAATTTTATTTTTGTCTAAATTTTACTCGATCCTTCTTTGATTTTTATTTTGCCGACTCCGTATTTCCGGTATACGGTAGTAGGCTTGAGATCTCATATTTGAGTAGCCGAGAGGCTCGTGAATGTGAAAGATCACTCAAGGAAGGAAGGAGTTGAACGCAACCCTAGAGATCGGATGACGTAAATCTTCCGGATTGGAGTCAAATCCAATAGTGTGGGTCACCTCGATAATGCGGCTTTAGGCCTTCTTGACTTGAAAGAGATTTCGGTCAAAACGTCTATAAGTCAGGGGATTTAATTTTCTAGCGAGATTATTTCCTAATTTCGGATCCGTCACGGTCGAGTATGATTTGCAAATTTAAAACTATGCCTTTTCATCCCTCTCATTTCATTTTATGGTGAATCTTCGATCGAATGCTAGCTTTTTATTATAAAGTTTTTCGTCTAAAAAATTTGTCTTTCGTTTTAGTTTAAATTCTCAAAACCTACTTTTTTCGGTAGGATAATAGTTCAAGCGTGAGTAGCAGTACTTGACAACCCCGTGTTTAAATACGACCTTGATACTACAATTCGACAGGTACACTTGCCTGTTCGGGTTTTAGCCCATCAAGTTTTTGGCGCCGTTGCCGGGGATATTTTTTTCGTCAATATTAAGAAAGCGCTTACGCTATTACTTCTGCAAAAATCAAAAAAAAAATTTCCTTTCTTTTTTTTTCTTTCTTCAAGTTTTTATTTTCATTTCTCCTTCATTTTTTTTAGTGCATGACCCGCACGAATCCGTCGCTACTTGTTGATTTGGACCCAGAAATCGAACGCTCCTTTCGGAGACAACTACGATTCGGGGCTTCCACTTCTCAAACAGCGGTTGAGGATTCCGACGGTGATTGTAATTTTAATTCTGAAATGGGAGATCCCAACCCAGGAATGGCTCAGCAAAGGACCATGTTCGATTATGCTCGACCCAACCTGGAGGGGACTGAAACAAGTATTGTTCGACCTGCAATTGCGAACAATAACTTCGAGCTTAAGCCTAGCATCATACAAATGGTGCAGCAATATATACAGTTCGACGGATTACAAGATGAAGATCCGAACTTGCATATTGCCAATTTTCTTGAAATCTGTGACACCTTCAAAATAAATGGTGTCTCAGATGATGCTATAAGGCTAAGACTCTTCCCCTTCTCCTTAAGAACTAAAGCCAAATAGTGGTTGATTTCTCTTCCAAGAGGATAAATCACTACTTGAAACATTTTAGTCGATAAATTTCTTGCTAGATATTTCCCTCCCGCTAAAACTGCTAAGTTAAGAAATGATATAACTTCTTATTCTCAAATTGCTTCTGAGACCCTCTATGACACTTGAGAGAGGTTCAAAGAACTTTTAAGAAGATTCCCTCATCATGCTCTGCCTGTATGGTTACAGGTTCAGACATTTTACAATGGGCTAAATCAAGAAACTAAGCTAATGATAGATGCTGCTTCCGCTGGTTCTTTGGACCGCAAAACTCCGGAAGCCGCTCTTAAGCTTATCGAGGACATGGAGATGAACACTTATCAGTGGAATTCGTCCAGGACTCGCCCATCTAAACCTGCAGGTATCTATGAAGTGGACTCGGTTTCGCAACTGGCATTGCAAGTGGAAATGTTGAACAAGAAGATTTCAGAGATGACTGCTTCCTCCGCTGCTAAGGTATATGAAAATGTGAATGCTGCTGTTGCCGAGCAGGTGAATTATCTGGGGAACATACCCAGGCCTGCTCAAATTAATTCTGCCAATAATTTTTCTGCTTTTTCTAATTTTTCTGCACCTCCTGGTTTTAATTCTTCTTCGAACTCTTATAATCCTGGATGGCGTAACCATCCTAATTTTTCTTGGAGTAACCCTGCTAATGCTGCACGCCCACCACACGATTTCACTCCACCACCACCACAATATCAAAACCAAAATTTTCAAAAAACTCCATCTTTGGAGGAAATACTTTCTAAATATATAAGCTCGAATGATGCTACCATTAGAAGTCTATCTGGCTCCGTGAAAAATTTAGAGAACTAGGTCGGACAACTTGCCAAGGTCATCTCCGAGAGGCCACCCGGGGCACTTCCCTCAAACAATGAACCTAACCCAAGGGAGCACGTGAATGCGATTTCAATTCGGAGCGGTAAAGTTATTAACGAGCCCGCCACAAGGGAAGAGCAAGAGGTGATTGCCTCTCCTACTGCTGAAAATATTATCGTTACGGAATCAAATGATAAAATTTTTGAAAAAGAAAAAGACAAATCTAATTTTGAAAAAGAAAAGCCTATTTTTGAAAAAGAAGTTAACGATTTTCAAAATGATGCTCCGATAATTATAAAGGAATTTCAGCCACCTCCTTATCCGGCTAGGCTTAGGAAGAAAAAATTAGATGATTAATATTCGCGCTTTCTTGAAATGTTTAAACAAATTCATATAAATTTGCCATTTCACGAAGCCATTAGCCAAATGCCGAAATACGCCAAATATCTCAAGGATTTATTAACGAATAAAAAGAAATTGGAAAATCTTTCTCACGTTACGTTAAATGAAGAGTGCTCGGCGGTTGTTAAAAACTCTAACTTGCCTAAAAAAATACACAATCCGGGTAGTTTTTCAATTCCTTGCGTTTTTGGTGATCTTTTTATAAAACATGCGCTAGTGGATCTAGGTGCGAGCATCAACTTGATGCCTTTTTCATTGTTTAAAAAGCTAGGATTGGACACTCTCAGCCCTACGCGTATGAGTATTCAATTGGCTGATCGATCGATTAAGTATCTGTTAGGTATCGTTGAGGATGTGCTAGTGAAGGTCGACAAATTCATCTTCTCGGTGGATTTTGTCATTCTCGATATTGAAGAGGACGTCGAGGTCCCCGTTATCCTTGGTCGTCCCTTCCTAGCCACCGCTCGAGCAATCATAAATATGAGTGACGGAAGACTTTCTCTGCGTGTGGGAGATGAAGAGGTTACTTTTGATATTAATCAATCTATGAGAAATTCTTTGCAAAATGATGACACTTGTTTTTTTCTTGATGAATTAAAAGAAGACTCCTATATTTCTCCAAATGATTTTTCGTCTTCTTCTTCTGAACTTTCTCCAAATGTTTTTAAAAATACGGTTATGTCCATGCAAATAAATTTTGAAAATGAAATTGTTTTTAAACAAAAGAATCTTGAAAATCTCATTTTTGAAGAAGACAAAAATCTGAAAAATTCATATGCAAAATCACCCGACCCTGAAACGAAAGTCGATCACGATAAGAACTTGGGCCAACATAAAATTTTTAAACCTGGCGATCAAGTTCTTCTTTTTAATTCACGCTTACGTATTTTATTCGGACACATTAAATCTCGACGGACTGGACCGTTTACGGTCAAGGAAGTTTATTCTGATGGAACTGTGTTGCTTTCGCACCCTGATAAGGGTGATTTTAAAGTGAATGGGCATAGACTTAAACTTTAATTTTCAAATGATTCTGTGTCTCCTGCAACAGAGGATCTTGTCTTGGACTCTTAAATGTTCATCTTGTTGTGGAACATTTTCTTTTTTATTTTTTTGGACTTATTATTAATAATTATTATTATGCAACTTTTAATTTTATTCGGACTTTAAATTATTGTAATAAAGAACAATCTTGGGCACCTGCCCACGGACTCTATTTTTTTCTGCTTTTATTTTGCTCTTCCTTCCGGAGGCCACCCAAGCAAGTTCGTGACCGCCGCTCCAACGTTGCTGATATAAAGATGGATCAAGTCAAACCTGCTGACGATCAAGTGCACTAAAAAGAAAGCATGGGGGAGCGACATCCACCTTCATCTCACAAACCCGGGGAAGTCCAGTTTTTTTTATTTTCATTTCCTTTCTGCATTTTTCTCTCCTTCTCATTCTCCTTCTCGTTTTTCTTTTTGTTTCTTTCATTGAGGACAATGAAAAATCTAAGCTTGGGGGAGGGTTTAGTTAGTTTCTCTTTTTCCTTTTTTTTCTTAAAGCCAAAAAAAAAAATCTTTTGCTTTCTTAAAATCAAAATCTAAAAAAATTAGTATAGTTTTGTTAAGTTTCTCTAGTATTGCTTTTATTTTAGCCTTTTCAAAAATCACAAAAAAAGAAAAGCAAAAATCCAAAAAAAAACTGCTAAAATATATTTGAAAAACAAAATCTAAAATTATTTTCTATCTTTTTTTTTATGTTTCTTCTAGTGATGTGTAGGCTCGTGCGGTTCCTTAGTTCTATTTAGATTTCTTTGAATTGGTTTTCTAAATTTATCAGTTTAACATAGCTTAGTTTTACTAGTTTCTTTTTCTTAAATATAGGCATCCGATTTTTACGTCTTAAGTTAGAAATTTGTAGTTATGTCTTTTTATTCGGTTAGTTGCTTACGAATGGTTGCTAGGTAATGTTATCTCTTTTTCATTTGCGGGGTAGTCTTTCTTGGTGTCTAGAACTTGTCCCTAGCGACTCTCGAAACATTTGCATCGTTTTTACGTACTTTAAAAATGATTTAGGCCACCCTTTGACTAGTTTGAGCTTTTCTTGCCCACCAACAAATTTACCATTGCAAAACAATTTTTGGGCATTTTTCCATGTTTCTTTATTTTTAGCTCCGCCTTTCATTTCATCATTTCACCAAAGCCAAATGTCTTTCCCATTTCACACTAAACTTTGAGCTTAAATATCATTTTTTTGTGAAGGGTTATATCTTTGAAATGAAAAGGAGTGTTTAAAGCTTATTTTTGGAGCTTTCCTTAAAAAGTTATTAAAGAAGAAAAAATTATTATTATCAAAAAAAAATGTGAAATCAATCAAAAAGAAAAAAAATGAAGTTTATTTCGGGCCAATTTATGTAAAAAAAAGTTCATGACCTTTGTTTGTTAGTTTGATTTGGAAAATGATGTACTTGTCATTTCTCATTTCTCTTCATGTTTTTAATTTTGAGCTCAACCTTGGTTTAGTGTTTAAGCCCTCATGTTTATCCTTGTTTTCATTTCCTAATCATTTACCTAAGCCAAGTTTTAACGCCTACTAGAAGTCCTATTAATCTTTAGAACGTAAATTCGCGTAGTGGAGAGAGTGTGAACGGACAAGCCTATGGCCACCATCATTGATGGATTTCTTTGGAGGTTATCTTGAGGTGATTTAGGGTTAATTGTTATTCTAGCAACCTAGTAGTTCGTTAATGCGCTGTCTATTTAGAACTTCTACTTTTGCTTTTCTTAATTTCATTAATTTTGGATGCCTTGTTTTAAGATTTAGAAATGTGTAAATTTTCTTTATGTTCTAATGATATTTTTAGGTCTCCACTTTCAAGTTTTCTATTGTGCACTTCTCACCCCACTAGTTGTTAACATAGGAATTAGGATAGTTTAATTTTTCATGTTTTGTTTTTCTTAATTATGCAACCTACATCTTCTTTGTTTTCATTCCCTATTTCTTTAAGTTTTATTTGCTTGAGGGCAAGCAAATACTCTAGCATGGGGGAATTTGATGACTACTTTTAGTCATCATCTTTAGTATAGTTTAGTTTATGAAATTCATAAGTTAATTGGTATTTTTGCTTACTTTATTCTTGTTATGCTTACTTTCATATCTTATTTGTTTGTTATAAATATATTTTTTTATGTTATGTTTTGTTTATGTTATGTTCAATCTTATTTTTATTTTATAGGTATGTTATAATAATTAATGTTTTGATAAAAAATGTGTGTCTAATTTGTTATGTTTTATGTTGTTGTGCAGCCCACATGATGCAGCCCGGCCACTACATAATGCAACCCAATTGGAGCAGCCCTCTTCCACCAAAACAGCCCACATGATGCAGCCCGGCCACTACATAATGCAACCCAATTGGAGCAGCCCTCTTCCACCAAAACAGCCCACATGGTGCAGCCCGGCCACTTATGGTGCAGCCCCTCTACATGATGCAGCCCCCTACATGCAGCCCTTGAAGTTTGGAGCAGCCCGGCCCTTTTCCTTGAAGCATACATGATGCATTCAGCCCCTCTTCAAGCTTCCCAAGCCCATATAGTGCAGCCCACTTCATCTAAGCATGTGGCTGGCCACTCATTTTCCCCCCTCCCTCATCATTTATTGCATTCATGCAATCTCTCATTCATATGGCCGGCCACCCCTCTTTCTCTCCCTCTTTTATTTTTTTTCCCTTTATTTAATCCACATTCATGCATATGCCCTCTCTCTCCACTCCTCATTAATTTCCAAATGCATGAATCCCCCACTTCCCATGGCCGGCCACACTCTTTCCTCCTCTTTTATTTCTTTTTTTTATTCTACATTCAACCTCTCTCTCTCCACCTAATTAAATATCATGCATGCATTCTCTCCACCTCATTTAATTCATTCATGCACCCCCTCTTCTTCATTTCATTCTAGAACCTTCTCCCTCTCCTATAAAAGCCACCCCATCCCTCAAGCCAAAGGGGAGAAAATTTTGAGAAGTAAAGTTTCAAGTTGAATGTGAGTGTTGAGTGGAGAGTGGAGAGTGCTTGTGAGTTGTTTTTAGTTTCACTATTGTATTAGTTTTCTTTTCCATTTTTGCAAGTTTTTCTTCCTAACATAGTCTTGTCTTTTAAATATTTTGTGTACTCTTTTTGTTTGCAAGTAATGAAAATGTTTCTCTCATATTTTGTTTTGTCTTCCCTTCCAATTATGAGTAGCTAATTTTCTTTAGCATTTGATCGTGAGGATCCATAAAATGAGATGAGGGTTTCCTTTATTTCATAATTTTATTTTTGTCTAAATTTTACTCGATCCTTCTTTGATTTTTATTTTGCCGACTCCGTATTTCCGGTATACGGTAGTAGGCTTGGGATCTCATATTTGAGTAGCCGAGAGGCTCGTGAATGTGAAAGATCACTCAAAGAAGGAAGGAGTTGAACGCAACCCTAGAGATAGGATGACGTAAATCTTCCGGATTGGAGTCAAATCCAATAGTGTGGGTCACCTCGATAATGCAGCTTTAGGCCTTCTTGACTTGAAAGAGATTTCGGTCAAAACGTCTATAAGTCAGGGGATTTAATTCTCCAGCGAGATTATTTCCAAATTTCGGATCCGTCACGGTCGAGTATGATTTGCAAATTTAAAACTATGCCTTTTCATCCCTCTCATTTCATTTTATGGTGAATCTTCGATCGAATGCTAGCTTTTTATTATAAAGTTTTTCGTCTAAAAAATTTGTCTTTTGTTTTAGTTTAAATTCTCAAAACCTACTTTTTTCGGTAGGATAATAGTTCAAGCGTGAGTAGCAGTACTTGACAACCCCGTGTTTAAATACGACCTTGATACTACAATTCGACAGGTACACTTGCCTGTTCGGGTTTTAGCCCATCAGACACCATGTCTTGATATGGTCCTTCTGTCCACACTGATAACAGACTTTATCCTTGGACCAGCACTGGGCAGCATCATGCCCGGGTCGCTTGCAAACAGAATAGGAAACATCCTTCCTAGGAGCACCTTGAATATCATGAACTTGCTCCTTCTTCTGAGCTCCGACCTTCTTGAAACACCTCTCAACAGGGTGGCCTGACCGGCTACAGAAGCTACACACTACCTTGCTCTTCTTTCCCGAAGAAGCATTGAGTACCTGGGGGTTCTTCTCTTCAGCAGACTTCCTCTTGTCCTTCCTCATTTGTTGGCCTCTGTTCTTTGCGGCCTCAATTGCCTCAACTTTCAGAGCAGCCTCCACTACACCTGCATAAGTCTCTGATCCATATGCGCTGGCCAACTGCTGAACCTCGCTCCTCAAGCCACCAAGGAACCGCTTGACTCGATCTGCTTCAACACTCACCAACCCAGGGGCAAACCGGCTAAACTTACTGAACTCTATCTTATACTCAATGACCGTGAGTTGCCTCTGCTTCAGGTGAAGGAAGTCGTTCATTAGTCGGTCACGCTCGACCGAAGGCAAGAACTTGCTCAACAGCATCTCTTTGAATAATCCCCAAGAGCAACCAGCCATTAAGCTCTCCTTTTCCCTAAGCTGCCAGCTCTTAGCCAAACCCTTTAGCTGATAGGCGGCTATCATCACTCTCCGATCATTTGCAACACCAGAGTACGAGAACATCTCCTCCATGGAGATCAGCCAATCATCTATGACCATGAAATCTGCCTTCCCATCATATGTAGGAGGGCTAAGTCTCTGAAACTGAGAAAAAAGGCCATCTCTGCTGGCACCACCACTGGAGGTCTCAGGGGAGCAGGAGGGGGAGGAGCAGCTGACCCCCCTGCAGGTGCTTGCACCCCCTGAGTCTGTCCTGCCACCACTACCACCAGAGACTGGATCCGGGCCTGCATCTCCACCATCTGCCTGGTCAAGGAATCATTGCTCTGACGCAGGCTCTCGATCACCGCATCACTCTGCACTCCTAAGGACTCACCCTCAGACAGGGGAGTCAACCTGGTCGAAGGATGTCTTGCCATCCTAAAACCATAAAAACTGAGTTCAAAACCTAGTACAACAGTTAGAACAAACTAACTGTACAGACAATATATACATAAATATGAACTTTTAACTGCTATACTTGCTCTGGGATTTTATTTTATTTTTCCAAAAGTGATGCTATTCTTAACCTAGGATGGTTAACCACCATCAACTAACTCTTGTGCCTAGATCGGGAATGCATGAATTTATATTCTTTTTCTGATTTAAAACCATGTGTGTACATATGTCATCCTGCAAATCTTTAGCTTGGCATGATGTGCTTATGCAATGTTATGTTATGCAAGATTGTGCTATGCATTCTAAAAAGGCCCTAATGTATGTCATGAGTGGCGTACGCATGAAAATGTAATGCATCCCGTACTACATAACATTCTCATGCAACAAAAAAGAAACGTGTTAGTCGCAGTCATGTGGTGAGGTTATGCATCTCATACTACATAACCCTCACATGTTGCCCCTATGGTGGATCCATATACAGACACATATTATGTATCCCATACTACATAATATGCCCCGTATACTTCATGTTATGCTATGAGTGTAGTGTTCGTGCTTCGGCCAAGACATGCTGTTGACATATCGGTGTGTGTATGATATGATGCTAAACATCTAATTCCTACAAGGAAAGGTTGCCCGACAAATTATCAAGCAACCTCCCTCTGATACCAACTGTCACAACCCGCATTTTCTCCGAATTTAAGAAGTATCAGAGTACGAGAAAACAGGCGCCATGAAGCCACGTCGAACAGGGGATAACAGTCGACGCTCAGGCGAACACCATCTAACTAGACTATGAAAATCCATAAGTTTAATGATTACAAAAATCAGTTATATTTTAAAGGCCGTATCCCTCGACTCAGTGGATCACCTAGTCCACAGTTTAAAACTATACTTATACGCAACGGAAAATACTTTATTTATATTTGACATCCTATGAGAGTGCATAAGTGACCCCTGAGGTCAACTTATATTATGCAAGACTCTAGATTTATTTTATATTATAAGTAAGAAAATGATCTTTTTTTTACGTTGCTTGGAATGTAGTGTATGAGTTTTATAAACATGCTGATCATGAGATATACTTATAATAATGTTTTAAGGTTTAAAAGTAACTAGCAACCTAGCATAAATCTTCCCAAGAGCAAGTAGACTATCTCCAGAAAGGTAGCAGTAAAAGAAACATATCTATTATCATAAGGTAAAACTACCAGTTGGCGCCAACAAACTGACACGAACTCACTGGCAAGTATGTATGTCTATAAGGAAACAAGAAAACTACCTCACAACAACATGAGAAAGATCCCTACAACTCAAGGGATCACCAGCAACACCACAGCAAATCTATCCGCTTACCCGGCTACTAATCAGAACCTGAGGCATTCAGAAAAGAAAAGAATACCTCAGCAAGTAAAACAAGAAAATCTGAATTAGGGCATTAAATCAAAATGGAACAAAGATAGTAAGTAAACCTGACAGTAAAAACAAACATTATCCAAAGTAAGCAAAAGTACATCAACTACCAGGTAATAACAACGAGCCCTGCCCAAATCCTGCAGAGGCTACAAGGCAAAAGACAAGAAAACCTGCCCCAATATGTTGCATTGAACCAGGAAGAAACACCTAACAATCTTAATTTATGAGTAATGGCAGTAGTAAAACATCATGGACTTGAGTTGGTCACCAAAAACAGTCCCCCAAACAAAACAGTTCCAACAAAAAAAATTTCACTGTGACAGCACAAAACCACCACAAACCCAGCCCGTACCTGGGATTAAAAGGTGGCGGCCACAGCAATACCCAGCCCGTACCTGAGACTAAAAAAGTGGCGGCCACGGCTCGCACACAAAACATCCCGCTCCTTTAGAGCGTCAAAATACCAGTACCTGCCATAACCCACGATTCGGCCCTCAAAACAAAGGAAGAACGAAAGGTCGACAAGACATCCCCCTTAGGAGGTAATCACTCGGGAAGAAAAGAAACTAAAAAGGAATAATGTCAATCCCAGCTTACAGGAATAAACGATCACAGTTATAGGAATCGTCGAACTCAGTTCGACGATTTTCGTCGAACACTGAACGCAGGAAAAAAATCGTCTAACGCAGCTCGACGATTTTCATCGAGCGCAGGAAAAATCGCCGAACGCAGGAAAATCGTCGAACGCAGCTCGATGATTTTCGTGGAACACAGGTCCAGGAAAAATCATTCGCTCAGCTCAACGATCTTCGCCGACCACATGCAACCGGAGATCATCGATCTCAGTTCGACGATTATCGTCGAACTCAGATCGACGATCTTCGTCGATCTCAAGCAACCAGAGATCGTCGATCTCAGTTCGATGATCTTCGTCGAACTCAGGTCGATGATCTTCGCAGAACTGGGTGCATTGAGTACACCGCAATCCTATACAACCACCTTCATTTCCGACCAATCCTCTAACCTTAATTCGATCCTATTACTCGCAATGTAAGTATGAAAACCCACTGCTACTAGTTCTACGGCTGATAGGATAATTGCTACCCAAACCGAGATTAACAGGGAACCATTTAATAAAAAAAACAAGACTACAGCAACCCGGCCGGAAACTTGGAGTTTTAGAACTTGAGAAAATGCCAAAAGAAACATAAAGGAGCATTTATGGTTTAAGATCCACATGATTTTGACGGAAAAACAGAGCAAAATAACAATCTAAGGAAACATGAATGATTACAGCAAATATGACCATGAAAAGGAGAGGAAAAACTTGGCAAGGGTAGGAGCACCACTTGCCTCCAATTCCAGCGATTTATCTTGCACAGCCCTTCCTCTCTCTCTCGGCTCCAGCCGCAACAGCACCTAAACAGGATTCTAAAGTTTTAATTGCGGAAAAGGATCAAACCAAAAATTCCGAGACCCCTATAAACACCACGAAAATTGAATCTCTTACCGTAAGAATGAAGGTCTAGGCGAGAGTAATCCAAATCCGCTTTCTGAATTGAATTCCCTCCACTAACGCTCCCAGAATCGGAGTCTGAAGGGTAGTAGGGTTGGCGGTTTTTCTTCCTCTTGAACAGGCGACGGTATCTCAAGAGACAATTAACTGTCCTAATTTCTAAACCTGAGGTTATAAATATATAAGCAGCGGGTAAATCCCAAATACTTTCTCTCCCTAGCAACCCTAAAAGCTGTCAGCCACCCTTTCACCATAACTGCTAGTTCTAAAAAAAAGAACCTATATAGAATACATAATATCTCATTATTATAAATAAAATACAAAACGACGCGAACCCGAACATCCTCAGAATTCGACGAAATTCACACCGTATTTAATTACCCACGCTACGAACGCAACGACGAAGTCGAAATCAACATTCGACGAACAAAACTCGGGTCATCACTACCCGAAGCCAAAACACAAGCATCCCCCGAGAGGCCTCACTGGTCACCAAAACAGACCGGGCTTGCTAGGGAATCTTGCCAAAAAGGCTACCAACAACCACACAAGGAACCTATAGATCTAAGGCCATGCTCTAACAAACGACACATGCCGGAAATACGTCAACGTAATGCCAAATGAGAATTAAATAATCGCAGAAAAATCGGGGGCGTTACAGCAGGGTTGGATGTCACTTGAGAGAGTGTACGCAGACCTCGAGCAGATCCCGTTCACAGGCTCTCACCTGGCTGGTAGGGCTGAATGTCACTCGAGAGAGTCTTCCCAGACCCCAAGCTGATCCTACTGTAAGGCTCTCACCTAGCTGGCAGGGCTGGATGTCACTCGAGAGAGTCTACCCATACCCCCAGCAGATCCCGCTATCAGACTTTCATCTAGCTGGCAGGGCTAGATGTCACTTGAGAGAGTCTACCCAGACCCCGAGCAGATCTCGCTGTCAGGATTCCATCTAGCTGGCAGGGCTGGATGTCACTCGAGAGAGTCTACCCAGACCCCAAGCAGATCCCACTATCTAGCTTTCATCTAGCTGGCAGTGCTGGATGTCACTCAAGAGAGTCTACCCAGACCCCGAGCAGATCTCATTATCTGACTTTCATCTAGTTGATAGGGGTGGATGTCACTCGAGAGAGTCTACCCAGACACCGAGCAGATCCTGCTATCAGGCAATCTTCTAGCTGGTAGGGCTAGATGTCACTCGAGAGAGTCTACCCAGAGCCAGAGCAGATCCCGCTGACAGGCTTTCTTCTAGCTGGTAGGGTTGGATGTCACTTGAGAGAGTCTACCTAGGCCCCGTACAGATCCCGCTATCAAGCAATTATCTAGCTAGCAGGGCTGGATGTCAATAGAAATATTCTATCCAAACCCAAGCATATCCTGGTTTCAGGATCTCACCTAGCTAGCAGGGATGGAGGTCACTCGAGAGAGTGTACCCAGACCCCGAGCATATCACACTATCAGGCTCTCACATAGCTGGCAGGACTTGATGTTACTTGTGAGAGTCTACCATGATCCTGAGATGCTCCTGCTGTCAGGCTCCTAACTAGCTGGCAGGGCAAGGGGTCTCGGTGAACGTGATGATGTCTAACGTTGGGACTCAGATAGTCAAACTTTGGAGGCAAAGATCACAGGATGGATAGGTTGAGCTCGGCAGTTCGGCAAGCTGGAGGATGCGAGCCGAGACCCCAGCAGGTCGTCGAGCCGATACCACTGCCACCTATTACAATTCACCCAGCCACAATCTTACTTGGTAAATTCATGGCTTTTTGCCAAGTCTCAAAGAAGGAGAGCAGCGACAGGCGAGTTGGGCATTCGCGAGTATGGCTCAGTAAGCCACCAGACCGGTGGCCATGGGAAAGATTAAAGGTAGCGAGCTAGTGTCTCTGCATCTATTGAGGAAAGCAAAGGGAGGAAGTTCTTGGCGGTATATTTCTAGCCACCTAAAATTTTACTTACGAATTTCTAACAATTTCATCTTAAGTGTTGGCAAGAAAGAAGAAAGCTCGCAAGGGAGACGGGTAATCACGAGCCTGGCACGCCGAGTAATCCTTCCTTGATCATCAGGGATGAGAGAGCACTCAAGACCTCTCCATGGGCATGAATCCTAACACAAATGCATTCTAGTGGCAAGTCCTATCCTATCGAGGTCGCTCTATGAAGGAGGGTGGCTCGCAGGCGAGTACATTACAGTGAGTTCAACAAGAAAAGATACAAAGGAGAGGAAAAAAATATTTTTCATTTACAAGTATTTTTACATTATGAAGCTCGCCTCGGCGAGATTACAAAAAAGAGGGAGGGAAGAGAATTACATCAAAAAAAGTATACAAAAATGGGAGGTGCGAGTCACCTCTCGCCCTCCCCTCCTGATGGGTGGTCCTCGCCTTCCCCTCCAGATGTATGGCCACCATCGTAGCCCTTGACACCCTTGAACAGGGACTCGAAGTGTTCCTCCTTCTCGCTGGGAGGGGTGGCTTGCGGGAACAGCTTCGGAACCAGGTCCCTGATGGGAACTTTCAGCAAGTGTACCGATCGTAGTCAAGTATAGATTTGAGGAGTTGAATCCCCAGATATCGATCTCTCGAGGAGTGCAAGTAGGGAGTGTGACTTCTCTATTGAAAGAGGGATTGCAAGTGCCAACGTAACAAAGAGTTTTGATTTTTGGTTTCCTAATTCTAACACTAATAAAACTAATGTGGTTCACCTTCACCTCATCTCTTAGGTGGATTACTCAAGCGAGTAATGGGGAGGATGGAAAAACCAGTGAGGGTCGCAGTCACCTCTTCAACATGCACGCTCTTAATAATTGTTAGGACGATGTTATCACGTCACGAACACAAAGGATGGAAACGCACCAACACAATCAAGAACGAAAATATGTCAACACAAAGACATGCTGAAATCATTAAGTAAATTAAGTATTTGCTCATCAATCCAACAACCAAGCAATCAAGAGCAAAGTTACTATAGGAGAAGGAGGAGAGATATAACCAAACACATGAAGACTTTCCGAGATTCACGGCCGGAGTCAAGGGATGTCTGGCCTTGTCCGTGCTCGGTCTATGGATGATGTCTGGGGTTGAGAAGGGCTGTCACTTCTTTCTAATAGCCCGTATTCTTCGTGAATAGCCGTCGGGTTAAATCTGACCGGAGAACTCCACATATGCAACCCTTAAGAGCTTGAAACGGAGCGTTGAGGTTGGAGAAGATGATGACGGCTGAGGATGAAGCTATTGAGAGATTTTGGATGGAGAATGGTGGTCGTACAAGCTCTCCAAGGAGGAGAGAGAAAAAAGCGGCTGGAGGAAGGTTTTCCCGCTCAAAGGAGAGGAAATGGCGGACTGGATCCTTTGGGCGAATGAGACTTGCGGCTTAAATAGAGTAGTCAGAAATAATGGTCACGCATGGTTTGGCGCATGACCGTGTGTTAACCGTGCGATATTAAATATCAGAACAAGCTTGCAGAAGAAGAAGCGTTGACCCGTACATTTCCTCGCGCACGGATGCTTCCGCCCGTCCATGAAGGAAAATATATGGGTAACAACAGAAAGCGGAAATTTCCAGCAAGAAGGTGGAACCGTTTGTTTTACTCGTGCACAAGCACTTTTGCCCGTGCATGAGCAAATCACACGATTAACCACAGAGCGCTATAAATCAAAGTAGCCATAGGAAAACCGTGCGTTTCCTTCACACACGGTTCCAAAGAAACTGTGCGTGAAGATCGTGCTCAGCTCGACAGAATTCGTCGAACTTCACTCGACGCTTCTCCTGCTCAACAAAACGCATGATCTGGCACAAACTGTGTGCGAGTAAAACGCACGACCGTACATTTTCCTCAAATTAGAATTCCTATCTTGGGGAAAACGCACCACCTGCAATGCAAAACCAAACTTGGAGCACAAGCTCCCAGCACCAATACAGAGCAAAAATAGCCGTAAAGAGCCTTGGGGAGCACCATGTGCTTAGCCCTGACAATAGAATGAGAAATTGCACACCCTAGGGCCAAAACGGTGAACAGTGTGGTCATTGACCGATCGAAGAAAATATAACTGATTACAGATTAAAATGCAGTGCACGAGTGAGAAAATAGGCCCAGATGAGTCCGTAAAACCCTATAAATATCAGACTCATCACACCACCAGACTTAAACATTTGCCCGTCCCGAGCAAATCATCACCCCGTGGACTACAAAATAGTTAGTTGGCTTAGTAATTTCCAAATAAACTGTTGTGAGAAATCAAATACATCATGGGCATAGAAAATATAATAGATAAACTTTTTAATTATACTATGGATTTTATACTTCTCGACAGACGTAAATAAATATTGTATCTACTCAAAATTGGAATTCTGGAGAATCGTCGGGTCATACATAGGAAGAGACTAGACAGGCCACTCAAATGAGCAATGACAAAGACTTAGACTCGTGATCACCTCCAAAAAAATCCATCAATGTCGGGGACCATACGCTTGCCCGATCACACTCTCTCCATGGTGCTAGCTTGACTCATGTGTGAATCCGTTGGACTTTAGGATAATAATGGGGCTGGGGTGTATGCATAGGTAAGGATGCACAAGGGTAAAAATGACGGCTACGCACAACCCCAAATGAGCTCATACAAAAGATTATCCTCAAACCAACAAAAATTGCAGGTGCACCACACCACCAGACTTGAACTCTACAATGAGGGTGTGTGCACCACTTACTGCCGCGAAAATAAAATCACAAATGGAATTTCCAATTACCTTTCTTATTTCACAACAAACAACACCTCCCTTTTTTACATTCTTTTCTCTTTTTTTTTTAAATTTTTATACAGCAACACATTGATCACAAATCAACAAGAAAACTCCACCTCACAACCACATAACAGAACCACAACAACATCCCAAACGCAAGAAGTAACATACAAATAGCTTGAGATAGGAGCATGCTACTGGGATAGGATTTTAGGCTTTGGTGATCACGAAGTAGGGCTAAATTAAAAGGAGGGATAGGCACAACACAGGCTAACAAGGATTATGTTACGATGGGGTACAAGGCTCAACCGGGCCACAATTATGGCCTACAACACGCTCATGCTTGAATAACCATGCACCAATGCTTTGAGAGTAGCTCGGGGCAAGTTCTTAGCCACCGAGAAAGATGATCCTTCCTCCCGACTCGAGCAAGATGAGTTTAGTGATGGCTACACACATACCTAAACTATTGTTCGATTACACCAGATTCAACATTTTTGAGCAGTACAAACAATATTTACATCCGCAGAAAAAGTATAAATCTACTAGAATAAAGAAAAATTAAATCTATACTATTTCTACACAGACCTTGAGTACTCGATTAGGAGAACTGCACGAGTTTCACACTACTTTATCCTAAAATCCTAAGCCATCACCGCAATTTTAAAGTTTACACAGAAGAAATACACTTGACTCGAGCCGCGCGCATGGATAAGATCGCGCCCATGTGGGTGTAGGTGCACAATGCGAACATGATTTCATGAAAACAGAAAATAGAAAATAAAAAGGTGCTTTTGTTATGAAAGTGAAAGTAGTGCATATGCACAGGTAACTCACATAACTCTCCCCCACCAGACTTAATCTAAACATCCTAACGCAAGATTTGTAATAAAATTAATGAAATACAAGTTGGTTGAGAGGTTACCCCATGTTCAGTAAATGAGCATACCAGAAGATTGGCTTTATTTTTAAAAGAAGGTCCACGGCCCAAACGAACTCCACCTGCAAAAGAGAATACCTCCAAGCACGAATACTATAAACATATAATCATAGCACCATAATTGAACAAATTAAAAACCACGAAATTAGGTTATCTCCCATAAGCCCTTTTCTTTACCGTCCTTAAGATGGACCAAATACTTGTATTAGCAGTCTTATATAATGTTCAGAGCTTAAGTTCATTACGCAGCGAAAAAGTCTAAAGGCACACACAACATAAAGCAAAAAATTAAACTAAAAGAAAGGGGGATGCCCCGAAGATCCTTCAATTCTCAGCTAAATGTTGACTTGTGATAAATCCCGCCAGTCACGCGAGATGAGGAAGAAGCGAAGGCTTTAGGGCCCAGGGAAGACGAATCCCCCATGCCGCTAGTTTCTTCCTTCTTGCGCCGGCGGGCAAAATCCAGTGCCTTTGCAGATCATTCTTTAGCAATTCTACAGATGAAGATCGCCATGGTGGTACAACTACTCTATCCATTCCATAGGTATTTCTAGCTTTTCTGTCCGGAGGCATCCTTTCCTCACCCGCGACGGGTGATAGATCTGCCCAAGTGACCTGTTTCATAGTTTTACATAATTTATTCGGCTCAATAAATGCTTTTAAATCTATTTTATGCACGCTCTCAACAGCTGTGCTCCACTCACGTTTCTTCTCCTCCGAATCTTGTTTCACTCCAAGCAACTCTGTCTTTGTTTCTTCTTCAGTTATCATCAGCATACATTCTCAGCAATACTTGGCAAACCATCAGGTAACACAACATTCAATTTCAACAGTTTTACAGGTTCATTTTGAATCATAGAGGGAAGGGATGGCGGTAAAGGCTAAGCAACCTTGGATGACAAGGTGATGCCACACGCATTAAATTGCAACGTTGCTTCATTAGCTTTCAAGAATGGGACCCCTAAGATATGTTTTGAAGCATTCCCCATTGGTCCAAAAACCTAAAAGTCGGTGATCACAGCAGCCCCGTTCATTATCACTTTCACTTCCTTAATCTCACCGTCGGTCTTCACTACCGACCCATCGGCCAGAACGAGTGATTTCCGCACATTCGGCTCGATATTCAAATTAAATTTTCCAACATTTTGCCAAGCAAGAATGTTGCAAGTATATCTGGAATCACATACGACCACAGTCTCAATCTCATTTATCTCGCATTTTACGGCCATTTTATTTTCAGTACACTCATCCGTCTCCCCAACACAGTTCCCTTGCTCATAGGGATTTTTTCCTGTGTTGCTCGGGAGGGCGCCACGAGTACGCTCAGAGAACACATAAGCCAGTTGACCCAGCTGCGTCTCCAAGTTTCTCATTGAGGCGGTCTGAGTGGCCATGTTGAATTGGACCATCTCCACAAACGTTTCCATCATTTCTTCTAGCGCACTCTTTCACATCCCTTGCGTGTTCTGATTATAACCCGCTTGTGGCGGTCGTGGCTGGCTATTAGAAGCTTGAGCATCAAACTAATGCTGGCCTCCCTGCCACCTTTGATCGGGTGCAAATTGGTTCCGGGAGAAATTCGGATGATTTATAGCATTCGGGTTATAAGCATTATTATAAGGAACAATGCGGTTCTAGTTATTTATAAAATTTACACTCTCGTTAGTAGATATACCTGAGGGATCATCGAAGGCATCCCCGGCTGGGCATTCAGATGTATGATGATCGGGGTTTCCACAACCTTTGCAAGAAATAACCATCACCTCAAACAAATTTCTCGCACCCCTCGGTTCGTTTCTTCACACAGTCCAATACGTGCTATGAGAAGCGGTGTCATGAAAGAGCCGCAAAGCCTCGTCGGGAGTCAGGTTCATGATAGAGCCTCTAACCGCCGCGTCATTCGTAGCCCTATAATTAGGCTCAACAACAAAATAGAAGATTTCAACTAAATTCCACGGCTCACAGCCGTGCTGGGGGCATCGACGCTGCAGATCAGCAAATCTCTCCCAAGAATCAGACAACGTTTCCTGGTCCGGCAGCCATAAAGTGTCTATCTCCCTTTAGGCGCTAACTATTTTGTACACCGGTTGGAATATAGCTAGGAACTTTGTGGAAAGGGCCTCCCACGTAGTTGCAGTCCCGGGAACAATAATGTGGAGCCAGGATTTCGCATTGTCCCTCAGCGAAAATGGGAACAGCCTTAGCTTCTCCACAACATCAGTAATACCAGCGTAGCGGAAGGTGCCACAAATCTCCCAGAATTCCGCCAGTTGGAGCTGCAGATTCTAACTTGGCAAGCCCGAAAACTGCGTGTTATTTCTGATCATGTTGAGGATGGCAGGCTTTATCTTGAAGTGGTTGTTTACGATGGTTGGACCGAAGCCAGGGTAAACACTTCCCGCAATAGGGGTCGTGAGGTCTCGCATTGTCCTAATGCGAGGTTGGACCACCTCCTGGTTCTCAACGACCCGTTCACTAAGGCCATTTCCTCCTTGGCCTAACTCTTCCATTCTATCTCTACCTTCAGCAGCAGCACGCCGGTGACCTCGCCTCACTCGCGCAGTTTCAAGATCTACACCAAGATCTTTCTCTATATTCCTGGGGTTCGGAACTGTCATACAACACACAAAAACACAAAAAAAAACGATCAAAATTCCAACAACTCTTGCAACAACTTTTCCAGTAGATAAATGCACACAACGGTTGCACTCCCCGGCAATAGCACCAAAAACTTGATGGGCACTTTGAGCAAGTGTACCTATCTTAGTCAAGTGATAAATTTGAGGAGTTGAATCCCCGGATATCGATCTCTCGAGAAGTGCAAGTAGGGAGTGTGACTTCACTATTGAAAGAGTGATTGCAAGTGCCAACGTAACAAAGGGTTTTGATTTTTTATTTCCTAATTTTAACACTACTAAAACTAATGCGAGTCGCCTTCACCACGTCGCTTGGGTGGATTACTCAAGCGAGTAATTGATGCGTCGGCAAGTGTACCGATCGTAGTCAAGTAATAGAGTTGAGGAGTTGAATCCCCTGATATCGATCTCTCGAGGAGTACAAGTAGTGAGTGTGATTTCGCTATTGAAAAAGTGATTACAAGTGTTAACGTAAACAAAGGGGGTTTTGGTTTGGAGTTTCCAAAGTTTAACACTAATAAACCTATTGCGGGTCGCCGTCACCGCATCTCTTTGGTGGATTACTCAAGAGATTAATATGAAATATGGATGAGCCAATGAGGGTCGCAATCACCTCTTCGCCGCGCATGCTTCTAGCAATCGCTAGAACGACACTATCTCAACAAGAACACAAAAAACTGAATCTCAGCAACACAATCATGATCTAAGATATAATAACACATAAACATGCTGAAATACTTAAACTAAACAGTATTCTTAAGCAACAATCAAACAACCACAAGTTCAGAACAATGTAACTATAAGTGGAGGGGGAGAAATACAACCAAACACACAAAGGCTTTCCGAGATTCGAGGCGGAGTGAAGGGTTGTCGGGACTTGTCCGAGCTCGGTCTATGGATGACATCCGGGGACCAGAAGGGCTATCACCTCCTTCCAATAACACATCTTCTTCGTGAATAGTCGCTGGGCTAAATCTATCTGGAGAACTCCACGAATGCAACACCTTATGAACTTGAAACGGAGCTTGGAGTTTGGAGAAGAAAATGGTTGCCGGAGATGAAGTTATTGCAAGCATTTGCAGGGAGAATGTTGGCCGGATCAACTCTCCAAGTAGGAGAGAGAAAATATCGGCTAGAGGGAAGTTTTCCCGCTCAGAGAGGTGGAAATGGCGGGCTGTATCAGACTTTTCTCTCCTTTTTTCTTGGAACGATGAAATCTGCGTCTTAAATAGGAAAATCAGAAATAGTGGTCATGCACTGTTTGGCACACTACTGTGCGCAAACCGTGCGTTATTAACTTTCAGAACAAGCCTGCGGAAGGAGAAGCATTGGCACGTGCGTTTTACTCTCGCACGGACATTTCCACCCGTGCGTGAAGGAAATCACACGGGTAACAACAGAAAGCTAGAATTTGAGGCAAGCAGGTGGAACCGTGCGTTTTACACGCGCACGAGCGCTTCCGCCTGTGCGTGAACAAATCGCACGATTTACCACAGATTGGTACAAATAAGAAAGCTGCAGGAAAACCGTGCGTTTCCTTCGCGCACGGTTCCGAATAAACCGTGCGTTAACTGTTCGTGAAGATCGTCGAGCCCCGCTCAATAATTTCCAGTACAATCAACACTTTTGAATAGTACGAACAATATTTACAAATGCAGAAAAGTATAAATCTACGAGAATAAAGAAAAATTAAATCTATACTATTTGTACACACCATGAGTACTCGATTAGGAGCACTGCAGGAGTTTCAAACTACTCTATCCTAAAATCCTAAGCCAACACCAATATTTTGAAGTTAACACAAAAGAAATAAATTTAACTTGAGCCGAGCGCATGCTTAAGATAGCGCTCATGTGTGTGTAGGTGCACGATGCAGACAAGATATCAAGAAAACAAAAATAAAAATGTGCTTTTGGTATGAAAGCGATAGTAGTGCATGTGCACGGGTAACCCACATAACTCTCCCCCACCAGACTTAAACTAAATAACCTATTCAAGATTTGCAATAAAAATAGAGAAATAAAAGTTGGGGTAGAGGTTACCCCATGCTCAGTAAATGAGCATACTAGAAGCTCGGCATTAATATCAGCAGAAAGTCCACGGTCCAAACGAACTCCACCTGCACAAGAGAATACCTCCAACCACGCATACTATAAACATATAATGACAGCAACATAATTGAACAAATTAAAAGCAGGAAAATTGGGTTGTCTCCCATAAGCCACTTTTCTTTATCGTCCTTAAGGTGGACCAAATACCGGTATTAGCAGTTATATAAATATTGTTCAGAGCATAAGTTCAAAACACAACCAAAAAGTCTAAAGTTACAGATAGAATTAAGCAATAAATAAAACTAGAAAATGCAGGAAAGGGGCCCCGGAGATCCTTCACTCCTCAGCTGAATTCTGACTTGTGATAGATCCCCCCAGTCACGCGAGATGAGGGCAAGGCAAAAGCTTTAGGGCCAAGGGATGACGAATCTCCCCTGCCCCTAACCTCTTACTTCTCGCGTCGGCTAGCAAAATTTGCGCCTTGCACATGAGCAGTTCTTTTCTATTCAGATCAACAGATGGGGATCGCCAGGGTGGTATAACCACACCCACCAATTCAGTAACATATCTATCTTTCTCATCCGGGGGCATAATTTCCTCACCCGCTACGGGTGAAAGATCAACCCAAGTCACATGTTTAACAGTCTTTCAAAATTTGTTTCGAGCAATAGAATTTTTTAAGTCTATCTTCTGCACGCTCTCTACAGCCGTGCTCGACTCATGTTCCTTACTATCCGAGTCTTGTTTCACTCCCAGAAACTCTGCACTTGTTTCTGCTTCTGCTGACATCAACATTTCTTTCACCTTCACAACCTTGTCTTGCTCATTCAGCAAAATACCTGTCTCATCAGCTATAGATAAATCATTAGATAACAAGACATTCAATTTCAGAAGTTCTCCAGGTTCATTTGAAATTATAGAGGGAAGTGACGGTGGTAAAGGCAAATCGACCTTGGAAGCCAAGGTGACACCGCTCTCATTAAATTGCAAAGTAGCTTCACTAGCTTTGATGAATTGGACGCCTAAGATGGGTTTCGATGGATTTCCCATGGGTCCTAACACCTGGAAGTCAGTGACTACAATAGCCCCATTCAGTTTCACTTCCACCTCCTTAATTTCCCCGTCGGTCTTTTCTACTGACCCATCGGGAAGCACTAGTGACTTCCGGACACTCGATTCAACATTTAAACGAAATTTCTCAACATCTTGCACAGTAAGAAGGTTGCACGAAGACCCTGAATCACATAAAGCTACCATCTCAATCTTATTAATCTCACACTTAACAACCATTTCATTTTTATTTCACACCTCCACATCAACAGCACAATTTCGTTGCTCACAGGGATTTTTCTCTGTATCACTTGGGAGGGTGCTGCGAGTACGCTCGGAGAACACTTGGGCCAGTTTCCCCAGTTGTGTTTCGAAGTTCCTCATGAAAGCGGTTTGAATGGCCATATTAGATTGGGCCATATCCACAAATTTTTCCACCATTTCCTCCAACGTACTCTTACGCGGCACCTGCGCTTTCTGATTATAACCTGGATACGGCAGTCGCGGCTGGCTGTTAGAAGCTTGAGCATCAAATTGATGCTGGACTCCCTGCCACCTTTGACTGGAAGCATTTTGATTCAACGAGAGATTAGGATGATTTCTCGCATTGGGGTTATACACATTATTATAAGGAGCAGTGTGATTTTGATTATTTATAAAATTTACACTCTCATCAGAAGTTATATCTGACGGCTCAGCAAAGGTCTCTCCAGCAGTTCACTCATAAGCATGATGGTCGGGGTTCCCAAAACCCTGACACGAAATATCCATCAACGGAGCTGGAGGAGGGGCCAATCTGGTCAACATCGTCCTTCCATCCTAAGTATGATGGCTCGCCTCCGCTTGTTGCACCACCGCATTCACTTCAAACAGATTCCTCGAGCCTCTAGGGGTATTTTTTCAGGCAGTCCAGTATGTGCTATGGTAGGCAGTGTTGTGAAGTAGCCTCAATGCCTCGTTAGGGGATAGGTTTATTATTGTGCCTCCAGCTGCTGCGTCGATCATACCCTGAAATTAGGCTCAATAGAAAAGTAGAATATTTCAACTAAATTCCACGGCTCACAGCCGTGCTGGGGGCATTGACGCTGCAGGTCAGCAAATCTCTCCCACGCATCAGGCAATGTTTCTTGGTCCAGCTGTCGAAAGGTTGCAATATCCCTACGGGCATTCACAATCTTATCCACTGGGTGGAACTTAGCCAAGAACATAGAGGACATGGCCTCCCATGTCGTAGCGGTCCCAGGAACAATAGTATGGAGCCAGGTTTTGTCCTTGTCCCTCGGCGAAAACGGGAACAACCTTAGCTTTACTACATCATCAGAAATACCGGCATAGCGGAATGTGCCACAAATCTCCTAGAACTCCGCCAGATGGAGCTGCGGATCCTCACTCGGCAAACCCGAGAACTGAGTATTATTTCTGATCATATTCAGGATGGCAGGTTTAATCTCCAAGTGGTTGTTTATGATGGCTGGTCCGAAGCTAGGTTAAACACTTCCCGCAGTAGGGGTTGTGAAATCACGCATTATCCTAATGCGTAGTTGGACCACCTCTTGGCCCTCAACAATGCGTTCACCATGGCCATTTCCTCCTTCACCAAGATCCTCCATCCTTTCTTCAGCAGCAGTAGGACACAGGCAAGCTCGCCTCGCACGTGCGGTTTCAAGCTCACACACAAGATCTTCAAACCTATCACTGGAGTTGGGATCTTTCATACAACACAAAAAATCATTTCAAAAATACCAAAAACACTTACAAATGTTTTCAAAAGAAAAATACACGCAACGGTTTCTCTCCCCGGCAACGGCACCAAAACCTTCATGCGCCGGCAAGTGTACCGATCATAGTCAAGTAATAAAGTTGAGGAGTTGAATACCCGGATATCAATCTCTCGAGGAGTGCAAGTAGGGAGTGTGATTTCGCTATTGAAAAATTGATTGCAAGTGTTAACGTAAACAAATGCGGTTTTGTTTTGGAGTTTCCTTAGTTACACTAATAAACCTATTGCGGGTCGTCGTCACCGCGTCTCTTTGGTTGATTACTCAAGAGAGTAATATGAAAGATCAATGAGCCAATGAGGGTTGCAATCACCTCTTCGTTGCGCACGCTTCTAGAAATCGCTAGAACGGCAGTATCTCAACAAGAACACGAAAAAATGAAGCTCAGCAACTCAATCATGATCTAAGATATAACAACTCATAGACATGCTGAAATACTTAAACAAAACAGTGTTCTTAAGTAACAATCAAATAACCACAAGTTCAGAACAAAGTAAATACAAGAGGAGGGGGAGAAATACAACCAAACACATGAAGGCTTTCCGAGTTTTGTGGTCGGAGTTAAGTGTTGTCGGGCCTTGTCTGAGCTTGGTCTATGGATGACGTCCGGGGTCCAGAAGGGTTGTCTCCTCCTTTTAATAACCCGTCTTCTTCGTGAATAGTCGCTGGGCTAAATCTATCCGGAGAACTCCACGGATGAAGCACCTTATGAACATGAAACGGAGCTTGGAGTTTGGAGAAGAAATTGGTGGCCGGAGATGAAGATATTTCAAGCTTTTGGAGGGAGAATGGTGGCCGGATCAACTCTCCAAGGAGGAGAGAAAAAATATAGGTTGGAGGGAAGTTTTCCAGCTCAGAGGGGCAGAGATGGCAGGCTGGATCAAACTTTTCTCTCCTTTTTTCTTAAAACGATGAAATCTGCGTCTTACATTGAAAAATCAGAAATAATTGTCAGGCACGGTTTGGCGCACGACCATGTGCAAACCGTGCTATATTAACTTTCAGAACAAGCCCGTTGAAGGAGGAGCGTTGACCCATGCATTTTACTCGCGCACGTAAATTTCTGCCCGTGCGTGAAGGAAAGCGCACGGGTAACAACAGAAAGCTTGAATTCAAGGCAAGCAGGTGGAACCGTGCGTTTTACATGCGCACGGGCGGTACCACCCATGTGTGAACAAATCGCACGATTAACCACAGATTGGTACAAACAAGAAAGCTGCAGGAAAATGTGTGCTTCCTTCGCACACGGTTTAGAAGAAACTGTGCGTTAACCGTACGTGTAGATCATCAAGCTCCGCTCGACAATTTCCAGTACAATCAAAATGCACGATCAAGAAGAAACGTGTGCTAAGAAAATGCACGACCGTGCGTTTTCCACAAACCTGAATTCCAAATTTGGTGGAAAATGCACCACCTGCATTCAAACAAATAAATCGAAAGAGGACCCTCCAACAATGCAGAAATGCGACAAAAGCAACTGGAAAGAGCCCCTAAGGAGCACCACGTGCTTACCCCCAATAACAGAATGCGCAATTGCACACCCTTGGGCCAAAACAGTGCACAAAATGGTCATAGACTAGCTGATGCAAATATAAACGAATACTGGTTGAAATGCGGTGCACGAGTGCGAAAACAAGCCCAGATGAGTTTGAAAACCCTATAAATATTGGACTCATCAATAATGAGGAGGATGGACAAACCAATGAGGGTCGCATTAACCTCTTTGCCACGCACGCTCCTAATAATTATGAGGACGGCGTTATCACGTCAGGAACACAAAGGATGGAAGCGCACCAACACAATCAATAACAAAAATATGTCAACATATAAACATGCTGAAATCTTTAAGTAAATCAAGTTCTTGCTCATCAATCCAATAACCAAGCAATCAAGAGCAAAGTTATTACCAGAGAAGGGGGAAAGATACAACCAAATGCACGAAGAATAAACAAGATTTGCCACTGGAGTCAAGGGTTATCGTGCCTTACTCGTGCTCGGTCTACGAATGACGTTCGAGGTTGAGAAGGGTTGTCACTTCCTTCTAATAGCCGAGGGGTTAAATCTACCCGGAGAACTCCACGTATGCAGCCCTTAAGAGCTTGAAACGGAGCGTTGAGTTTGGAGAAGACGATGGCGACCGAGGATAAAGCTATTGGGAGATTTTGGAGGGAGAATGGTGGTCGGAGAAGCACTCCAAGGAGGAGAGAGGAAAAAGTGGCTGCAGGAAAGTTTTACCGCGCAAGGGAGTGGAAATGGCAGACTGGATCCTTTGGGAGAATGAGACCTGCGGCTTAAATAGACTAGTTAGAAATATTGGTCATGCACGGTTTGGCGCACGACCGTGCGTTAACCGTGTGATATTAAATACCAGAACAAGCTTGAGGAAGAAGAAGCGTTGACCAGTGTGTTTCCTCGCGCATGGACACTTCCGCCTGTGCATGACGGAAAACACAAGGGTAACAATAGAAAGTAGAAATTTCCGGCAAGCAGGTGGAACCATGCGTTTTACTCGCACACGGGCACTTTTGCCCATGCGTGAGCAAATCGCACAATTAAACACAGAGCACTGTAAATCAAAGCATCCATAGGAAAACTGTGTGTTTCCTTTGCGCACGGTTCCGAAGAAACCGTGCGTTAACCATGCGTGAAGATCATCGAGCTTAGCTCGACGAAATTCATTGAGCTCCACTCGACTATACTCATGCTCAACAAAAAGCACGATCGGGCACAAACCGTGCGCGAGTAAAATGCACGACCATGTGTTTTTCTCAAATCATAATTCCTGTCTTGGGGAAATGCACCATCTGCACAGCAAAACCAAAACTGGAGCACAATATCCCAGCACTAATACACAGCAAAAATAGCCGGAAAGAGCCATGGGGAGCACAGGTCATGCGCCAAACCGTGCATGACATGGGTTGGTTTTTGAGCACCTGATCAAAACCTCATTGGTGTCAGGCACCTGATCAAAAACCTGAGTGGATTCCTACCAATGGTGGTAGAAGAGTGGATGTACCCATGTTGGGGAACCACTACAAAATTCTTGTGTCGTCTGGTTGCCTCCTTTTCATTTGTTCTTGTTGTGCTTGTGCTTTAAATTCATTGTTTGGTAGTTTAGTAATTCTGCACTTTTAATTCACAGCAAAAGCTGTAATAGCAGTTAAGAAATGTTTTAAGCATAGTCTATTCACCCCCGTCTAGAGTATTTCTGATCTAACACTCACATTCAATTGGTATCAGAGGAGGTTCCTTTGGTTATATAAGTTAAATCTTGAACCAAAAGATCCTTTGTTAGATCTACACAGTATTTTATTTTCATTTAAATTATAAAGACAGCATAGCACAGAACAAGGATTATGCAAGCACCAGACCTCCAGTTTGCAACCTTAATAGGTTTGCCATTTGGAAGGCAAGAATTAGGTTATACATGAATTCCATTGATGAAGACATCTACAATTCCATTTTGACAGGTCCCCCACAGGCATCTACAGCTACAACATCTTCCAGCAACAATGCAGTCCCACCACCTGAGTGGATTGAAGCTCAGAAGAAAGCAAAGATTGCTGATGCCAAAGCCATGAACAAATTGGCTCAGACTATGTTAGATGACATCTTTCAGAAGGTGGCTGAGTGCACCTCTGCAAAAGCAATCTGGGATTCACTCAATCAAATAGTTGCTGGCTCAGCAGATGAGAGGAAAGATAGAAGATCACACCTCATCACACAATATGAAAACTTCAAGAAGGATGAGGCAGAAACAGTTGAAGAGATGTACAGCAGGCTTATCTCCATCATCAGTGAGCTAAGGACCTTAAATAAAGAAATCACTTTGACTGAAGTTAATGACAAGATCCTAATGTGCTTCCCAATCTCATGGGACACCAGGATCTGGCACATCAAGGAGGCCAGATGCCTGAATGAGATTTCCACTGAATCTCTATTAGGGAAACTGAAGTCATATGAGGAGCTAATCAAGTCCAGAGAAGCAGTGGAACACAGGACACCTCCCCCAGCAGGGAAAGATCAATCCATTGCATTCAAGGCTGCTGAAGAAACTGAAGCCCCAATAGTCAATGAAGAGCAAATGAGTCTCTTTGCCAAGAGATACTTCAAACTGGCAAGGAAAAACTTCAGAAGGAAGTCATCCAGAAATGACAACCAGCCAAGGTATGAAAAAACCCCCAGTAAAGAGGTAGCGTGTTATGGATGCAGGAAACCAGGACATTTCATGTCTGAATGCCCTAAAAATCAAAAGAAGGAAAGAAGAAAAGAGAAAGAATCAAGAAGCAAGCACTACAGCAAGCCCTCTTCCAGCAAGCACAAAAAGAAGGACAAAGGATTTGTGGCTGAAACATGGAGTGACATAGAAGATGAATCCACATCTTCCAGCTCTAGTGAAGAAGAAGAGGAGGCCAAGGCAAAGGAGGTGTGCCTCATGGTACTTGGTGCAAGCAGGAGCAGATCAGATACAGATGAATCTAATGATGAAGAAAATCTGTCAGCTGAAGAGCAGGTAATAGCATCTTATGATTTTGAATCTGATGAATTTAAATTTGAATTTAAAATCGTATGCTTAGATTTGATATGCTCTGAGAAGGAAATCAAACTTCTTAGAGATAAATTGAATGACCTAGATAAAATGACCTCTGAAAATGCAACTCTATCTAGTGAACTAAAATCTGCAAATGAACAAATCAGTTTTCTGAAATCAGAACTTAGCAAAGCTAAGATATTAGAAGAATCATTAAATATAAGAAGTTTGAAATTGCTAGATATAACCAGCATAGTTAATGCTAGAAAAAATAACTGCAGATTAGGATTAGGAGCCACATCTAGTGAACCAACCCTAATCCAAAGGAATCATCTTTCAAAACTAGTAAATTTCATCTCTGATAAAGGAAAGAAAAACACTGAACAAGTAAATAAAGTTAATAAAATTCTGGAACAAATTGAAGCTAAGGATAGAATTAAAAAACAAAAGAATGATAAAAATAATAATGTTCAGCAGTTATCGTCGAACCCAGATCGACGATATAGGAACAGATCGTCGAACTCAGAACGACGATCTCTGAACGCAAACTACAATAATAATCATTCATCTAACTGCGATCGACGAACTTTGTATGGTTCGCTGAGCAGAGGTCGACGAATGTGGGGCACAGAGAATGAACATGTTCATTCTCTGGGTAGAGATCGAAGATCTCAACCCAATTCGTCGAACTCTGCTCGACGAACTTACAACAATTCATCGAACCCAGGAAGACTTAATCAAAGCTGTAACAGTAACTCACATATTCCTAAGAAACCATTTAATGCACTAGCTGACTAGATAATCCCACCTTGGAAATATCACCCCCTAGGATATAAGTCCAAACCTGAATTCTCTATTGTTTCCAGTTTTTCTTATCAGTCATACAAAGGACCCAAGGTAACCTGGATCAAAAACCATTAACTGTTTTTTATTGTAGGTGAAGAATTGTCCAGGGGTAAATCAAACTTTGTACCTGGACAGTGGCTGCTCCAAACACATGACTGGCAGGTGGCAGCAAGGACATCTTAATCAACTACAAGTCCAAGCTGGGGCCAAAGGTTATCTTTGGTGACTCCAAATGTGGTCAGTCAGAAGGATTTGGAGAAGTGAGAATAGGAGCTGTCATATTCAAAAAGGTGACATATGTAAGTGGACTCAAGCATAACCTCATCTCCATAAGTCAGTTATGTGATGATGGTTATCAGGTATACTTTAACCCATCCACTTGTTCTATCATTGATAAAAGCAACCAAACAGTTTTAAGTGGAAGTAGACAAGGCAACATTTACTTAGTAAATTTTCTTTCTGCCAAAACTGATATCTGTTTACTTAACTAGTAATCAGAATGACTTATGGTACAAAAGACTAGGTCATGTAAATCTGAAAAACATTGCTAGGCTATCTAAGCACAACCTTGTTAGAGGTCTACCTTCTGGTCCCTACAAAAAGGAAGGTCTCTGCAGGGCTTGTCAATTTGGCAAGCAAACTAAAACTAGTTTCAAATCTGTTAATAAGAGTGATTCCATAGGACTTTGTACCTGCTACATTTGGATCTCTTTGGACCCATTGCTGTACAAAGCTTAGGAGGGAAATCCTACACTTTGGTTATAGTGGATGACTTCTCCAGGTTTAGTTGGGTATTCTTTCTGAGATCAAAGTTAGATACATTCAAGGTTCTTACAGATTTTCTCAGGACCATACAAATTGAGTTCTTTACTCATGTTGCATTGATCAGAAGTGATCATGACATAGAGTTTGAGTCTCTTCTTATGCACGAGTTCTGTGACAAGGAAGGTATCAGACATTTCTTCTCAGCTCCTAGAACTCCCCAACAAAATGGGGTAGCTAAATGGAAAAATAGGACACTCATTAAAGCTGCAGGTACATTGCTTGCAGATGCTTTCATGCCCCTAACCTTTTGGGCAGAGGCTGTCAGCACAGCAAATTATATCCTGAACATGAGCTTAATTCACAAAATAAAGAACAGGACTCCCTATGAATTGCTCAAAGGAAAGAAACCTAAAATAAACTATTTTAAAGTATTTGGTTATACCTGTTATATACACAATAATAACAAGAAATACATTAAAAAGTTTGAGGCTAAGGCTATAGAGGGAGTTTTTCTAGGATACTCCCAAGTAAGCAAGGCCTATAGGGTTTTTAACAAATTAACATTGAAAATTGAAGAGTCTATTCATGTTTCATTTGATGAGACTAATATGTATTGCAAGGAGAAAGAAGTTTCTACCCATAGCAACCTGCAGGTACCCCACTTGTGTGAGACCTTGGATGGACTAAACCTCACCCAAGAGGTGCGAACTCATCCCTCTCCACAAGTCATTGAAGAAAGTGAAGAAGAAGAAGTTGAAGATAATGAATCTCTACCAACAGCAAATACGATTCCACAGGAGGAATTAATTCCAAATTTTGTTGCACAACCAACTCCACCCACTGATTTTGTCACACTTAGGATAACCCCAGATCTCAAGTGGTTGGAGACATATCAGCAGGTGTACAGACAAGGCGTCAACTTACCCAAGATTTGATGCATTCCTGTTTTCTCTCTCAGGTTGAACCTCTTTCTATTCATGATGCTGAGCAGGATCAACACTGGATCCTTGCAATGCAGGAGGAACTAAATCAATTTGAGAGATAAAGAGTTTGGGATTTGATTCTAATACCCCAAAACTACCCAGTTATTTGGACCAAATGGGTTTACAGAAACATGCTAGATGCTCAAGGAGACATTGTGAGAAACAAGGCTAGGCTTGTTGCTCAAGGATATAGGCAAGAAGAAGGAATTGATTATGATCAAACCTTTGCACCTGTTGCAAGGTTGGAAGCCATAAGAATATTCCTTGCCTATGTAGCATACAAGAGGTTCAAGGTCTTTCAAATGGATGTGAAGAATGCTTTCCTAAATGGAGTGCTACAAGAAGAGGTCTATGTAGAACAACCTCTAGGTTTTGTTTCTCCAACTTACCCCTCTCATGTTTTTAAATTGAATAAGGCTCTTTATGGTCTAAAGCAATCTCCAAGAGCTTGGTATGAGACCTTAGCTAGTTTTTTATTAGAGCATAGATTTACAAGAGGAACTGTAGATAAAACTCTTTTCACTAGACATCATAAGGACCAAATCTTATTAGTACAAATTTATGTGGATGATATTATATTTGGCTCTACAGATTCCAAATTATGCAAGAGGTTTTCTGACCTCATGCATTCCAAATTTGAAATGAGTAGCATGGGTGAGCTTTCCTACTTCCTTGGTCTCCAACTGAAGCAGCTCCCTAATTACATCTTCATCTCTCAAGCAAAATATGCTAAAGAAGTTTGGGATGGCTGATGCCTCAGCAAAGAAAACTCCCATAGATACCAATGTTGTTGTGGACTCTGATGTACCAGGGAAACCTGTGGATCAGAAACATTATAGGGGAATTGTTGGTTCCCTATTATATCTCACAGCAAGTAGGCCAGACATTATGTTTGTCACATGTCTTTATGCTAGGTTCCAAGTGAACCCTAAAGAATCTCATCTAATTATGTTAAAAAGGATTTTGAGATATATAAAGAGTTGTCCTAATCTAGGCCTATGGTATCCTACTGAATCAGAATTTGAGTTAACTGGATACTCTGATGCTGATTTTGCTGGATGCAGGGTAGATAAAAAACGTACTTCAGGAATTTGCCAGTTCCTGGGTATGAGATTAGTATCTTGGTTTTGTAAAAAGCAAACATCAATGTCAACCTCTACTACTGAAGCAGAATATATTGCAGCAGGCAGTTGTTGTTCACAGATGCTTTGGATACAAAATCAGCTACTAGATTATGGGTTCAACTTAAATAATTCAACCCTACTCTGCGATAATACAAGTGCTATAGTTATAGCCCAGAATCCAGTTCACCATAGTAGGACAAAACATATTGATATAAGATATCATTTCATTAGGGAGTGTGCAGACAAAAATAAAATCAAGCTTGTCTCTATCTACACTGATTTGCAAAGGGCTCATATATTCACCAAATCTCTGGATGAGAGAAATCATATGTTCTTTGTGAATCAACTTGGAATGATCAATGGAGAAGACTTTATTTGATTTCTCTCTGCAGTCGACGAATTTTCCAAAGTTCGTCGAACGGAGTTCGACGAACTGGGGAAAGTTTGAGAGATAGTCGTCGAACGGAGTTCGACAAACTCTCTGTGAGTGAAACAAGTTTGTCGAACGGAGTTCAACGACCTTGCTTCAAAAGATATTCGTCGAACAGAGTTCGACGAACTGTCTTCAAATCTTCTCGATAAGATCGATGAATTATTTCATTCAAAATTATTTTGGTATCGTGGATCTCAGTTCGAAGAATTATTTTTATTTTCGTGGAATGGAGTCTGTCGATTCATATTCTTGAAAACCCTTTATTTATGTTTTCTTCAACCTCCGTCCAGAGCTTTCTGTTCTCTTACACTTGATCATCGTTTCTCTTCTTTGCAGGAAATTCCATGGCGATTCCAGCAGGAGCTCTAGCCGCTATGAAGTTTGACACTGGATTTGATGTCGACTTCGAATCATTCCAGCACTCGGATCCCATTTTCCTCTATGTTCTGGAACTTCTGGAAGAACAGAATCTGAAGAACCTAATCAATACAAGGATAAAGCTGGCAGGAACAGAAATCAGGGAATGGTTTTATACTTCATCCACTTCTGAAGATAATACCATGACAGGATCAATTACGAGTAACACTATCTCCTTAACTCCAGCGGTTTTAACTGAAATATTTGGTTTGACAAATGGCGAAGAGGAATTAGAAATTGATTTTGAAGAGTTTGATATGATGATCAATCTGATGGGTTATGCTGGTGACAACCCAAATAAATTACTGAAGAAGCATTTGTCTGTAGTATACAAGTTCCTGGCAGATATTGTTGGGAAAGTCCTGCTTGGCAAGAATACTGCCCATGACTACATCACAAGACATCAGTTCTTGGTCATGTGTGCAGTAATAAATAAGAAGCAAGTAGACTGGGCTCAGATCCTCTTTGATCTGATGAAGAAGAAAAATAATAAGAAAGAAGTGTGTTTTGGAGGGGTCCTAGGGATCTTCCTCAAGGAAAAGGCTGCTGAATCACTCATCTCCCACACCATATTCATCAATGCCAGTAAAAGGCTCACCTGTGCCTATTTGGCGGGTTGGATAGGACAATAACCAAGCCCACTAAGGCTTCTACCTCTTCCACCCCAACTTCTAAAGGCACCAGTACTGTTAAAGCCACTCCATCACCTGCTGAAGAGCTTCATCCCACACCACCATCTCTTCCAGCTTCCATTCCAGAAACACAAATTCCTTCCTCTCCCATTATCTCTTCAGCACCAGAACAACAACAACATCCTCATGTTCCTACTCCACCTCCATCTCAACATGCTTCCCCAGCTTCATCTCCACCAATTGACATCACTGACATTCCATCGTCTCCTCTTCAAGATAATCAACCACCCACACCTCCTGATTCCCCCCATGACACTTACATTTCTACACCACCACAATCTCCACTTCCCCCACATCTATCTTCAATACCATCTTATCATCTACCAACAGACACCATCATGCAAGATTCCACCCATCCATCCCCATCAACCTCTACCATCCCTCCAGATGTTCAACTTCCTGATGCTCCACTCTCAATCCCTCCCATAGTTCCCACTTCTACACCTTCTGCAACACAATCTACCATTCCATCACTGGACTCCTCCACCATATCTTCCATCATTTCCATACTTACTCCCCTCCTCAAGTCCCTTACAGCAGAGGCCATTACACCTCTGGCTACCACCATCTCCTCTCTCTCTGACAAAATCTCTGCTCTTTCTACTGCCACATCCTTAGTCAGGGGCATGGCCTCAGTTCCCACTGAAACCAGGTAGGGGGAGATGCCTGATGATGAAGCAACAGCTACAGCTCCAAAGGCTTCAGCAGCTTCAGCACCAGATGCTTCAGCTACAGCAACAGCAGCAGCTTCAGACACAGCAGCAGAATATACAGAATACATTGATAAAGATTTGATTGAAAAGATTTCATTGATTTTAATGAGACTGATATGTATTTTGATGATGAATCATACTCTGAAGAACCTAATATTGTTGGTGATTTCATTCTTAATCCCACAGTTAATTTAGAACATTTGTTGAGCATTTTTGATACTGTACATATGCATTATCTTCCAGCTGAGATCACTAAGCCATCCTTGGCTATTATACCATATACTTCCCCTATCTTTTCAAAAGTTGTTAAGCAACTTAAGGATAGTTTTGATATTGCACAGTCAGCAATCACTTCACCTCCAGAGGTAGTAGATGTTCCCTCTTCCTCAATAATATCTTCAGCACCAAATTTTGTAATGGATGACTCTCCAATGCCAGATTGAAAGTGATAGATCTTAACAAAACACTAGAGTTGAATCACAGCACAAAATAAGAAATTCAGAAAGAAATCAAGCAACACAGAAGAAACAAGGAAGTTTATAGTGGTTCCCCTAAACTTGGGTACATCCACTCTTCTACCACCCTAGGTAGGAATCCACTGCAGGATGAGTTGATCAGGTGTCCTGGGCACCAATGAGCTTTTGATAAGGTGCTCAAAAACCAAATCAGATTTTTTGATCAGGTGTCTTGCCACCAATGAGCTTTTGACAAGGTGCTCAAAAACCAAACTCAAACTTTTGAAGGGAGCTTGAGAAACCCTTTACAGAGAGGGGGTGAGAGAGTGATGGCAGTGTTCTCTTTCTCAGATCAGCTGAGAAGACTATGTGGATTGATGGTGTCAAAGCTCCCCCTGAGAATATGTATTAGTTCATGAATGCTGGGAAGCTTTGCTTCAGGGTGTAGGCCTTCAACTAGATGAAAATCTCCAGCAAGCTCTGTAGACAAATCTGAATATGTTGTCTCTTGAAAGCCTGGATCAGAAATAAGAAGATGAAGTTGATTTCCTCTGTTTGAAAACTTGTTGCAGAGTTCTTCTTTTATAGAGAGAAAAAGTCTTCCTACTTTTTCTCTCTCTTTCTCTTGTTGTTATTTCTGAGCCTCTCTACTATATATCTTTTCTATCTTGCTATCACGTTTATCTTTTGTATAAAATATATATATGTATCCACTGGGCTGAGGAAAGTCATTTGAATTCTTGTCTGATGCGGCAGAGACATTTTCAAGAAAGGAAACTGTCTTGGAAAGGTAACTGACAATAAACCTCTGAATTGATTCATATTTAATGCAGCCTCCCAACGGCTATATTCATAAGAATATTTAGCATTAAATATATTAGCTGTAAATTCCTTTACTTAAGCCTTGAATAACTCTAGCCAGCTGTCTCCAATAACTGCACAGGAAATCACCAAAATTTAATCTAAAAAGCTTCTCCAATCTGCGTTCGACTATAGTTGAACTCCGTTCGACTATCGTTGAACTCCGTTCGACTATAGTTGACCTGCATCTGAGTTATCTGTTCTCTTAGAGCTGAACACAGAAATAGTTGAACTCCGTTCGACTATAGTTGAACTCCGTTCGACTATTTCTGGACTGCAATAGTTGAACTCCGTTCGACTATTTCTAGAATGCAATAGTTGAACTCCGTTCGACTATTTCTGGACTGCAATAGTTGATCTCCGTTCGACTATTTCTGGACTGCAATAGTTGAACTCCGTTCGACTATTTCTGGACTGTAATAGTTGAACTCCGTTCGACTATTTCTGGACTGCAATAGTTGAACTCCGTTTGACTATTTCTGGACTGCAATAGTTGAACTCCGTTCGACTATTTCTGGACTGCAATAGTTGAACTCCGTTCGACTATTTCTGTGAGCTAAAATTTCTGAACTTCAAAACTGATTTTCTCTGGAATTCTTCTGCACTTCTTCTGGGATTATTTCTGAGGAATACTTGGAAAGCCCTATGACCCTTAGACTATACATTTTGGGTCAAACTAATCATCCTAATAGTGATCCTAACCCAAATCAGAACCTAAGGTTCCAACAATCTCCCCCTATTTGGGTGAGGATACTATTTACATAAAAACAAAATACAAAGCAAAAAGATCTGCCTGAATTATAATATGATAGCAGATGTACATGGGTGCTTTGTTAAAAAGGGATTCAAAATAAAAGAAATACAAACAGAAACTAAGGGGCAGCTGCATAGAATCTAATAAAGTGATAGCTGCACTTTTGTTCATTTTCATTCTGAGATTCTGATAATCTCCCCCTATAGTTGTAGCCTTCTGAACAATTTTCCTGAAAGGAGATGTTAGGAATTCTGGACCAAGATTTGCCTTGGGTCTTATTTTTCTTTCACAATAATAATTTGAAATAGAAGAATAAAAATTTCTTTTTTGAAATGCTGAGTTCAACGAAAAATATTTTCGTCGATCTGAGTTCGACGTTCGTCGTTCTCGGTTCGACAAAGGGTATTTATTTCGTCGATCAAGATTTTCTGACCAGAACTCTCTGTTCAGAGATCGTCGACCTGAGTTCGACGAAGAGTGTAGTTTTCGTCGAGCTCCGTTCGACGAACTATGTTGAACATAAATTTTCTGAAATTTTTTAATTTGTTTTGGTAAAAATTCAGTTATGTTGTCAAATTCAAGGGAAGAGATAACCTGATCCTCTTCTGATTCACATTCTGATTCTTCATCAGAGACTGATTCTTCATCATGTCTGCTGCATGAAGCACTTATTGCCATTAGGCAAAACTCTCTTGCTCTTGACTCTTCTTCATCCTCAGTTGTGCAAGATGAAGCTTCAGAGTTACTCCAGGAATCAGCATTTGATGTTCTTTCTTTTACTGATCCAGCAGCCATTACTGTGAGAGAGTCCCAAATTTTCTTTGCAGATGAACATTCAGCAATCTTTTGAAAAATGTCATCAGACATTGATTCTGCAAGAATGTTCATTGCTTGTGCATCAGCCATCTTAAGCTATTTTTGAGCTTCTATAGATGCAGATGGTGTAAAGGGACCTGACAAAATAGAATTATAAATGGCTTCATCAATAGAGTTCATAATAAGCCTAATCCTTGCCTTCCATAGTGCAAGCTTGTCCAGATTGCACTTAGGAGGTCCAGTGCTTGACCATTCTTCATTTTGTGCCATGAAAAACTCTTAAGAACAATATCATCTATCAAGGATCTTTTGATTCAGGTGTTATCCTGTACAACCACCAAGGTGCGGTATGTTTAACCAACCTCGCTTTGATACCAATTGAAAGTGATAGATCTTAACAAAAACTAGAGTTGAATCACAGCACAAAATAAGAAATTCAGAAAGAAATCAAGCAACACAGAAGAAACAATGAAGTTTATAGTGGTTCCCCTAAACTTGGGTACATCCACTCTTCTACCACCCTAGGTAGGAATCCACTGCAGGATGAGTTGATCAGGTGTCCTGGGCACCAATGAGCTTTTGATAAGGTGCTCAAAAACCAAATCAGATTTTTTGATCAGGTGTCTTGCCACCAATGAGCTTTTGACAAGGTGCTCAAAAACCAAACTCAAACTTTTGAAGGGAGCTTGAGAAACCCTTTACAGAGAGGGGGTGAGAGAGTGATGGAAGTCTTCTCTTTCTCAAATCAGCTGAGAAGACTATGTGGATTGATGGTGTCAAAGCTCCCCCTGAGAATATGTATTAGTTCATGAATGCTGGGAAGCTTTGCTTCAGGGTGTAGGCCTTCAACTAGATGAAAATCTCCAGGAAGCTCTGTAGACAAATCTGAATATGTTGTCTCTTGAAAGCCTGGATCAGAAAGAAGAAGATGAAGTTGATTTCCTCTGTTTGAAAACTTGTTCCAGAGTTCTTCTTTTGTAGAGAGAAAAAGTCTTCCTACTTTTTCTCTCTCTTTCTCTTGTTGTTATTTCTGAGCCTCTCTGCTATATATCTTTTCTATCTTGCTATCACTTTTATCTTTTGTATAAAATATATATATGTATCCACTGGGCTGAGGAAAGTCATTTGAATTCTTGTCTGATGCGGCAGAGACATTTTCAAGAAAGGAAACTGTCTTGGAAAGGTAACTGACAATAAACCTCTGAATTGATTCATATTTAATGCATCCTCCCAACGACTATATTCATAAGAATATTTAGCATTAAATATATTAGCTGTAAATTCCTTTACTTAAGCCTTGAATAACTATAGCCAGCTGTCTCCAATAACTGCACAGGAAATCACCAAAATTTAATCTAAAAATCTTCTCCAATCTGCGTTCGACTATAGTTGAACTCCGTTCGACTATCGTTGAACTCCGTTCGACTATAGTTGACCTGCATCTGAGTTATCTTTTCTCTTAGAGCTGAACACAGAAATAGTTGAACTCCGTTCGACTATAGTTGAACTCCGTTCGACTATTTCTGGACTACAATAGTTGAACTCCGTTCGACTATTTCTGGACTGCAATAGTTGAACTCCGTTCGACTATTTCTGGACTGCAATAGTTGAACTCCGTTCGACTATTTCTGGACTGCAATAGTTGAACTGCGTTTGACTATTTCTGGACTGCAATAGTTGAACTCCGTTCGACTATTTCTGGACTGCAATAGTTGAACTCCATTTGACTATTTCTGGACTGCAATAGTTGAACTCCGTTCGACTATTTCTGGACTGCAATAGTTGAACTCCGTTCGACTATTTCTGTGAGCTAAAATTTCTGAACTTCAAAACTTATTTTCTCTGGAATTCTTCTGCACTTCTTCTGGGATTCTTTCTGAGGAATACTTGGAAAGCCCTATGACCCTTAGGCTATACATTTTGGGTCAAACTAATCATCCTAATAGTGATCCTAACCTAAATCAGAACCTAAGGTTCCAACATAGATGAATTGATCTTGGCTAATATTGCAGATGAAAATAAGGCAGCAGCTGGAAGCTCTGTCCAAATTAGTTCTGATTTTTATGTAGCCTCTCCTCCAACTTCTACTGAAACTCCAGTTCTTATTGCATCCCCTGCCCCTGCTCCAGAAAAACCTACTATTTCTGCTAAAGCTTTGAAAGATCTGGATGATCTATATGATAACCCTCAGGGTTCTGACAATGATGATGATGAAGATGAGGATGAGGATTCAGATGAGGAGGATACAAAGAAGAAGAAGCAAGTTTCAAAGAAAAGAAAAGCTCCTCTTGCTCCTGCTCCTAAGCCTAATACAAACAATGACACCCCTTACTACATTCTTCAAAATATAACTCCATACAAGGGGATGCCAGCATTGATGTGGCTATCTAAGAATCAGCAAAAGGAAAGGAAGAAGAGTAGAAGATACTCTCCTCCACCAGTTCAAAGGTATAGGAAAGATCCACCACCTCCTCCTCCTGCAGCTGGTGCTTCTAACTTTAGTTCTCAAAAGTCTGCCCCCATTCAAACATATCAAAGACATCAAGGGAGACCTCATCATGAAAGCTGTCAGCACAGGCAACTACCCTTAGGAAAACAACATCAACAACAACAACATCAACAAGCTGAAAGTCCTAAAAGGCCACTCTCTCCTCCTATTCCTTATGAAGATCCAGAAACAGCCAACATCGCTAAAATGGCCAGGTTCCATGAACTGGTAGGCCTCTCTATGATCAACAAGGCAAAGGCTGAAGGAAAGCATACTTCTGAATACACTACAATGTCAAAGTATAGGAGAGAAGAGCTAAAAAGGTTTGATAAGGCTAACAAAATATTTAATGTTGATGATTATATGAAATTGCATCCTGAAGCAGTGGTCCTTAGAGCTACATCTCTGAAGATTATAGGGGCTGCTGACATGACAATGAATCTGGCACAAGCTTCAAATCCAAACAGGGAAATAGTCTTCACCAAGCCAGGAGACAAGGGCAAGGACATAAAGCATCAGGAGAAAAAACAAAAGAAGTGAAATTTGAACCATCTTATTTTTGGCTTTCTATCTAAAACTGTTTTATTTTGTCTGAACAAAGCCTTTGTGTAAATATATCTGCTGCATATGTTATTTATCTCTGCCAGATACATCTTTTTACTGCTTTGTTTACCTCATGTCTTTTATTTTGAGTCTATTAGTGACCTCACACAAATAGGGGGAGATTGTTGGATCCCTAGTTTGATTTTGGCTAGGTTCACTAACTTAGGATGAGGTGACCCAACATGTATAGCCAGGGTCAAAGTTGTGTCCTAGAGTCTAGGCCAAGTCCTAAGAGCCAACATCACATGTACAAGCCAACATAAGACTGCCAGAGACTCAAGACATAATGTTTTCCTCAAGATTCAGAGATTTCTCAAGAGACGAAGTAAAATGAGTTCGACGTTCGTCAAACTCAGGTCGACGATAGTCATTCCCAGCTCGACGATCTTAGAGAAATATTCTCTGAGCTGAGCTCGACGAACTTTAGTCCAGATCGACGATCCTTGGATTCCACCTTCAGAATTCTAAGTCCAGACTGTTCTCTAGACTCAGGTCGACGAACCTAGTTCTCAGGTTGACGAACTTCATTCTTTGCTCGACGATTCCTGGACCTCCACTTCAACTCTATTGCCAGAGGTTCATCAAATAGTTTCAAAGTCCAGAATCATTCTCAGCTCGACGAATACCTTTCTTTGGTCGATGAATCTTTGGACTATCACAGCTTTCTGTCGAGACTATGTTCTCTAGTCTCAGGTCGACGAACCATGTTCTCTGCCCGACGAATTCTGGAACCAGAAGACTTATGTCGACACTCAGAGTATATGGCAACACCAACTGAGTCGACACTAAAATAACTTATGTCGACACCAAGATCATCAGTCGACATTGTGGAAAGGCTATGTTGACACCACACAGAAGATTTGTGTCGACACACAGGAGCAATTATGTCGACACAGGATATTTGACAACTCCAGAATAATTGCTGAACTCCAGTCGATAAACATATTTACCAGCTCGGCGAATAGACAAAGATCAAAAGCGACAGTTGTTCAGTTTTCAGCTCGATGATCATGGAACTCAGCTCGACGAACAGAAGCCGTCAGGTCGACGAATACAATGTCTCAGCTCGACGATCTGTGAACTTAGTTCGACGAATTCTGCTATCTGCTCGATGATTCCAGACTTAGTTATTTCCAGCCTTCTGTCCCCACTCTAATGCTATAATTCCTGGGTAATTAATGCTCTAACATTCTCTGAATGTATCCGTTAGAAGGAGCATTAATTATGGTCTCCTCAAGGATTATTGCCTGCCGTTTTTCCACGGGACAGTTGGGGAAATAAATCAATGCCAATTATTCTCAAGGTTGTCAGCATTAATTGCAGAGAAATTCAAATGTTTGACAAACAGAGAAGAAGAGAATAACGGATACAGGCACACAGATATAGAGAATTAATCAAGAGAGACATAAAAAAGCTTTACATAGAATACAGCTGACTGAGAGGCATACAGATACAGAGACAGAAAAGATCATTCCTGCTCTTCATAAAAAGATATTCTGAAGCAGATCATCATTAGCTTTCTCATTCTGTCAGTGATTTGAAGAAGAAGCAAGAAGAACGCATTCTTCAAATCAAGAGTCTTCCAGTTCTTCTTCTCCAGGACCCTGCTAAGACACTCAAGCACTATCAGTTTAAAGCTCCTGGATCAAGTCTCTCAATTGAAGTCCTATCACCCTGTGCAAAACTCCAGCTCTCCTGTACCCTTTTTCATCTCAGGGGGAGCTTTGACAACATCATTGAATCCATATAGTCTTCTCATTGAGATTGAGAAAAGAAGACTTCCATCACTCTCTCACCCCCACCTCTGTAAAGGGTTGTCATCTCCCTTCAAAAGTGATTCCTTGGTTGCAAGTCTCCTGATCAAAAGACTTGGGTTGGTTTTTGAGCACCTGATCAAAAGCTCATTGGTGTCAGGCACCTGATCAAAAACCTGAGTGGATTCCTATCAAGGGTGGTAGAAGAGTGGATGTACCCAGGTTGGGGAACCACTATAAAATTCTTGTGTCATATGGTTGCCTCCTTTTCATTTGTTCTTGCTGTGCTTGTGCTTTAAATTCATTGCTTGGTAGTTTAGTAATTCTGCACTTTTAATTCACAGCAAAAGCTGTAATAGCAGTTAAGAAATTTTTTAAGCACACTCTATTCACCCCCCTCTAAAGTATTTCTGATCTAACACTCACTTTCACGTGTGTTTCCTTCGCACATGATTCCTTATAAACCATGCGTTAACCGTACGTGTAGATCGTCGAGCTTCGCTCAACAATTTCCAGTACAATCAAAACTCACAATCAAGAAGAAATGTGTGCTAATAAAACATACGACCGTGCGTTTTCCACAAACCTGAATTCCAGACTTGGTGGAAAACGCACCACCTGTATTCAAACAAATAAATCAAAAGAGGACACTCCAGCAATGCAAAAATGCAACAAAAGCAATTGGAAAGAGCCCCTAAGGAGCACCTTGTGCTTACCCCCAATAACAGAATGCGCAATTGCACACCCTTGGGCCAAAACAGTGCACAAAATGGTCATAGACTGGCCGATGCAAATATAACCGAATACTAGTTGAAATGCTGTGCACGAGTGCGAAACAAGCCTAGATGAGTCCAAAAAACCCTACAAATATCGGACTCATCAGTAATGAGGAGGATGGACAAACTAGTGAGGGTCGCATTCACCTCTTTGCCACGCACGCTCCTAACAATTGTGAGGACAACGTTATCACGTCAAGAACACGAAGGATGGAAGCGAACCAACACAATCAAGAACAAAAATATGTCAACAAATAGACATGCTGAAATCTTTAAGTAAATCAAGTTCATGCTCATCAATCCAACAACAAAGCAATCAAGAGCAAAGTTACGACAAGGGAAGGGGGAAAGATACAACCAAACACACGAAGACTAAACGAGATTCATGGCCGGAGTCAAAGGTTGTCGTGCTTTGTTCGTGCTCGGTCTACGGATGACATCCGGGGTTGAGAAGGGATGTCACTTCCTTCTAATACCCCATCTTCTTTGTGAATAGCCGTCGGGTTAAATCTGACCGGAGAACTCCACGTATGCAACCCTTAAGAGATTGAAACGAAGCGTTGAGGTTTGAGAAGATGATGGCGGCCGAGGATGAAGCTATTGAGAGATTTTGGAGGGAGAACGATGGCTGGACAAGCACTCCAAGGAGGAGAGAGGAAAAAGCGGTTGGAGGAAGGTTTTCCCTCTCAAAGGAGTGGAAATGGCAGATTGGATCCTTTGGGAGAATGAGACATGCGACTTTAATAGAGTAGTTAGAAATATTGGTCACGCATGGTTTGGCGCACGACCCAGCGTTAACCGTACGGTATTAAATACCAGAACAAGATTGAGGAAGAAGAAGCGTTGACCTGTTTGTTTCCACGCACACATACACTTCTGCATGTGCGTGAAGGAAAACACACGGGTAATAATAGAAAGTAGAAATTTCCGACAAGCAGGTGGAACCATGCGTTTTACTCGTGCACGAGCACTTTTGACCGTGCGTGAGCAAATCGCACAATTAACCACAGAGCACCGTAAATCAAAGCAGCCACATGAAAACTGTGTGTTTCCTTCGCGCACGGTTCCGAAGAAATCGTGCGTTAACCGTGCGTGAAGATCATCGAGCTCAGCTCGACGAAATTTGCCGAGCTCCACTCGACGCTACTCCTGCTCAACAAAGTACACGATCGGGAACAAACTGTGGGCGAGTAAAATGCACGACCGTGTGTTTTCCTCAAATCAGAATTCCTGCCTTGGGGAAAATGCACCGCCTGTACAGCAAAACCAAAACTGGAGCACAAGCTCCCAACAATACTACACAACGAAAATAGCCGTAAAGTGCAATGGGGAGCACCATGTGCTTACCCCCGACAATAGAATGCGCAGTTGCACAACCTCGGGAGAAAGCGGTGCACAGTATGGTAATTGACCGATCGAAGCAAATATAACCAATTACCGGTTGAAATGCAGTGCATGAGTGAGAAAACAGGACCAGATGTGTCCAAAAAACACTATAAATATCAGACTCATCACTCCTCACCATGATCTCTTCGTATCCCTTCACCAACACCTCCATGTCTTTCATCATCTGGAAGGTGTAGTGGGCGGTGCTGATGGAGTTGACCCGCAGCCGCTCGGTGACCTCCGGCTCGTCGTAGACCTTCAGCCACTTGCGAGGGATGCCCGGATCGCCGTCGTCCTGGGGAAAGAAGATGTCCATCAGGCGAATGGGATCACTCTGGAGCCCCTCATTCTCCCCCTTTATGTTTTGGTTCTCCTTCTCTAACCCGTCAACGTGATCCTCCTGCTTGGCGGCACGAGCCTCCTACTTGGCGGAGCGAGCCCGCGGCTTATCCGCGGCTTCGGCATCATGATGGGAAGGACAGATAAGATCAGTATGCTAGAAAAATTCCAATGAAAAAGTAGAGGGGTGGCCGACACTTACCATCCCGCCTGCCGCTAATGCGAGTAGATTCTCGGCGACATTTAGTCACCCCGCCAGGTCGGCAGCATCATTCATGGTGAGGTCGCAATCCTGCTCAGCCTTCAGCAGGAGATTGTTGAGGTTTAACCCTTGGCGGACCACCATATGGTGCATTTCTAGGTCCCGTATTAGGGCTTGCAGGCCCTTGTGGCCGAGCTGACGCAGGGTCATATTACTGTATTCCTCGGCATCCTAGCGACCATACAGGCTGAAGCGGAGCGCATAGGCATGACCCATATGGTGTTGGCGACCAAACCATGAGGGATGGAGGGAGGATATGTAGATCATGTGCGCCTCCTCATCCCACCGGACCATCTGCTTGCCGACCGAGTCCTTTTGTTTTCCCCCAAAGCTGAAGAGTGGATGGCTCTTCGGCATGCCCGGCTCGCGGACAGCGGACTACACTGCAGCCGGGGAAAAGGTCTCGCCACCCTCCTAGTCCTTCTATAGCGAGCCCTTCAGTGAGTTCACTGTCCATCCTTCGGGTGTGGTCTCCAGCGAGCTCACGAAGATATTCTCTTGTTGTTGTTGCTTCCCCCGAACTTGTTATTGTTATTGTAGTTGCCCCCAGGAGACCACCGTCACCTTCATCATCTTTGGCGGCGGGGGCGGCGAGGTGAGCTCGACCGTTCGAAGCCTGGTCGTTTCCGGCCGAAGGAGAGTACACCTGACTCCAGCTCGCCTCGGCAGGCTGCCACTGCTAACCGCTCTCGTGAAAGCGAGTCTTAGGCGAGTCCCGAGTCCGCATGAGGCGGATTCTCGGGAATTGATCGCTCCCCAATAGGAAATGAGTTAGAAAAATTGATGGTTCTGAGCGAGCTGATAAGGAAACTGGGAAGAAGTATACCTTTGCCGGGCAGGACTGGGAGGAGCGAGTCGAGGACCTTTCTGAGGTGGGTGACCTCGAAGTCCTTCCCCACGAAGAACTTTTGTAGCTCGGCGTCATCACTGGATATCATCGGAGGCCGGTGTACCTCCTCGCTCTTCTGCTGGGGGGAGAATGGTATGTTGTCCAAGTCGCCCTTGATGATGACGATCGTGGACACCCAGTTGTGGTTTTTGTTCGCAGTATTGCGAACCTTGGTCTACGAGCCTGTCAGGTAGGCAACCTCAGCATTGATCGCGCGGTATGTGAAGAGCTTGTGGAAGGTGACGAGGTTGAATTTGATCTGCTCGCGGAGGAGGTGGCAGGCGAGGGCGACCATCATGGCAATCGCGTTCGGGTTTAGCTGTGCAGGCACCGCGCCGAAATACTTCAAAATCTAGCGAATCTCAGCCCAGAGGGGCAAGTGCAACCCCACCTTGAAGTGCGAGATGGGGAAGGTGATCTCGTCCCGGTGGATTGTGTTGATTGACTCGCCCACTATCGGTCGGCGTGCCTCATAGCCTGGAGGCAAGTATTCCTTCTTGAAGGTGGTGAGCTCACGCTTAGTGGTTTACCCATCAAAAAATAGGTACTCAGCAAATTGTTGAGCACACTTCAAGCACCCGTCGCCATCCTGTCGAGTTTTGCCCATGCTCGCGAAACGGGTTGGGGTGCGAGAACAAGTAGAGAGAAGGGCAGAAGGGGGTCTGAATGCAATAAATGCTATGGGCCAGAGGGTTGGCGAGGGGGCATAATTATAGAAAGTAGAATTTATGGCCGAACCGATCGGTCAGTCCTGCTCGCTGGCCCCCATTCGCCAACACCAGCTCGCGGGACCCAGCTCGCCAATCCGGCGACCTGACCTATCCTAGTGCGAGCTGATGTTTGGCTGGAACACCATATTATTTCTAAATAACATACAAAATTCTAAAGTATTTTCTAAGTTATTACAGACGGGGGGCGTCGTCGCCCGAAAATAAAAAATGATCATAGAAAGTAGAAGAAGTTCGGTCAACCCGCGCGACCTGGGGAGCTAGGGGGCAAGGGCTGGTATGTTCAGCTGGGGAGACATTTCCATCTACCCCGGCCTCCCGTCCCCATCCCCGGAGGTCGGCGCGGGGTGAGAAACGAGTGAACCAGGTCCAGGTCGCGGGTGAAAGTCTGCAGATTCTCCTGAATCTTGGCCATTACTGGGGTAGGGGACATAATCTCGCCCGCCGATTCATGCTCCTTCTTATCCACAAACAACATGACATCCTGCTCCATCGCCTGCAGTCTCTTCTCGCCATATGCATAGTTCGCTCGAAGTTGGTGCAAGGAGTCATCTTGCTTCTTCAACACCTCTATCATTCATCATATTAGCTTGGCAAGGTCCAGCGAGTCAGCTCTCCATCCCGAGGTTAGAGGGTGGAGAGTGGCATGCCTATTCAGAGGTTTTATCGATCTCAGATGGAGCAGCAAGACCTGCAAAAAAGTGACCAATTCTGGGAGAGAAGGGGTGCGGGCACAGCAAAAATTCCATGGAGAGATGTTCCAAGTGAGGCTTACGGGATGAGCTCGACAGTTCTTAAAAGGTATGCGGGGGCAGCAAGGCCAAGTTTTTATCGCGGCCATGGGGATGGGCCCCCAGTGAGATAAGGTTGAAGTTGGGCACCAGGATATCCCCAACCCTCTCCCCCGTGAGTGTAGGAGCAGATGCGTGTTGCTGAGACAGAATGCAGGCTTGCGACTTGAACTTCAGCGAGCCCAGCCCGGTGGTCCCGAAGGAGGTGATTTGTTATAAAGGCAAGCGTTGGGGGGAGTCTGAGGCAGTGAGTCGTCGCGTAGGGTGTGGACTCACGACGCGGAGCTCTCGGCATCAGTCTGGCGGCATTCAGGGTCGACGGGAATATCGATGACCATCTTCCCCTTGGGTTCATCAGATGGTTTGGAGGAGGCGAGCCTGGCAGTCGGGGTAGACTCCAGGTCACGGTAGATCGACTCGGCATCCTGGGGGATGGACTTTGCCTTCTTGGCAGGATTGGATTTGTACTGCTCGCACAACGCAGCACTGGGAGGCATGCTGACAAGCGCGTCGGCGCGAGCGGTGTTGAGCTCGCAAGCTCGAGCAAGTCTCTCATGGATCTCTTTAGGGATAGAAATCTCGACAAAACTCAAGTAAGGGGAATGGCAGAGGATATCCAAGTATGTGGGAATGTATTTATAACCGCTGGTGGAGCCCACCATAAGATTCTCTGGTCCCTATCGCACTCGTCGCACATTGCGGGGCTGGATGATTCTTTCTGAGCTTGGATCAACCTCGCAAAGAGCGTTGATTGTGTACAACCCCATATCCGGTAAGTAGTTGGCGATAGGAACTAGAACAGCCAATATCGGCAGTCTGGCTGGTCCAGGTGGGGTGAACTATTTGAGGGGCGAGTGGAGCAGGCCGGCTCGCACTCGCCCATGCGGCTCAGCGAGCAGCAGGCGAGTAGAGCAGTCAGACTCGCACTCGCCCTAGGAGGATCGGCAGGCAGCAGGCGAGTAGGGAAGGCCGGGACCGTACTCGCCCAGGGGGGATAAAGCAGGTGCGCGCCACCTCCACCGAGCGCTCTCCGCCCCCGGTGAGTGGATGCACTAGTGGTCCACTCACCAAGTCTCTTGTGATGTGCTTTTACCATTTTACCCCTGTTGTCCTGCCCATAGAGTTCTAAAACAACGGAGTTAAGCTGTTGGCAGGTCAACCTAGACTGCAAATAGCTGTTTGGAATAGCGCAGGTTGGCTATTTGCAGGTCGATTTCAGAAATATATAAATAGAACCCAAGGGGTACCTCAAAAGGCATGCTTACTTGTGCCCCCGGTCTTCGTGTGCTTTCTAAGGAATCCTTAGCTCGGCATTTGTCGAGGGAGGGGAAGCGCTCTAAGATCTTCCGGTGGTGTGGTAGGACCTCCACCCCGAGCCCTTGGGTCTGTTCTATGTTCTCTTCACACGGTCGTTTGACTCGCGAGAGAGAAGTAGGTGTACAATCACCCCTTTCTCCAAGGGTGAACTGCACAAGAGACCGAGTTTTCGGTTTCAATAGGCGAAAATATAGCGCCCAGGCAGAAAATTCGTGGTCGGGAAAAAAACTACATCATAGAGAAAAAACCGCATCCGGGCGAAAAAACCGTGCTCGGGCGAAAAAACGGTGCCCCGGAGAAAAAAACGGCGCACGGGCTAAAAAAGTGCACCCGGGCAAAAAAACCGCGCCCGGGCGAAAACACTGCGCCGGGGAGAAAAAACCGCGCCCTGGCGAAAAATCTCGCCCGGGCGAAAAAACCGCTACAGGGCGAAAAAACAGCGCTCAGGAAAAAAAATGGCGCCTTTCGCACGGGCGCACATTTTTGGTCGGGAGCAAATTTTCCTCCCAGACGCGCATTTTCCGTTTGGGTGCTCATTTTTCCCTGGATGCGTATTTTTATTAAAATAAGTTACTGCAACGGAGATTTGTCAAACGATTTATAGTGTGAATCTCCTTTCTGAAATTCTCTGCAAAATCAGTTTACACAAACAAATCTCCTTTTCAATATACCTTTTCCAAAAGCTTATTTTCTTACATACCTTTTGCCACCACTTTTTTCCTTTCTAAAAAGCCCTCCCAAACAGAGATTGAATGCAAACACTATTAATCCAGTAGAGTTACAATGATAGTGCATCTCAGTAATGGGAAGGAGGGTATAATACTGCTAAGGAAGCACACGAGGGATGTAGATAAAAATAAAACTCCTGTTCCAAATCAAGACATTGAACCCTAACTCTTTTAGCATTGGCTATTCGAATTCTCTAGATCCTCGTCTTAGTCTTCTTTAGATCTGATAAAGAAGCTATCATTACTAAAACATATAGTTAGTCCATTCCTGATTCAGGATCCGAAACCCCTAATACCCGAGAAAAAATGTGCGAGCCGGAAATAGCTCCCCTGTGAGTGTCCCGCGGTGCCAGCAACAGAAAGAAACTCGGCCACAGAAGAAGGTGGCATCCTGTTGTGTCAGAAATAACCAATACAGGCGGAGGCGTCATGGTTGGCGGTGGCGGCTTGGTCGGCGGAGCAGGCAGCGACTTGAGAGGGAGATGTCATTCACTGTTTTGGCGGAGGTGGCTTCCCGCCATGAACCTAAAGAAATGTGCAAATCAAAAAATACCTCATATTTTCTAATATCATGGTGCGTCTAGCCAAAAATAAAGTGCACCTAACGATTCCCTTTAAATATCAAAACATGATTTTGTACTATCTTGATGGAAAAACGTTACACATTAGGACTATTCGGCCGTTTAGGGACCGATCTTTTAATTGACCGGTCTATTGTCCTACCTGTACAGGACCGGTCCCTCCCAAATTGGTCCCGGACCGGTACTTGTTTTTCTCCTCTTGAGGAGGACCGGCTGGGATCGGAGGACCGGTCCAAACCGGTCCCGTTTTTTTTAAAATAAATTATAAAACTAATAATCAGCAAAGATTTTCATGAAATACTTTGTAAAACAGTAACTTACTTTGCAGCAGGCCCACCCAGCATTGTATGGGTCATATAGTGTTCTTAAAAGTTCCATATGCAACAGGTCCCATCCGGGTCATAGTGTTCTTACAAGTTCCATTTTCATTAAGGCCCACCGAACTTACTTTGCAGCAGGCACACCCTGGAAATCAGTAAGGTTACAGTATAGATTTTATCATAAACCTAGAATAATTAAAGGGGAAAAAGCTGAGTTTTGCCGAAAGCTTCATTTGATAGAGCAGTTGCGGTTGTAAAAGAAGCTTTTATACATGTATGTTTGTAATTGGAGTTGTTGGAAACTTGCTGCTGTAAATAGAGATCTGCTTGTATAGTCAGTGTTTGCAGAGTTGTTCAGAACAGAGAACCGTTTGGAGAAACAGCGATGACGTTTAATAATTTTTTAAAATAAAGTGTTCAAAATAATATTTATATTTTTTATTATTTTATTATTTAATTTTAATATTAATATTACTCGTTTTAATTATATATATATATATATCATAATCTATTTTCTAATATATATATATCCTAATTGTTTTTATAATATATATATATATATATATATATATATATATATATATATATATATATATATATATATATATACACACGCTAATAGCTCCGCATGAGTTTCGCCTATGCTCGCTGACTTTTAGTGGGCTTCGCCCGCATTCGAGCGGGTTGAGCAGCATTTGAGCGAGCTACGCCCGCATTCGAGCGGGTTTGGCATGTACTTGGAATTTTTGACTTTTCCAGAAAAATTTCAGAAAAATAAAATAAAATAAGTTAGAAAATATATACAAAAAAAGAAATATTTTATTAAAGAAAAGTAACTAAAAGTAACGAAAATAAACAAAAAGACTTAAATAAACTACATAAAAATATGTATATTTATTATTTATCTAATACCACCATACTTAAGCTTTTGCTATTCCAGAGCAAAAGTTGGATATATACTTATAAAGAATTAAAGAAAATCCTAAATTTAGCTATCGCTTGAATTTATTAAAATAGAGATCAAAGTAATTATCAGGGGTATAAGAGTTAAGTCCTAAATCATGAAATTGATTTAAATAGAGGAAAAGTTTTGGCCAAAAAGACTTCTTGAAGTAGCCAAATAGCAAGCAAAAATTGTAATCATTAGCTAACAAAGATAGATTGGAATTATAGAAACTTTAGCTTAAGAGTTTAAAGGAAATAATGCAATTTAAAAATTATGCTCTCAAAAAGATTTTATATTAAGTCTAGAATCATTGAATATGGCTAAGGGGATTGTTTTGGTTTATGAAGAGTGCTTTGGAGGAGGTGAGGTATATTTTTTCTCAAACCTCCGTCTCTTTTTTTTGAATGTGGATGTATAGGAAAATGAAATCTTATTTTTCATGACATGTAATTTTTGAATAACTTCATATAACACAATGTACATGTATATGAGTAATGAATATTATCCTCTTACTCTGTAACATATAATTTTTTCAAATATTGGATGTTTAGGTTTACGGAATGAAATCTTATTCCCAATGATGTAGGTTCTTTTAAGGATAAATATATTATCATGCCAAGTAAGACATGATAGATATTGGGAGATGGGTTTTTTGTTTATATATATATTTTTTCAAAAATAAAACTAGATTTTAATAAAATATTCTTGAGAGCAACCATTATAAATTGAACGTTCATGTGTTTCTAAAAGCTTGAAGTAGAAATAATTGAAGTCTATAGTTGTTTTTTCTAACATAATACACATGACTCTATTTTAGATAAATTAGAAGTAATGTATAAACGAGTCCTTTATCTTAAGAACAAAGCATAAAAAATTCTTTAAAACTTAACCCAGATATTTAAATCTATCAATCTGTAATTAATAAACAAATGGTAAACAAAGAATTAATGAAATTCGCTTAAAAAATCGCAATAAAATTTTTGTTGTGCAAAAACGATTAAGGATAGAATTTTTGATTTATTTGTTTTATAAAAATTATTTTTTGGATTTTTAGAGTTTTCATTTTTTTTTGGAGTTTTAAATTTAATATTTTTTTTTGAAATTTTTGTTTTTGTTTTTTTTACTCTTTTTTTGAGATTTTGGAAGTTTTGTTCAATTTTTTGGGAATTTATGATTTATTCTCTTTTTTGTGTTTAATTTTGTTATTATATACATACAAAAAATGGGAAAACGATATAATTTTTTGAATTATTTTTCTTTTCTAATTTTTTTTATATTTTTGGTTTTTGTAATCAAATATTTACAAAATAAGGAAAGAGAGAAAAGTTATTTATAAAAAGAGAAAGAAATCAAGAGGGGAAAGAGAAAAGAATAGTTACCACAATATTTACAAAAATATTTACAAAATGATATATGCATAAAGTATGTACAAAGAATATTTACAAAATAAATCTAAATATTTTTTGGAATTGTTGTTTTATAATTTTTTTTTGAACTTTTTGTTTTATAATTTTTTTGAAAATACTTTGTTTTTTTGATGATGAAAAGAAAAAAATTTCGGAGTTTTCATTTTAAACATTATTTTGTTTTGTTTTGTTTTTATATATATATATTTTTGTATATTTTTTATTTTTGGAGTGCAGAAAGTAGAAGTGCAGAAAATAAAGCAAAAAAAACACCCTCATACTTAAGTCCAACATTGTCTTCAATGTTGCACCGTTAGTATGCAGAACAAAAATAAAATGAAATATTTACAAAGAGAATTTCGAGAGGGGGGTAGAAGCTTCCATGAAACGAGGTCGGGGAGGCCCAGTTTAGGAACCCTGCATTATTAAGAAAAAATAGCAAAGAAAAAGTAAAGAAATAGCGCAAAAGATAAACATGGGGTGTCTCCTAGGAGAGCTTTGTTTATAGTTGTGTAGCTTGACTATTTTGGCAGTTTATATGTCGAGGAGGGTTATGGATTCGATATTACTCCCACATGATCGCGTGTTATATATAATTTTAAGCAATGACCATTCACTTTAAACAAGTCTTTTTCCGGGTGTGAGACGAGTACGATCCCATTTGGCCAAACCTCTTCAACTTTGAAGGGGCCGGACCATCGTGATTTTAGTTTACCGGAAAAAATTTTAATTCGTTAATTATATAGAAGGACAAGATCGCCCGGAGAAAAAGGTTTTGGGTCTTGATTTTTCGGTCGTGTTAAAAATTAGAACGCTCCTTATAGAACTTATTGCTCTCGTAAGCATTTGCACGCCATTCATCGAGCTCGTTTAGTTGTAGTTTTCTATTTTGAGCGGCTAAGTTAGCGTGGAGATTTAAGAGTTTTAAAGCCCAAAGAGCGCAATGTTCTAATTCTACGGGGAGATGACATACTTTGTCGTAGACTATCGATACGGCGTACACCCAATTGCGCTTTTGTATGTCGTACGATATGCCCACAATGCATTGTCGAGTTTGATTGACCAATCTTTCCTATTAAGTGAAACTATTTTCTCTAATATATGCTTAATCTCTCGATTTACAACCTCAACTTGGCCACTAGTTTGTGGGTGGTAGGGGTGGCAAGTTTGTGCGTGACGCCGTATTTATCTAACGTCTTAGCCATTTGGGTGTTGCAGAAATGCGTTCCCTTATCGCTTACAATAGCGCGAGGTGTGCAGAAGCAAGAAAATAGTTTTTTAAGAAAAGTAATAACAACTCGCGCATCTTTTGTGGGAGAGCTTGCGCTTGCGCCCACCTCGATACATAGTCAACCGCCACTAAAATATAATTATTTTTAAAAGACGGAGGTAGGGGGCCAACAGAAATCGATGCCCCATAAATCGAAGACTTCGCATTCTAAAAACAAATTTTAGGGCATCTCGTCATGACGAGAGATGTTACCCGACCGATGGCAGCTATCGCAGGAACGCACAAAATTGTGAGCGTCTTTGAATAGAGTGGGCCAAAAGAAGCCTGCCTCGAGCGCCTTCCGCGCGGTCCGGTTAGCTTGATAATGCCCACCAACCGGACCCTCGTGGCAATGCCTAAGTATTTGCGTGCACCCCACACCCTCGACTCATCTTCGGAATATTTGGTCCGCACAGATATGAAAAAGAAAAGGGACCTCCCAAAAGAGATAATTCAAGTCAGAAAAGAATTTCTTCTTTTGCTGGTTCAAAAAGTCTTTTGGGAGCACCCGCACAACTAAGTAGTTCGCAAAATCTGCGAACCAAGGCGGGAAAGTTGAACTAATATTAATGGCTAGGAAGCATTCCTCGGGGAATCTATCATTTATGTCATATTCGACGAGCGCTTCTGCACCGAAAGTTTCTAAGCGGGAGAGGTGATCAGCCACTAATGTTTTTGCGCCCCTCTTATCCCGGATCTCCAAATCAAATTCTTGCAGGAGGAGGATCCATCGAAGAAGGGGGGGGGGGTTGGCATCAGTTTTTGGTAGTAAATATTTTAAGGCGGAGTGGTCGGTAAATACGATAATTTTAGATAGCGTTATATACGAGCGAAACTTATCAAATGCAAAAATGACGGCTAAAAGTTCCTTTTTCGTTGTCCTATAATTTCCATGTGTGGAAGTGAGCGTCTTGCTAGCGTAATAAATAGGATGAAGATATTTGTTTATATGTTGGCCAAGAACTGCCCCTACGACAATATCACTAGCGTCACACATAATCTCGAACACAAGGGTCCAATCAGGAGCCACTAAAATGGGAGAATTGATAAGTTTTTGTTTTAAAAAATTAAATGCAGACTTGCATTCACTATTAAAGACAAAATTTGATTCCTTTACCAAGAGACGAGTAAGCGTCTTTGTTATTTTTGAAAAATCTCGAATGAAACATCAAAAAAAGCCCGTGTGGCATAAGAAACTCCTAATAGATTTAACGTTAGAAGGCAGGGGAGGTTTTCGATAATTTTGACTTTGGCCTTGTCGACCTCCATCCCCTTAGACGAAATCTTATGACCGAGAACCAAGCATTCTCAAACCATAAAGTTACAGTTTTCCCAATGTAAAACAAGATGTGTTTCCTCGCATCGCTGAAGGACACGATCTAAATTGCGAAGACAAGACGCGAAAGAGCATCTGAAAACAGAGAAGTCATCCATAAAGATTTCCATAATGTCTCCTACTAGCTCGCCAACATACATCTTTGGAATGTAGCTGGCGCATTGCAGAGGCAAAATGGCATTCTTCGGTATGCGAAGGTGCCAAACGGGCAGGTAAAAGTTGTTTTCTCTTGGTGATCGGGGGAAATAGGGATTTGGAAAAATCCCGATAAGCCATCAAGAAAACAAAAGTGCGGATGACCGGATAAACTTGGCAGAATTTGGTCTAAGAACGGTAGTGGGAAATTGTCCTTACGGGTGGCATCATTTAGTTTTCTATAATCGATGCACCCCCACCAACCCGTAATAGTACGAGTTGGGATGAGTTCATTGTGCTCATTTTCTACTACGGTAAGACCACCCTTTTTGGGCACGACATGAACAGGACTAACCCATGTACTATCCAATATATGATAAATAATCCCCGCATCTAATAATTTTATAATTTCGGCTTTAACGACGTCTTTCATGTTTGGGTTAAGACGTCGCTGCGGCTGAATAGTCTTGCGGCGATTATCGTTAAGGAAAATCTTATGGGTGTAGAAAGAGGGGTTAATCCCATTTAGGTCAGAAATTTTCCACGCAATTGCGTGGCGATGTTTAAGTAAAACTTCCAATAAATCGAAAGCCTCTGAATCCCTCAGATGTGAAGAAATGATAATGGGAAGGGTATCATTTTTTCCCAAAAAGGCGTATTTGAGTGATTCGGGTAGGGGTTTGAGTTTAAGGCAGGGCGGTTCGTCTAACGAGGTTTTAATTTTAATGTCTTTCGATCCAAAAGGTTCGAAAGAAAAGTTAGTAGAGTTATCTTCTTCGCAGTTAAAGTTTTCGAGCGCAAAGATGTCGTCGTTTAAAAAAGTAGACTCGAAAACAGGGGAAGAACAATCTCCGAGATAGGTATCTAAATTGTAACAAAAGTCGCCGCTCGATGATGAGTCTACTATGGAGGGATTAATATATAAAGTATCTTCATCATCTCCTACCCAAAGGAGGAGACGACCGTTACTTACATCAATTAATGCGCGGGGGGTGGCAAGAAAAAGGCAACCGAGTATAATTGGTACATCGGTGTCCTCCTCGATGTCTAAGATGACGAAGTCTACCAGAAAGATAAACTTATCAACTCGGACAAGAACGTCCTCCACAACCCTGACGGGAAACTTAACCGAGCGATCCGCTAGTTGGATATGCATTTTAGTAGGGGCCAGAGTGCTCAAACCTAATTTTTGAAAGAGCGAGAACGACATCAAATTAATGCCCTCGCTTAAATCTACAAGAGCGTATTTTACTAATATATTGCTAAAAGGCACCAGATGGAGAACCGTCCCGGGTAATTTCTTTTAAGGGGCAATTTATTAGTAAGAGTCGCTGAGCAGTCAGCATTCAGAGATATATGCAAAATATTTTCTATATTTTGTTTATTAGAAATAAGTTGTTTTAAATATTTCGCATACTTAGGCATCTGCGAGATCGCCTCGCAGAAGGGATCATTTATATGAATTTGTTTTAATAATAAAATAAATTTTTTGTACTGCGCATCCTTACGCTCACTATCTTGCTTATGTGGATGCGGCAATGACATTTTAATAATTCTTTCATTGAAAATATGTAAAGGCAGCGTAATCGAAGAAGGGGGGAGAGGGGTCGGAGGTAAAATATGTACCTGCGGATTGATCTGTTTTGGATCGATCATCTCCTTTCCTCTACGGAGGGTTATAACATTTAGATTCTCCCTCAGATTGGGTTCTGTGATTCCCGGCAGTGCCCCGAGCGCGCGCTCGTACATCATTCGCGCCAGCTGTCCAACCTAGAGTTCCAAGTTTTTTAGCGATCTGGTGATCTTCCGGATATTTCATTCGTTGGAAGCTATGTATTTAGAAAAAGTTTCCTCCAACAGGGAGGGTTTTGGAAGAGGGGGAGGCGGCAGAAATTCGGGCGCAAAAGAATTGGGCAGGCACTGCGCATTGTTCGCATTGCTCTATTAGAAGTTGGGATGGTTCCTCCAGTTCGGATTATAGTTATTACTATAAGGGTTGTTGTTGTGGTTGAAGGAAGGTCGCCCAGAATTTCCCACGTAGTCTACGAACTCATCGACTACGCTGACATTCGGGGGAATCACACAAGGCGGAGTGAAAGAGGCAGCAGACATCTCTGCCACCTGCTTTGTCAGCCATTCAAATTAAAGGGCTAAGTGGGCAGTGACATCCACTTCGAAGAGGCCGGTTGTAACAGCCCAAATTAGAGAAACGAGAAAATATTGGGTGACACTTCCTGGGACACGTGCGTGTCCCAGGGCGTGTCCTACTCGGGTTGAGAAGAGGGGCATGTGGTCGACGAAATTCATTCGATGAAATTTCGGGAGGTACACGCCCGTGACACGGGCGTGTCAGGGGGCATAACCTAGGGCGTGTCCTGCCTTTGTCTACACCAGAGTTTTTGGTCGACGAAAGTGGTCGAAAGAGGGAACATGTCGTGCTACACAGGCGTGTACCATCCGACATGGGCGTGTCCCCTCTGGTCGACGAACTTTGCTCGACGATTGTCGAGTGGCGAGAAAGGGGTACACGGCCTGGGACATGGGCGTATCACAGGGCGTGTCCCGCTGTGTCGAGAGGTCGACACTTTTCTCTCGAGGAGGTGTCGAGTGGGTTACATACCCTAGGTTACGTGTGTGTCTGGGCCGACACGGGCATGTCCCCTGGCCGTGTTCTATTTTGGATATGTTAGATTGAGTCGGTCCGTGTGCCGCTTAAGGTACACGCCTTATGACACGGGCATGTTACAGGGATTATCAGACTCGAAAAAGCTATTTTCAGGGAATTTTTGTGGCTATTCATTTCTTCCTATGGGATCTTATGGCTCAGATTTCTCCTTGTTGGTATAAGGCCGAGAGTAGAATAATTTCCCTTCATTCTCATCTCCTTCTTCTCATTCCAAGAGAGAGAAAGAGAAAGGGAGAGGGCAAGGCAAGGAAAGGAAAAGGGAAAGCTAGCTGCTGGAGGAGCTGTGTAGTGCGGATTGAAGATCCGAGAACGGATTCATGAAGGCAAAGCCGAGGCGGTGACTTCCATCCGTCTACTTCATGGCGCCGAAGCGATCTTCAAGGGTAACGATCTCCTTCTTGGATATCGAAGTCCTTCTTTATGCATGTGCGTGGGATCCTCCACCAAGAGGTGGATTTCGTAAGAGATTCTTTGATTGAGTCTACATCTAGAGCCGAAAGTGTGGGGTACGGCATAGGCATGCTGTGTGGAGCCTATTTGGACGGGTAGTCTGGATTGGTGATGATTATGGGTAAACCGGAGAATACTCCGTGGACTTGATAACTGTGTATGGTTTATACGTATAGATGTTGCTTATGGATGGATGGATGTGTGGATGAATGGATCTTGGACGCTTTGCGTAAGATCCTTGTGGTGTGAGCGCTATAAGCGCTAATTTCTCGGGGAGAGCGAAAAGCTACGGCTAATCAGGGGAAGGGGAGGCCGACCCGTGTCTAGTGGTGCGCTACTAACGAATGGATCACAGGAAAGGGTAACCTGATCCTGGTTATTTTGGGAGGTCGATTGGCGGCAGTGTTTGGGAGGATCCGTGGTAGACCCGACTTGCTGCACCACATTGGTGGGTCGATCTTAATGCTCAAGTTTGTCGTGAGGTTATCACCTCTGAGTGGTGTGGGTGGAATGCAACCAATCCGCGGGTTGGGGTGACTAGGACCGGCCATCCAACAAGTGACTAATTCTCTAATCAGTGGTGTTGCCTCTGATATTGGTACACCGTAAGGTGCCCTGAGTGCACGGAGCGTCTGGTGGATACCAGCGTTTGTGATATGATTGTGATTGGTAGTGTTGATTCATATAAATTTGGCAATGCATACAGGAAGGAACCAATGTCCCGGGTAAGGGGTAGGGTCATTATAATGAGTAAGCTAATGCTGACCGTTACTTTGTTTTCCGCTTTGGATTTGATGGCTAATTGCAGGTGCTACGAAAGTGTGTTCGTAGTGATCGACAAGTTCTTGATGCAGTGCCCCAGTTGGAGCCTAATCTCTCATATGTCGATGAGCATGTCCGTCTTCTAGAGACGCAAGATCGTGTGCTACGAAAGAAAACAATTCCGATGGTTAAGGTTCTCTGGCGAAATCAGGATGCTAGAGGTGCAACTTGGGAATTGGAATCCGCAATGAGAGAATCTCATCCTCAGCTATTCTACTAGTCTTCCCCGGTTAGTATTCTTGTTTAATGAATTCTTCTGTCGTGTCTCTCCCTCTGCCCTGTTGTTTCGTTTCGTGTTGCAAGTTTCGGGACGAAACTTCCTTTTTGGCGGGGTGACTGTAACGGCCCCGATTTTCCGGTAATTATTTAATCCTCTTGTTGACGTCATATTGACGTACGGGGCGTTACGTTACCGTGGAGTTGACGGCGCGTCGCCGTTAGTGCGTTTCGCGACTTTTTGATCGAGTCGGCCAAATTCGCGAATCCTTGCAGAAAATTGTAAATTTCATATTGGAAAATTAAATTGATTAATTTTTGACATACTCGTCAAGTTTCGTCGCGATCCGAGCGATATTCGATCCTCGGTGAATTTCCGAAGTTTTGTAGAATTTATTTTCGCTGTAGACTTTGTGGATTTATATCTCAAAACGGCTCATCGGATTTTGGTTCCGTCTTCGCTGTTGTGTTCGTAGCGTCAGTGTTCGCCTACAGTGCGAATTTCATTTATTTTGGCATGCATTTGGGCCTCTGTTTTGATCTCGTAGTTTCCTTATTCAAAAATATATACATATGAATATTTTAATATTAAAGTATTATTCAAAAATGAAAATTTCTATTCATTTGTATAGTTTGATCAAAGGATTTTTTTGGAAAAAAATTGATTTTTATGCAAAGTATTGTTATTTCTGTAAAATATCACTCGAGTGAATTCTTCATACTCTAGTAATTCAACTATACATGACTCGAGTGATTTTTCCCTTTCGTGTAGTTGTCTTGTTGATGAAAAAATTTCTACTCGAGTATACCATCCTGCACTCGTGTATATTTACTGTACATGACTCGAGTGATTTTCCCTACTCTCGTGTAGTTGTCCTGTTCATGAAACATTTCTACTCGAGCGTAGTTTTTATTTACTCGAGTGCAGTCTTCAGCCTACTCGAGTGAAATTCTACCTACTCCAGTGATCTGTAGCCTTTCTCAAGTTATCTATTATAGTTTGCGTTTGAGTGCCGTTTTGAGAGTCAAAACTATGTCGTATTGAAAAATGGTTAACATAAAATTTGTTCATCTTGACGAGAACTACAACTTTCATGTTGGGTACTTTTCAATTTGAAGCAATCCTAAAAGTCTATTTCTTCTTCCGCGTACTCGCTCGTAGATCGTCCGTTTTAAGATAAGAAATTTTATAAATATATATACATTTATATATATATTTATATATATATATATACATATATATATAATCTTATCTTTGGATAGTTAAAAACAAACAGAAAGACTTCTTCTTCTTCTTCTCTTGGCCGAACCAGAGCGACAGTGATGACGAGCTCTAAGTCGTGGATCTTCCGGTGGTCGCCGACGGAGCCCCGGTGCTCGAAATTTCCAACCGATTGTAGATCTGGAAAGCTCTCGTCGAGAGCTACGCCATAGGGGTAAATGTTTTTCCCATTTCTTGAGTTTTCTCGTTAGGGTTTTCAACCATAATCTCTATTTCAGCCATTTTCGTTCAGATTTCGGCACCTAACGTCTTCTTTTGCCCCGATCTGCAACGTTGGGTGATTCAGAGAATTTTTTTCCGGTAAAATCGAGGCAAGTGGTGTTCTTGCCCTCTATCTTGCTCCCTTACTCTTTATTTTGCCAGATTTTCATTGAGTTGTCATGTAATTATTTCGTTGAAACTTATCAATTAAATTCATTACAACTTGTCTACAAATTTCTAGTCAAATCATTGAACCTTTACCCTGAATTCTCGTCCTGTAGATTTGGTAATCAAATGTAGTTGCCTTGTCACCTTGATTATCGAATCATGTAGTTCGTTGTGACGCCTTGTGCGACTCATTGTATTGATTATACTACACTTGATTTGACCCTTGAAATATCCTTATGCAGTCCATGTTGTTGTTGACCGTGAGTCCGTGATGGATGAAAAGGAACTCTGCTTGTATATTTATGTATCTAAAGAAACACAGATTGACTATGCTCGTTGGGGTTTCTCCCTCAGCATAGTGCCTTATGCTTGAGTCTGTGCGTGTTGTGGACTTTCATACCCGGCACATTACCTTAGCTTGGTCTGTGCGCGTTGTGGTTTCTCCCTCGGCATGGTGCCTGTTGGTTGGGTTTGTGCACGTTGTGGACCTTTTTCACCGGCACAGTACTCTTTTTTTTGTTGAGCTGATCAGTCTCATTTCTTTATTGAAGAATAACTTGAATAATAATGAAAGATGAAGGTTTGAACTTCTGATGATGTGATTAGCCATTCTTGCTCGACTAGTTTTACTGTTGCTTACTTTTACTTTGTTGCTGACCCTTTTGTTGCAGTTGTTTTACAATTTTCTTCACTTTGAGGTTTGTTTAGTCTTCCTTTGATCTTTGCACCATTTGTATCTTTCTTCTGAGGTGTTCTCCCTTTGAATGCCTCAGGACCATAGCTATAGCAGGTTTAGCTGACCGCGTTGTGTTTTTGGTGCTGCTGGTTGCTGCGGCCATTTGCTTCCACCTCTGAGCTTGAGGTAGTTAAATTTTTTTAGACTTATCAGATTTTACTATGGGTTCGTGTCAGTTGTTGACGCCCATAGACTTTGACTTTTCTGTGATAGACCACTTGCTGCTTTTTCTGTTGTTACTTTTTACCTGTTTATACTTGCTCTCTGGGAAGGTTTTATGTTACGATGCATTTAGTTATTTTAAAGTATACAAAACTGCATTCTGGAGTATCGGCATGACATGACTTTCAACTACTAAATCTACTACTTTTAAGCGTTATAAAAGTTCTCTATATATATTAAATGTAGAAGTCACATCATCATTTTGAGATACTAAACCTTCAATCTCATATAGGTTAACAAATGAATCTATTCAGTATTTTCCGCCGCATAAAACCTATAAATTTTCTCAACTATGGAATAGTGATCCACCCGACCGAGGGACTCGGTCATTAACTCTATTAGATTATATGGATTGTTTTTAACTTAATTTCATAAATCTTTTACATTAAGTAAATGTGAGGACGGGTTGCGTGAGCGTCTGTAGTTGTCTCCTGCACGGCGTGGCATCACGACGTATATTTTCTCTACTCTGATGTATTTATGAATACAGAGAAAATGTGGGTTGGGACAGTTGGTATCAGAGGGAGGTTTTGCAAGAGGATTGGTTGGTTGACAAGCCAGTCGAACAACTTTCCCTTATGCAAAACTCTAATCGTATCATTTCATTGCATAAACACACCGATATGTCATCAGTAGATCTTGATGGAAGCACGAACAATACACTCATAGCATGATAAGAAGTATACAGGGAATATTATGTAGTATGAGATGCATAATATGTGGTTGTATATGGAACCACCATAGGTGGCAACATATGACGGTTATGTAGTATGGGATGCATAACCATCATCACATGGATGCCCATTAGCACATTTACTTTTCTTCATTACATACAATATTATAGTATAGGATGCATAACATTATATGTGTATGCCACTCATAACATGCACTAAGGCCTTTTTAGAATGCATAGCACAACATACATAACATACCATTGCATAAGCACACGTGCCAAATTAAAGATCTGCATGATGACAGATGTACACCCATGATTTGAGATGAAATTTAAACATTCATGCATTCATATTATAGGCACAAATTTGAAGGATAACATCATTTATGATTTCCCAGAGCAAGGTAACAGCAAGAGCAAGTATCTATTCGTTCCGGATTTTATATGAGTCAGGGTATTCGAGTTTTCTAGCTTCAGTGTCGTAATCTAGGTCCTTGATAAGTCGTTTGTTTGTATCGGTAAAATATCTTCCCAATTTGTGATATCTTAGGCAAGGTTTGACTAAATATCCGTTTATTCTGTAGAATGCCACCTAAATGCGTTGCGGCGAGGTCGACTCCCCAGTCAAAGGGTGAGTCAGGTAGACTCCCCAGTCAAAGGAATTATCACTTTGATCGATATGCGTTCAAAGGATAACCTGACTGATCCACTAACGAAAGGAATGTCCAAAAACAGTTTAATCAAAACAGTTGGGGAAATGGGACTAAAGGCGATTTAGCTCGGCCTTAGTTCAAGGTTAGGCGATTTAGCTCGGCCTTAGTTCAAGGTTAGGCGATTCAGTTCAGGCTTATTCCAAATATTTTGATTTTCAGATTTCCTTTGCCAAAGCAAGCATGTTGTGCTCTGTTGATGCTCTTGGTTGCTGAGTACGGATCTGGTAAGTTGTTTAATTCCAAACTTGATGCTAACAACTTCACCTGAATTTGACTATCTTGCCTTGGAGGAGAGTGTTATTCCAAACTTGATAACACGATTTGATTTGGTTTGACGTTTCTCTTGTTGATTGGTTTCATTCCATACTTGATGAGTTCCAGTCAACTCTAGAAGAGCAGTAATCATGACATTCCATATAGGAACACATATATAGGTGCGGTGTCCGGAAGTTCGTAAATCATTTCATTTGGAAATAGATAACGGATTTTGAGGTCAATCTATAATACTTAGTGATGGTGTACTCCAGCTAATTATAATAATTAAATACTACGTTCCTACGGTAGAACTATACATTTGTATATTTTTCAAAATGATTGAATTCATTCTAAAATGAAATTCTCTATTGGATATTACAGGGACTGCTGATATAGGAGGAGGACTGGTAGACTGGTGTAACGCCGCCAATTTTCCGATATTATTGTTTGATTTGGTGTCATCATATTTATTACGTCGGGGCGTTACCCACTTTTTACATTTTGTTGACGTCGCTGCACCGTTTGTGTGCTTTTGCGTCTGTTCGGTCTGTTTGACCTGATTTTGGGATTTTGATTGGATTGAATGCTTTCCTTGATATAAAGGATGAGGTTTTTAGGCTTTGTACTTGTCCAATTTTTTTGCGATCCGAGTATTTTTTAGTCTTGGTGCGTGTTTCGATCTTTATGATGATTTTTTTTGCCTGTGTAAGAATTTGATGATAGCATCTCAAGAATGGTGCATTGGATCCTAGGGTAGGTTTTTGTCGAACAGAGGCGTTCGACGAATTTTGGGGCATTCGACGAAGCGTCGAACAGTTCTCGGTTCGTCTAAGTCGAACTTTTGGGTTTAGTGTTCGACGAATTTTGAACAGAATTTGTCGAACGGGATTGCTCTTCCTCATTTTTGAGAAGTCTATATCTGTTCCTGAGAAATGTCTTCTCTTGTACTCGAGAAAATTCCTCTAGCTCTCGAGTAATGCTTCTAGTTCTTGATATGTCCATTTTTTGTACTCAAGTAATGCCCCTGTTGTACTCGAGAGGTACTCGGTTGTTCTCGAGAAGTACCCTATTGTTCTCGAGATATGCAGTCTTGCTCTCGAGAAGTCCTTTTTACTTCTCGAGAAGGTTGTTTAGTACTCGAGAAATCTTCTTCTATACTCGAGATCTTCTCTTGCTCTGGAGAAGGTCGTCTTGTTATCGAGAACTTCCCTTCTTGCTCTCAAGAATATTCGCTTGTACTCGAGAACTACCCTTGTTCTCGAGAAGTTTTGGCTCAGTACTCGAGAATTGGATTCGCTGTTTCCGAGTAGTGCTTCCTTTAGTTCTCGAGTAATTCTTCTTATACTCAAGAAATATCGCCTCCATTACTCGAGAAATCTGCTTCTTCTACTCAAGTAATCTTCCTCCCTATCCCCGAGAAATATATTATACTCGAGAAATAGTTTCCTCCACTCGAGAAATCCATTGGTTCTTCCCGAGATGTCCGGTCCAGCTAACCCTCATTCCCGGTTCCTTTCTTACAAATGTTATAAAATTATTTTAATTATACCTTATATATATATGTACTTTTCTTCTCATCCTTATACCGATCTTCTTCTTTCTTACCGAACCAGAGCGGTGTGAGCGAGAGAGAGAGAGAGGAAGTTTTCCGTGATTCTTCCGACGGTAGCCGACGGTGCTCCGGTGCTCGAAATCCTGAACCGATCATAGATCCTGAAAGTTCTCAATGAGAGATAGCCATCGTGGTAAAATCTTCCCCATTCCTTGAGTTTTTCTCGCTAGAGTTTTTGGCCCTATCTCCTATTTTTGTCTATTCTTGTAAGATTTCGATTTTCCACGTCTTTCTTGGTCCCGATCTAAGCCGAGGTGCGATTTGGTGTTTTTCTCCGATAAAACCAACGCTGGTGATGATTTCCTCCTTCTCTTCCTTCTTCATCCTGATTTGCAAAAATTTCCATCTTCTTGTTATCATGATTTTTAATATCTTGCTGAATATAGTGTTTTTTAGATCCCTTGTCAAATTCTACATATAATTTTCATGTTCTTGATTTTGCCACCTAACCTTGTTAAGACATGTTTTGATGATGTGGTTAATTCTCACTCTTATTACCGTTCCTCAACTTTCATGTAGAACGCGTTAGAGTTTATTTAGGATTGTAAGTCCTTCCTAAGGATTGATCAACCAATTCAAATCTAGAATTGTCTAGTAGAATCTGATGTGCCAATATTGTCTTGAGAGTTATATCATGGTTTTCTTCGTGGCAATGTCGTGGGGCGAGACAAGCCACGAGGCTCAGATTGGATTGTGGTGTGACCCTGAGCTCTAAACCCGGGTCATTACGGGGTGTGACTTCAAGATTTTCTTCATTGCGGGTGTTATTTGTGGACGAATCCATCGCCGCAACGTTGATCCCTCTATTAGTACCTTGTGGCACTCTACCGGGTGTTTGGGCTTTTGTGGTGTATGGTGGATATCCAGTCTCCCCTGTATTTATGACGGATTAATATATCCATGGGGGTGCATCCAGATGAGTTGACCACCCTGCCCATTTTGTTTTTGGTGGAGTGGACCAAATGTGGCTAACAGAGTTTTGTCTTCTTCCTGAAGATTTAATCGTGATTTTTTCCCTTATAGTCTTGTGCATTTGCGGTACTTTTGTTGTACGTGACGCATCACGTAAGTCATTTTTTTACTTTTTTACCTTACTAATGTACTTTATTTAAGTATTTTTCCTTTGGTCTCAAGTTGGTACCCCTTGACTTTATTTACTGTTGGCTAACTTCTGCCATCACTTGTACGTTCTTGTTGAGGTGTTCTGTCTTTGGAATGACACAATTTCATAGTTGTAGCTGATTGTGGTGCTGGTTTTGGAGTTTTTGAGCAGCAGTGTTGGTTGTGGTTTTTGCCTCGCCGTAGCGAGGTTGACTGTTGCTTTTATACTTTATTAGCTCAGACGTACTTTGTTTTATGTGGGATCGTGTCAGTTTGTTGACGCCCATAGGAATGTTGATTTTGGATGCTTGCTAAGCTGCTTTGTTGGTTTTCTTTCTGTGTATTTCGATTACTTGCTCTCTGGGATGTTTTGTGCTAGGATTGCATGGTAGGTATTTTCAAGTATAAAAACTACTATTACTACCTCACGCATGTCTTAAAATGCTAAATCACTATATTTAATGACTGTAAAAATCTACTTTTATTCCTATTTTAAATTTAGAACTTGCATACCATGAGATATCCTCTGGGGACCTTTTAACTCATGTAGGATGTCTAAGCTTGTAAAGGAAGTATTTTTCGCAGCGTATAACTATTTTTTTCGTTGGCTAGATGAGACACTAAGTCGAGGGGTATGGCTAACTAATACACTTAAATTGATTTTGCCTTTGAACAACTTAAAGATCTTTCTTCATGGTTAAGTAGGAGTTTTGCCGGAGCGTCCGCAGTTATCCCATGATGACATGGCATCATGATGCGCATTTTTCCCTTACTATGGTATAACTTTAATGACATTGAAAAATCTGGGTTGTGACACTTAGTATCATAGGTAGTTTGGTTTGACAAGTTGGCCGAACCAGTCAATCTCGTATAGTTTGTTTCCCTTTATTTATTTGCATACACGCACCGATGTGTCTTCAGTACGTCTTAATTGAAGCATAGTCACTACACTCATAGCATGATAAGAAGTATACGGGGCATATTATGTAGTATGAGATGCATAATATGTGTTTGTATATGGATCCACCATATGAGGCAACACGTGACGGTTATGTAGTATGGGATGCATAACCATCATCACATGGGTGCCCATTAGCACGTTTTGTTTTCTTGTTGCATGCAATGTTATGTAGTATGGGATGCATAATATTTCATGTGTATGCCACTCGTACATGCATTAAGGCCTATTTAGAATGCATAGTACTGCATACATACCATATCATCGCATAAGCACGCGTGCTAAGTTAAGGTTTACAAGATGACACATGTACACACATGATTTTTTCGAATTGGAAACAAAGACTTCATGCATTCATATCATAGGCACATGAGTAAATAGGATGAGAGGATATCATCCTATGTAGGACAGAGCATCATAATCCCAGAGCAAGTTTGCAGCATAAGCAAGTGTCTTTAAGTGTGGTCTGAACTAGTTGTTTTTCCTAGTTGTAATCTAGTATTTTTGATGAGTCGTTAGTTACTTTTTTAGAAATGTCGGATAGACGTCCTGTGATGAGGTCAACTCCCCAGTCGGAGGGTGAGTCGTCTAGTGCACAAAGTGATGCGATGATCGAGAGTTTGTGTCAGAGTAACGAGGCTCTATCGAGATAGTTAGTTACGATGCAGTCGCAGATTCAGTCCTTGTTGTCTGCCGCTCCCGCTCAACAACCCTTAGCGCAATATTCTACCGTGGGTCAAGCCGTACCTGCTAATCCTTCTCCTCTGGTGCACCCAATGATGTTACCACCAGAGATGAATTTTGTATCGCATTTCTAGCAATTGATACCTCCCACTTATGACGGGAGTGCCGACATTATGGTTTTGGATGACTAGATCATCGCTATTGATGAGATGTTCATGTACTCGGGGATTGCTAAAGCCCAGAAGGTAATGATTACGGCCTACCAGCTAAAAGGCCTAACAATGAGTTGGTGGATTCAGGAAAAGGAAAGTTTGAAGGAAGGATGCTCTTGGGAGTCCTTCAAGAAGATGTTGCTTAAGTAGTTTTTTCCCTCGGTCGAGCAGGACCGTCTGATGAATAATTTCTTGAATTTGAAGCAGAGACAGCTCACGGTGAGCGAATATGAGATTCAGTTTAGTAAGTTGTGCAGATTTGCTATTGATATGGTAGCTTCGGAGGCAGGAAGAGTGAAGCGCTTCCTCGGAGGATTAATAAGCGATGTCCAATAGTTGGCATGCGATTATAGAGCTGAAAGCTACGCTGAGGCAGTGGAAGCCACTCTGGAGGTTGAGGCGATTGAGAATGCCAAGAATTGAGGTGCCGCAGAGTGAAAAGAGAAGAGCAAAGGTGATGAGGATGGAAGCTCTAGTGCATCTGGCCCTTCTTCGAAGAAGAAAAGTAGGGAAATATGTAGCTTCTGTGGTCGATCTGGCCACCCTTACGAAATGTGTTTCAAAAGGACTGCCACCTTGAAGCAACTGCAGTGCTCGCCATCCAAGCTGCACCCAAAGAAGATCTGGTGTGCATTAATTGTACTTGGAAGGGATATGATGTGAGTCGTTAAAAACGTGCTTCCAGTGCGGGCAGAAGGGGAACCTGAAGACTTCATCTCCAGGCTCAGACTCCACTGCAGCTTGCCTCGCTTTGGACCCCACCGCCACCACCAAACTAGGACAGAGGGAAAGGAAAGCTGACTGTGGTGACCCGGGAGGAAGCTCAGACCTCTACACAAGTGATATCAGGTTAGACCATAGAATGATTGTTTTAGTCTCTATTGTTGCCCAAGTGATATCAGGTAGATATTCCATAGACCGCTTTCCATTCGCGGCATGGACATTTTGAGTTTTTGGTGATGTCCTTCGGTTTGACCAATGCACCCTCTGCTTTCATGGATTTAATGAATAGAGTGTTCAAGGATTTTTGGACCGTTTCATGATCGTATTCATAGATGACGTCCTTGTTTATTCCCGTAGTGTTGAGGAGCATACCAAACATTTGCGATTGGTTTTGTCGAACATGAATGAGCATAAGCTATATGTGAAGTTGAACAAGTGTGAGTTCTGGCTACCTCAGGTGTTCCTTCTGGGTCATGTTGTCAGCAAGGACGGTATTTCCGTAGACCCGACCAAGATTTCTACTGTGATGGATTAGTAGAGACCTTCTACACCTAAGGAGATTAGGAGCTTCTTAGGCCTGGATGGCTATTATAGAAGACCCGTGGAAGATTTTTCAGAGGTGTCTACTCCTCTAACTAGACTTACCCGCAAGAACACTGCGTTTATTTGGAGTGATAAGTGTGAAGACGCTTTCCAAGAGTTGAAGAAGAGATTGTGTAGTGCTCCAATTTTAAACTTGCCTACTAAAGGAGTTGAGTACGTTGTGTATGTGGATGCATCATACATTGGACTTGGCTGTGTTTTGATGCAAGATGGAAAGGTGATCGTGTATGGATCAAGGCAATTAAAGATTCATCAAAGAAACAATCCTATGCATGATTTGGAGTGTGCTGCTGCAATTTATGAGCTGAAGCTTTGGAGACATTTATTGTATGGCGCGCTGTGCAAGATCTATACATAGCATAAGAGTTTGAAGTATGTCTTCACTTAGAAGGAACTAAATCTGTGCCAGCGTAGGTGGTTAGAATATGTGGTTGATTATGAAGTGTAGATTCTTTATCATCTAGGAAAGGCTAAAGTAGTACCCGATGCTTTGAGTAGAAAGACCGCCAAAATTTTTATCCTATTTGTTCAATCCTTGGTAGAAGAATTCTTGTTGATGGACATTAAGGTTGGGAGTTGTATTGTGCCTGCTAGTTTGGAAGCAAAAGAGCCCCCTTGGATTTCCCTAACTAGAGCACACCAGAACGATGATCCGGATTTGTTGCATCTCCGAAATAGAACTAATTAGAGAGAGCTACCTGATTTCTTTTTGGATGAGTTGAATACTTTGAAGTATCGGGGTAGATTTTGCATCCCCGCTTTTAGTGATTTTTGGGTTAAGATTTGTACTAAAGCTCATGGTTCCAGTGTTGCATAACATCCTGGTTCCACTAAAATGTATAACGAGCTAAAGAATATTGTTTCGGGGTTTGGAATGAAGAATGATATAGCGAAGTTTGTGTCAGAATGTTATATGTGTCAGCATGTTAAAGCTGACTGAAAGTGCAAGTTAGATCTGATATACTCTAGAGGGGAGGTGAATAGAGTATGGTGCTTGCTAAAAACTTTTTACAACAGTTGTTGTAATCCTAAGTGAACAGGGAAGCAAATAATATAAAGTAATCTAAACACAGAAAAATCACAAAGCAATCACAAATCACAGCCAGAAACAAAAAGAAAAATATGCAAACAGATGACACAAGGAGCTATAGTGGTTCCCCAATCAATCTGGGTACATCCACTCTTCTACCACCCTAGGTAGGAATCCACTGCAGGATGAGTTGATCAGGTGTCCTGGGCACCAATGAGCTTTTGATAAGGTGCTCAAAAACCAAACCAGATATTTTGATCTGGTGTCTTGCCACCAATGAGCTTTTGATAAGGTGCTCAAAAACCAAACACAAACTTTTGAAGGGAGTTTGAAAAACCCTTTACAGCAGAGTGTGAGAGAGGGATGAGAAGATCTTCTCTGTCAACAGTTAGAGAGAAGATAGTGGATGTTGTCAAAGCTCCCCCTGAGATCTGTAGTTGTTCAGGAAGTGAAGCTTTGTAGTAGGGTAATAGGCCTTCAGAAAATTGATCTCCATCAAATGATGATTTTAGCAACAACTGAAATGTGAGGTGTCTGGAGTCTTGAATGATGATGGCCTTGAACACTTGAATCAAAAGAGATCTGAAGATTTCAGTTTGTTGATCTCCTTTGGTGATGGTGTTCTTGTATGAATCTTTGAGACTGAGAATGTATGCAACTCTTTCTCTTTCTCTTGTGTAATTGTTGTTGTGTGAGCTGTTGTTGCAGAGAATATTTTTCTAACTTCTTGTTCTTCTTCTTCTGCAGGAATTATGAAAAATCTAATCTTTTATTCCTTTTTGTCTGAATAGAAATGATCCATTGTCCAAGATAGCCGTTAGCCTATTATAAATTACTTCCTTAATTGCTTTTGTCTTCTGGAGGAAAGTCCAATAAAACATTCCTTGATAATTCCTTGAAACTTGCTCCAGATTAATTAAAAACGGCTACAAGATCTCTGAACTAAATGCTGACAATAATTCCTTAACTGTCTGAATTTGAATCTTGAAAATCGTTGAACTCTTCAGAAAATCGTCCAACTGAGCTCCACTATCGTTGAACTGAGCTCAGAGATTTGGACTTATACAGAAACAGAGATCGTCGATCTGAGCTCAACTATCATCGAACTGATCTCAGAGATTGAGAACCAAACTGAAGTCAAGATCGTCGATCTGAGCTCGAAGATTGTCGAATGGAGTTCGATGACTTGTTGAAGTTGAGCTCAGAGATCGTCGAATGGAGTTCGACGATTTGATGAAGTTGAGCTCAGAGATCATCGAATGGAGTTCGACGATTCGTCGAAGTGAGCTCAACGATCGTCGAATGGCGTTCGACGATTCGTCGTACTGAGCTCGACGAAATGACTTGGTCTCCAAAAACTGAAGTCTCTAGTCTTGAGGGAAGCTTCCAAACCTAAGTACTAACCCTTAGACTCAATTCTAATTGACCTTTAGATCTATACAATGAGGTCAAAACAGGTTTCCTAAGAGACATAGTGATCTTGACCCAAATCAGTAATAGGGTGTTCCAACAATCTCCCACTATTTGGGTTAGGATTACTATTTATAGATATTGAAATAAAAATAACAATATACAATGCAAAAATGCAATAAACAAGACATTGCAGAATCACAGATATTATCTCAGACAGATCATAAAACAACATATATTGTCACCTTACAGAATTACTCCTTTTCTTTGCTCTTTATAAGTATTATTTCCCTGTTTGGATTAAGAGCTTCCTTTTTAGATCTTCTGTCATCAGCTGCTCCTAAAGAGGTTTGTTGCTTAGGCGTGGGCACTACAGCTTCAGGATGCAGCTTCATGTAGCTTTTAGAATCAAAAAACTTGCTCGATGAATATCTTTCAAGTTCTTTTTTCCTTTGATCAGAAAATGTAGTAATATTGGAAGTGTCTTTGCCTTGTTCTCTAGCTTTCTTTATCTAGTCCAGAGCAGCTAATTCCTTCATCCTGGCTGTCCAAGAAGTAGGGTTGTTCTCTGGATCCTCAAAAGGAACTAGATGCTCATATCTGTTGGAGGGATTGTCTGGAGGAGCTCTGGAGGAGACTAAGTCTTTAAGCTTGTAAGGAAATGGACCTGAAGTTGTATCAGATGAAGCTTGTCCTTGCCTTGAATAAGGGTGTTGCCTGGAATAGCCTTTTGAGTATACTTGAAATTCTCTTTGGTTTCCTCTGTAGCTTCCTCTCCTTGACTGATAGCCTCTGGATTGGCTTCCCCTGTATTGAGATCTACCTTGAGGTTGATAAGGGGTTTGGCTTCTGGCAGAGGTTGAACAGCAGAGCTTCCACCTGCACCTACATCAGGTGAGGGAGGAGGCGGAGGAGGATGATGGAACTGAGAGGATTCTTTCTCATATTTTCTCTTCTTTTTCATAGCCTTTAGTTGATTTTTGGAATATTGCATCCAATGTTCTGTGATGGGGCAGTCATGCAATGTGTAGTAAGGAATATCATTAGTATGTTTGACTTTAGCTGGAGGAACCCTTTTCATAGCCTTGCTTCTGGCCTTTCTTTTCCTTGCAATAGTTGTAGATGAGTCATCTGAATCAGTCCTATATTGATCACTTTCTGAGCTTTGCTCATCATACAGTGCATCAATCCTTTTCAGATAATCTTTCTGTTGTTGTGATTGAGCATGAGAAACAGTAGTGACAGCAACAGTAGCAGCAACAATAAAAGGAGGAATAGAAGCAACACTAGCAGAGGAGATTACATCAGCAAATACTAAACTTTCAGAAGTAACACTCTCAGAAATGGAAGGTACAGCAGCAGTAGATACAACAGTAACTGGGGCAGCAGCAGATACAGAGAAAATACTTTCAGATACAAAAGGTTCAGTAACAGAAATAACATCAGTAGTAACAACAGGCTCAAATTCAAATGCCTCTGTCATATGTATGTCCTCAGATACTGAAACATCAGAATAAACAGCAATATCAACAATATCAATAGAAGGAGCAGCAACAGAAACAACAGGGGCAGCAGCAGAAAGGGACTTTATAAAAGAATAAATTAAGTTGGTGTCACAGCTTGAAATGGGCACATTGGCCTTAGACAGATCTTCAGATGGCTGGACTGCAGTATGCTCTGGAAGACAGCTGAAATATATATAATCAAAATCTGATAATAGTGACCTGAGGTCCATTGAGAAAACTGCAACTTGTGGTGTTGAGGCTTGAGCTTGAACTGAGGTAACAGCAGCAGCAGGCAATCTAACCATTTCATGAGGCATCTCCCCCTGCCTGGATTCAGTCAGGACTGGATCAAGGCACCCAGATGAAGGGATTGCCTGAGGAGGAATGAGGGAGGAGAGCCTGGCAGATAGGTCTGCAACTGACTTTAAAAGTGGAGCCAAGGAGGTCTCCAACAAGAGCGATAGCTTGGGAGATATCAGCTCATAAAGTCTGTCTTCTAAGGCTGGAAGATCTACATGCTCAATAGGGACTTGAGCAGAGGTAGAGAATGAAGGTGGAACAACTGGAGATGTTGGTGGAGAGCTGGTGTATGGGGGAAAGGAGGGTTGAGATATGGGGATTGTGGAAATTGAAGATAATGGAATGGAAACAGAGGGTGTGAAGGAGGGTTGTGCAATGATATCTTGAAGCAATTGTTGGTAAGATGTGGATGAAGAGGGTAGATTAGGAGGGGATGAAGGGGAATCATCCATAAAGGAATCATCTATCAGATTAAAAGATGGAAGATGAGATGATGATTCAATTTCTAGGTGAGGGTATTGATGTAGAGGATGAAAAAGTTCTTCTGTGAGAGGTGGAGGTGGAGAAATTGAAGTTGGAGATGGGGTTGAAATAATGATTGTGGAGGAAATTTGAATGGTGGAGGTGACTGTTGGAGATGAAATAAGAGGTGGAGGAGGAGGAGAAGCAGCAGCAGCAAGTCTTCTGCAGGGGCAGAGACTTGAGGGGAAGAGACTACAACAGTCATTGTGCCTGAAGTAGTACTTGTAGAGGGCTTGCTGGGCTTCACTATCTGCATGTCCCACTTTCCAAACACGGCACTGGAGAGCCTCTTAGAGGCATTGATGTGCATCCCATCTGAGACTAGCAGTGCAGGGCATCTGTTTTGAAAAAATAGCCCTAGTATCCTTACAAAGTTAACAAAATTTTTGTTGATCTTTTTCTTAATTAAGTCAAAGAAAACTTCTCCCCAGTTTAACTGTTTCTTATCTACAAGAGCAACCATCAAACACAACTGATACCTGGAGATGGTATCATGGGCTGAGTGTTTGGCCAATAAGACCTTTCCTACAACATCAGCCAAGAATCTGTACTCAACAGCCAAATTCTTCTTCAGCAGTTTGCTAGGGTTTGCATCAGAATGACCCATTCTATCAAGCATAGCAGAAAATTCTTCTCCAGACAGTTCAGCAGAGTGCTCTCCAGAATTTAATTGAAAAATCTCTATCAACATAGTAGTTGTAAGAGGTACCTGAGTTCCTGATACTGTGCCAATCACTGTATTCTGGTCCTGGTTGTGGGCAGTATAGACCGACTCCTTGATTTCATTAGCAGCCAATTTGATTCTGGTGGACATTATAGTAACTAGCTTTTGTTCCTTGAAAAGTTCTAGAATGTCTCTGAAAATCTGATCACTGTTATTAAAAGAGTCCATATCTATATCAAATCCTGCATCAAATTTCATGGCGGCCAGGACTGCAACTGAGATGGCCATTGTTTCCTGCAAAAATCAACAAACAAACGACCAAGTGTAGAGGAGTTTGGAGGAAAAGAGAATTTTTGCAGAAAGTATGAAAGCGCAAGGGAGAACGACGGCCGAAAAAAGACTTTTATATTAGGGTTTGACGCAGAAAAGGAAAGATCGTTGAACTCAGTTCAACGATCGTGGATTCTAAAGGAAACTGAAAGGTCATCAACATCGTCGATCTCCGTTCGACGATATTGGAGAGTGTCGATCTCTATTCGACGATAGTTTCAGAAAACAAAATCGTCGAGCGCCGTTCGACGATCGTTAACCTGGAGAGATAGTTTAGACTATCTGAGAAGAGCTGAACTCTGGTCGACGATTTCGGAAAGCGTCGATCTCTGTTCGACGATCTGGGGGAAAATCGTCGAGCGTAGTTCAGAGACCAGAAACACTTTATACACTAGAAAAATCAAGATGTTTGCCTAGTCTTGGTCAATTTTTAGAGTTTTAAAATCTTGGATATTATTTTAGACTTCCTCCATCTAACATTCCTAACTGATTTAGGAAGAAGGTATGTTTCTTTTCATCCAAGGGTTTGGTGAAAATATCTCCCCTTTGCAAATCAGTTGGGATATATTGAAGTTCAATTTTATTTTTCTCAACATTATCCCTTAAAAAGTGATGCCTAATTTTTATATATTTTGTCCTACTATGGAGGACTGGATTTTGAGCTATAGAAATAGCACTGGTATTATCACAAAAGATTTTTGACTTCTCTAAGTTATAGTCATAGTCTAGGAGTTGGTTTTGAATCCATAATATTTGTGAACAACAACTACCTGCAGCCATATATTCAGCTTCAGCAGTTGAAGTTGACACAGATGTTTATTTCTTGCAAAACCAGGAGACAAGTCTGTCACCAAGAAACTGACAAGTTCCACTGGTGCTTTTCCTGTCAATTCTGCATCCAGCATAATCAGCATCAGAAAATCCAGTTAAGTCAAATGCTGAATCTTTTGGATACCAAAGACCTAGATTTGGGCAACTTTTTACATACCTGAGAATCCTTTTTACTAAGGTTAGGTGTGACTCTCTAGGGTTCACTTGGAATCTAGCACATATGCATGTAGCAAACATTATGTCTGGTCTACTAGCTGTAAGGTACAATAAAGAGCCAATCAATGCTCTATATGTTGTATGATCAACAGGTTTCCCATGTTCATCAGCATCTAATAAAGCATTACTAGGCTTCGGTGTTTTCATACAAGATGCTTCAGACATACCAAATTCCTTGACCAATTCCTTTGCATACTTGGTTTGAGAAATAAATATACCTTCAGCATGTTGTTTGATTTGCAATCCTAGAAAGAAGGATAGCTCACCCATGCTACTCATTTCAAATTTAGAATGCATTAGATTTGAGAACCCTCTGTACAAATTTGAATCAGTAGAATCAAAGATAATATAATCTATATAGATTTATAATAGTAGGGTATGAGACTTATGAGTTCTAATAAAAAGAGTTTGGTCTACTCTACCCCTTATAAACTCATTTTCAGGAGAAAGCATGCTAGGGTCTCATACCATGCTCTATGAGCTTGCATGAGACCATATAATGTTTTATGTAATTTGAAAACATAATCAGGATGGGTTGGAGAGATAAAACCTGGAGGTTGTCTGACATAGACTTCTTCTTTGATATCCCATTGAGAAAAGCACTCTTTACATCCATCTGGTATACTTTGAAGCCTTTGTGTGCTGCATATGCTAAGAAGATTCTAATGGCCTCCAACGTTGCAACTGGTGCAAAAGTATGGTCATAATCTATGCCTTCTTCTTGAGAGTACCCTTGAGCAACTAGCCTTGCCTTGTTCCTTACAATTACTCCTTGATCATCCAATTTGTTTCTGAACACCCACTTTGTTCCAACAATGGAGTGATCCTTAGGCCTTGGTACTAGTTCCCAAACTTTATTCCTTTCAAATTGATGCAACTCTTCTTGCATTGCAATGATCCAGTGTGGATCTTGCTCAGCATCTTGAATGGATTGAGGTCCAATTTGAGAAAGAAAGCAAGTGTGCATCAGGTTTTGGTTGACCTGATTTCTGGTTTGCACACCAGCTGAGATGTCTCCAATTACTTGGGAAATTGGATGGTCTCTTGATGTTACGAAATCAACAGGTGTAACGCCCCGAAACTCAAAAGAGCGACGGGCGACGTTTTGGGCTAGTTTTGGGTTCTGGCAGCAGGCACACGGCATGGGACACGGGCGTGTCCCAGGGCGTGTCAAGCCTGTGTCGACACTAAGCCGGGAAGTCGACACTTTGGTCTCGACATTGTGTCGAGACTGGGCACACGGCCTGCGACACGGGCGTGTCAAAGGGCGTGTCGACCCGTGTTGTCACTTAGCCGCGAAGTCGACACTCTGCTTGCACACAGCCTGCGACACGGACGTGTCGCAGGGCGTGTCGACCCGTGTCGACACTCGTCCAGCGAAGTCAACACTTTGGTCTCGACATTATGTCGAGACAAGGCACACGGCCTAGGACACCGGCGTGTCCAAGGCCGTGTCATCAGGTCGACGATCTTCGCTTGACGAAGTTGTCGAGACCGTGTACACGGCCTGGGGTCCAGGCGTGTTGAGGTGACACGGGTAAGGACACGGGCGTGTCCTAGAACCCGTGCAGTGCTCGGGTTATTTTCGGGGAAAAAATGATGGGGGTACACGGCCGGCCACACGGCCGTGACAGTTGGAACACGGGCGTGTCAGGTCGAACACGGGCGTGTTTGATAGCCGTGTGAGGTTCCAGGCGAGCTAATTTTGACGGCGAATGAGGCACACGGCCCTGGACACGGGCATGTGCCAGACCGTGTTCGGTCCAGATTGGGCATTTCAGTCACGAATCAAAGCCGTTCGTTTCCTTATTTTGAGATGCAACGGCTGGGGGTTGTTCCTGAAGGGATATACCTGGGATTGGACTTAGAAACCCTCACTTTTCTTAAGTGTTATCTTTCTAAAACCTTAGAGAGAGAGGAGAGCCAAGGAAGGAAGAAGGAGCTAGATCCCACCATTGGAGGAGCTTCGAAGCTCCAAATCGCGAGCCGACTCCGGATCCACGGAGGCAAAGCTAGTGCGGTGATTTTCATCTGATTACTTTTCAATGGCGCCAAAGAGGAATGCTAGGGTAACGATCCTCATCTTGAGCATGAGTAGCTCTCTTTCTTTGCATAGGAAGCCCGCTCTCGCGAGTTTGCGGAGAGTTGGAGGCGTTCCTTCGGGTAGATATGTGAAGTCTCCGTTGTTTAGAGTCCGTAAGCGAGAACGGACATAGGCATGATGTGTGAAGCCTACCCGGACATGTTGGTCTGGATCGGTGATGTTGCATTGCATAAATGTCGGAGAAGACTCCGTGCTATTGTTTGTTTTTTGGGTTTTCTACGCGGTAGATTGCAGCAGGGAGCTTTGGGGACTAACCCAAAGGTGCACCCGGAAAACAGGGCGGATACGAGATCTTGCCAACTTGGTGGCCTGAGAGCCAACTTGAACATAACCGGGTTATGTGAACTGTGATGGAAATGGGACTCGGTGGAAGTTTGACCCGCGCAAATGGCTTAAATTGTCGTTGCGATGTGAGTACGGGTTAGATGGAATCGTACCCGTTCTATGTCGTTAGGTTAAAGAGACCTAAAGGCACGTGGCACTTGTCGTTGGCATAGATTAGGGTCTTTGGCGGTCAATGACTTAAATTGTCGTGAACCAGGCCAGGAAGACAAATTGCTCATAGGTTTGGCCGTCAAAGTGGCGGTGGTGAGTCCGGAATGTCTATGGCTTTAATTGACGTGACATCGACCGGTTCACCGAGAATGTGCCCTGAGAGCATGGGGCGTGTGGCCGTGCGAGCCAACGTCTGTGATGAAATGGCTATATATACATATTGCTCGCTTATGCTAATGAAATGCAGGGAAGGAGCATCGCTGCCCCGAGTTGGGGGCGGGATCGTTATAATTTGGTCAGCATTGCTGACCGTTGTCTTGTTTTGCCACCGTGCGGTGGTTTGTTGCATGCAGGTGCTGCGGGACCAAGCGGTCAATAGCGGGCTAAAGCCCTTTTTGCGAAGCCGGCCCTCGAAGTCCCAAATGGAAGTGTTTACTGTTTTATTCATGTATGACCGGCCTGCGTGCCGTAGTTTGTAAATCATGTAATATCAAGTGAAACATTTTGTAAGGCCTTAAGGCTTATGTTGGTATTTTGTATACATTCCTATTTTGGTTAGTGGGCATTCATGCTTTAATTTTGGGTTCTTTGTTACAACTTTTATAAACTGCTTCCGCTAGAATGCTCTGTGTAGGACGTTGAGATTGGTTGGATGGTTTCCATAAGTAACCACCCGGTCTGTCTGTGGCATACGACGTCGGGCCCCGGCCGGACCTACTGCTATATGCTATGCGACGGATAGGGGGTGTTACAATTTGGTATCAGACTACTGGTTTTGGTCGGGCTTAGAGTGAATTCATAGGCGAATTCCTTTTAAGGGGTGGTGAGCACATTGTGTGCGTCATCGTTATAACAGTAAAAGAACCCATGAATGCCCACTTAGGAATGAAAATACTCGTGTTTGAGGAACCTGTGTGTTCCTATAATTGTTGTTTGCAATTTTATTTGGTCGCTTAACGGTGTTTTGTACCACTATAGGTGACCAGAAGTGGTGTTGGGCAGTCAGAACACCGAGTTTCTGAGGCTAGTTGTGCACCGGATGTTTCTCCTGCAACACCTCTGTCGGCTGAGAATATACGATTGGTGGCTGAAGTGGTGTTGGTCGTGATAAATGCGCAGCCTGCAAGGCAAAACGCAGCAGCCCGCTCCTGTGATGGAGCAGGAACCCTTTCAAGAGGCTGAGCCGAGGACAGTGGAGCAAGTGGTTGTGGAACCGGTGGTGCCAAGGAGGGCAACTGAGAGGCAGCTTAAGCATGTAATGAGCTTTAACCCTCCGTTATTCTCGTGGTTGGGAAACCCATCTCAGGCTGAAGACTGGCTCTCAGGGTGAAGAGAGTCATGACAGCAACGGAGACGGAGGAGTGGCAAATGGCCATTATTGATACGTTCATTTGGACGGTTGAAGCGAGATTATGGTGGGAAGGTTTGGAGCTGCATCATTTGAGAGGTAGACAACTTACAGACGTCCCGATGGAAGAGTTCTCGGGATTGTTCCTAGCAAGATACCTCCCTTCTACTCAGAGGATTTCGACGGAGAACGGAATTTCTGAAGTTGGTTCAGGGTGAGAAGAGCGTGGATGAATATCTCCATGAGTTCACTCGTTTGAGTCGTTATGCTAGCTCCACCATCGTGGATGAGGGAGGCGCAAAGACTAATCGCTTCTATGAAGGCTTGAGGATGAGTTGATTATTATTACTCTCGGGGCCGATGACGCAGGGTTTCTTAACCTTGGTCAATACTGCCCGGTCCTTGGAAAAGGACATGAAGAATGTACAAGCAAAGAAAAGCTTGAGTAATAAGAAATCTGAATTCATAGTGCCGACTACTTCAAAGTCCGGCTATCGGAGGTCTTTCAAGAAGCATAGGACTTCGGTGTCAAAGCTCATTCTGGCGATTCTGGGGCCGACTACGGGTCGGACCCCGAGGTCGTGGTGTTTTACTTGTGGAAAGACGGGGCATTTTTCCCGTGACTGTTGGAGCGGGACGTCCTAAGTCCAAGAGAAGGTCGGGAGCTACTTATGAAGAGAAGGGCAAGGCGGTGGAGTCGACCGCATCCCACTATGCTCCGGCCCAACCGAGGGTCTATAATCTTGGCCAACAGCGAGGCCATCAAAAAAGCTGATGTAGTGACAGGACGGTTTAATTATAGCAAGTCAATTTCTTTAAATACTTGTTATGCACATGTTACCTTACCACTGCTTGTTAGGATTTGTATTGATTGTGAAAATCCGGCACGAGCACTCTTCGATATGGAGCTTCACACTCCTTCTTGTTCTGAAGGATTTATATCACGCATCGGAGTCCCTTCTTCGATGGCAAAGGATAAGTTGGATGTGTTGTTGCCCAATGGGTGTTTGATGCGAGCGGATAGGATCTGCGATGTTAAGATTCGTATTGGCGATCAGGAGTTCGACCTGCGGGCGTCTTTACTTCCATTGGTGGGAGTTTGACGTCATATTTGGCATGGACTGACTCTCGGAGCAGCAGGCCCATATAGATGCTTGGTAACAAGGAAGTCAAGCTGGGAGCAAAGTCGTGAAATGACTTTTACGGGCTTAAAGCGGTCGAGCAAGACGTTGATGTGTGCTCTTCAGGTGGTGAAGGGGTTCGTGTCGGTGCAGAACTGCTCTTTACACTAGTGGAGGTTGCAAAGCCGAAGCCCGCGTTGGATTGTATTTCAGTGGTATCGGAATACCATGATGTGTTGCCCCGCAGATCATCCTGTAGCCCCACCTCAACGAGAGATACATTTTACGATTGAGCTAGTGCCAGGCGCAAAGCCTGTGTCACGATCTCATTATCGGCTAGCGCCTAAGGAAATGGCGGAGCTAAAATTTCAACTGCAAAGAGTTGTTGGAGCAAGGGTATGTGCTGCCGAGTTCTTTCGCCTTGGAGCGCACCGGTCCTCTTTGTTAAGAAGAAGGATGGAAGCTTGAGGCTATGTGATTGATTATAAGGAGCTCAACAAGCTGACGGAGAAGAACAAGTACCGATCTCCCCGGATTGATGATCTTTTTGATCAGTTAGTCGGGTCGACGGTGTACTCGAAGTTGGATCTCAAGGCTGGGTACTATCAGCTGCGAATAAGGGAGAGTGATATCCCGAAGACAGCATTTAGTACGAGATACGGGCATTATGAGTTTACAGTCATGCCGTTTGGGCTGACTATTGCGCCGTCAGTGTTCTTGATTTGATGAACAAGACGTTCAGGGAGTACTTGGACCATTTCGTGATCGTCTTCATCGACGAAATTTTGGTGTACTCGCAAAGTGAGGAAGATCACTTCAAGCATCTTCATTGGTGTGGAGAGACGCTAAGGAGAAATCAGTTGTATGCCAAGTTCTCGAAGTGCGAGTTTTGGCTATCCTCCGGTGGCGTTCCTCGGGTATATAGTAAGTGGAGAGGGTATTGATGTGGATCCGGCGAAGATTGTGTTGCGATACGGGAGTGGCCTGAGCTTGCTACTGTAGCGGAAGTCCGAGTTTTCTGGGCTTGCGGCTATTATAGGCTCTTCGTAGAGAACTTCTCGCGGATAGCGTTACCTCTCACTACTTTGACAAGGAAAAGAGCATAGTTCGTTTGGACGCCGGAGTGCGCGCGAGCTTTTGAGGAGTTGAAGTGTCGGTTGACCCACGACGCCTGTGCTGAGTTCGCCATGTGGGACCGAAGGCTATGAGATTATAGCGATGCTCTTCGGGCAAGCGGTTTGGGTTGCGTGCTACTGCAACACGGAAGTGTAATAGCTTATGGCTCGAGACAGCTAAAAGTGCATGAAAGGAACTATCCGGTCCATGACTTGGAGTTAGCAGCCGTGATTTTTGCCTTGAAGCTGTGGAGACACTATTTGTACGGTGTGAAGATTGATATCCACACCGATCACAAGAGCCTGAAGTATCTTATTGATCAGAAGGATCTGAATATGCGACAGCGTAGTTGATGGATGGAGTTCCGGGGGGACTATACATTCAAGATCCACTACGTGCCTGGAAAAGAGAATGCGGTTGCGGACGTGCTGAGTCGCCGAGCCCCAGCTCAAGCCAATTGGCTATCGGTGCATGATGAGCGGGTTGGTGCGGGAGTGGAGGCGTTGGAGATTGTTTGCATGGATAGACAATCAAGTGCTGAAGAAGTTCTGAATTGGACTGAAGTCCAATATGACCTCACTGATCGTATTCGGCAGACTTTGAATATAGGATTCATATGAAGCAGTTCATGGTAGAGGGTCTGGATGGGTAAAATCCCCAATCGTCATGGAGGACGGATTACTTTGGAAAGACGGTCGTTTGTGCGTCCCAATTGTAGGCAATTTACGGGTGGAGTTTTTGTACGAGGCAACCATAGCAAGTACTCGATTCACCCGGGGAGCACAAAGATGTACCGTGATGTTAAGAAAACTATTTTGGTGGCGGGTTTGGATGAAGAAGGATGTGGCGCTATACGTAGCAAAGTTCCAAACTTGCGCCTTGGTAAAGGGCGGAGTGCAAAAAGCGGGAGGATTTCTTAAGTCCTTGCCTATTCCGGAGTGGGAAATTTCGATGACATATCTATGGACTTTGTGCACGGTTTGCCTAAGGTCGCAACAAGGGGAACGATGCCATTTGGGTGGTTGTGATCGATTAACGAAGGTGTCGCATTTTTATTCCGCATAGGAAGGATGATCACGGTGGAGAAGTTGGCAAACGTTATGTGGATAACATAGTACGGCTTCATGGTGTGACCCGCAGCATCGTGAGTGACCGCGTGATGGGCGGTTCACGTCCAACGATTGGAGGCTAGTGCAACAAATGTTGGGAACAAAAGTTGAAATTTCAGCACAGGCCTTCCATCCGCAACGGATGGGCGGAAGGGCATGAGACGAGAGGGTCAATAGAACCATGGAAGACATGCTTCGCATGTGTGTCTGGATTTTGGAAAGCAATGGGAAGACCATCTTTATTTGGTGGAGTCGCATACAACAACAGCTACCAAGCGAGTATTCAGATGGCCACCCTTCGAGGCACTATATGGTAGAAAATATCGCACGCCGTTGTCTTTGTTAGAAACGGGTGAGTCAAAGTTGTATAAGCGACCGGAAGTGTGAGGGTGCTACTTCTTTGGTGAGAACCATTCGGGAGAGGTTGCTTATCGCTCAGGGACGGCAAGCAAAGTACTATAATGTCAAGCTAGGAACGTGGAGTTCGCTCTTATGTGGGCGATTATGTATACTTAAAGATCAAGCCGTTCAAGGGTGTCTCGTGGGGTGCGGCGATTTGAAAAAGCTAAGCCTGAGGTGTAACGCCCCGAATTTTGTGTGCGAGTCGGTCGCGGAAAAAAGAGTTTTTGGTGCCTGTAGGGGTACACGGCCTAGGACACGGGCGTGTCCAAGGCCGTGTTGGCTGGGTGATTTTTTGGCCGTTTCCAACCCGAGAAGGACACGGCCAGAAACACGGCTGGATGACACGGGCGTTTCATCCGACACGGGCGTGTGCCAACCCGTGTCCCGACCCGTGGTCCTGAGGGGTCGTGTCCGTTGCCGTGGGCAGTTATGCGTGACACGCCTCGAACACGGGCGTGTCGAGGAACCCGACACGGGCGTGTCAGGTCAAACACGGGGTGTCTTGGCCCGTGTGCGTTTCTCAGTACGACGATCGTGCCTGGATCGAGGCACACGGCCTTGGACACGGCCGTGTGCCAAGCGTGTGCGGCCCAGGTCAGGGGAATTTTGTGCTGATCCGAGCCATTCATTTCCTTTAATTAGATCGACGGCCCAGATTAATTATGCTCTGTTAAGGCCGGGAATAGGGAGTTATTCCCTCATTTTTCTCTCCAAAGTTCTCCCCTTCCAAAGTGAGAGAGAAGAGAGGAAGAAGAAGGAGGTTTCGGCCGCCGGCGGAGCATCGGAGCACCGTTTTCGAAATCGGAGAGCGGATCCGTGGAGGGAAGGTCATTGCGAAGAGTTCTAACCGCGTAGTTTTTCCATGGCGCCAAAACGGACTACGAGGGTAACGATTCTCAACTCGAGCGCTTGAATCTCTTTCTTTCTGCATAGGGAATCCCGCTCCCGCGAGTATGCGGTGAGTGCGTGGTGCCTTGGGGTTGACGGGAATAGTCCCCCTTGTGTTGCATGTAGAGCCCGGAATCGTAAGTACGGGCATAGGCATTGTGTGTGAAGCCTACCCGGACGTGTTTTGTCTGGATCGGTGATGTTGCATTTGATGTGGTTTTGCCGGAGAAGACTCCGTTGCTTTGGATTTTCGGGTTTCCCGCGGTAGATTGCAGCAGGGATCCTTGAAGGTTAGCTTCAAGGCGCACCCGGAAAATTGAGCGGAAACGTGTTCTGCTAACTTGGCGGTCTGGGAACCGGCCTTGATCATAACTGGGTTATGAGATGTTTGGAAAAATTTGGGATCCGAGAGAAGCTTGGCCCGCGCAAAGTTCCTTAAATTGGACATGCGCGCAGAGCAACGTGAGCAACGGGCAAGTGGAATTGGACCTAGGCTATGTGGTTCGGTGCGAGAGACCCGAAGACGGGGACTGGCCGTTGGCATAGTCGGAGCCTTAGACGGTGGTCAGAAAGGCTAAATTGCTCACATGTTGTTGCCATCCTGGGGTGGTGGTGGTGGATGCACTGATGGGTCAGGGTTCACCATGAATGTGCCCTGAGTGCACGGGGTGTTTGGCCGTGCGAGCCTACACCTGTGGCGAATTATAATTGCGCTATATAATATTGTTGGCTAATGCTTTGCAGGGAAAGAGCACCGCGTCCCGAGTAAGGGGCGGGGTCGTTATAATTTGTTGGCTTTTAGCTGACCGTTGCTTTATTTGCCACCGTGCGGTGGTATGTGCTTGCAGGTGCTGCGGAGCCGAGCGCCAAATAGCGGGCTGGAGCCCATGTTGCTGTGCTGGCCCTAGAAGACCGTAGTTTAGAATAGTTTTATTTTATTTATTTCATGTGTGGCCGGCCTGCGAGCCATGTATGTAAAACACCTATTCATGAAGTGAACATTTGTAAGGCCTTAAGGCATGTACCCGTTTCTGTGTATTTGGTTTTCATTCCTATGTTGTAGCTGTGGACATTCATATTGATGGATTTATTTTGGGTTCTTTCAACTTTAAAATCTTCCGCTAGAATGCTCTGTGATTAGGACGAGTAGTCTTAATTAGATGGTTTGATTATTCATTTAGTAACCCTTCCGACTGTCTGTGGTATATGGCGTCGGGTTCCAGCTGGACCTTCTGTTATATGCCATGCGACGGATGGGGGTGTTACAATTTGGTATCAGACTTCTGGTTTACGGTCAAGCTTAAATGAATCGTGGGCGAATTCTTTTAAGGGGTGGTGAGCACATGTGTGCGTCATCGTTATAACATTAAAAAAGAACCCATGAATGTCCACTTAGGAATGAAAATACACTTGTTTGTGGAACCTGAGTGTTCCAATGATTGCTTTTAGCAATTTGTTTGTCGTCTAATCGTGTGTCTTTGCTTTATAGGCAGAGCTAAGGAGCGGTGCTGGTCAGGCAGAGCGTCGTCCGAATCAGCGGAAAGTAGTGCACCAAGGGACGTGCCTGCTACACCTCCTTCAGCGGAAACCATCAGGATGGTGGCTGAAGCCGTGTTCGCAATGATAAATGCCCAACCTGCAGGGCAAATGCATCGCGCCGCACCTCCCTGAATGAGCAAGAACCGGTTAGGGCTGGGCGAGAGCCGAGAGTGGTGGTGGAAAGCGCGGCAGTTGAGTTAGTAGAGCCGAGGAGAACTACGGAGAGGCAGCTAAAGCACGTGATGGGCTTTAATCCTCCGAGGTTTAATGGGGTTGGAACGCCAACTCAAGCTGAGGACTGGCTCTCTTCCATAAAGAGGGTGTTGACGGCCACAATGACTGAGGAGTGGCAGAAGACCACCATAGCGACTTTTCTTTTGGAAAGTGAGGCGAGGATGTGGTGGGACGAGTTGGAGTTTCATCTCCTAGTGGGAAGGCAACTTGCGGATGTGCCGATAGAAGAATTTTCAAGATTGTTCCTAGCCAGATTTGTACCTTCTGCTCAGAGGTTGGAGATGGAGAATCAATTTCTTGGGTTGACTCAGGGATCTAGAAGCATGTGGACGAATATCTGCATGAGTTCACACGGTTGGGTCGTTATGCTGGTGCTATTTTTCAGAAGAAGAGAGGAGACCACACCGATTCTATGAGGGTCTTCGTGGCGATTACAGTTACTCCTTGTGGGCCTAAGGCGCAGGGCTTCCTAGCCTTGGTCAATTCGGCCCGATCGTTGGAAAAGGTTGCAAAGAAAGTTCAAGAGAAGAGGACCCAGGAGAAAGGAAGACCGAGTTCAAGGTGCCAAGTCACAAGACAGGTTTCCGCAGATGGAACAAAGAAGCGGAGGACTTCAAATCAGCCCCTTCGGCTGATGCATCGGGGGCAACTACAAGTCGAGTCCCCGGAGCTTGCTACACACTGCGGGAAGATGGGGCATTTTGCTCGGGAGTGTTGGAGCGGACGTCCAAAGTCCGAGAGGAGACCTGGAGCGACTTATGAGGAGAAAGGGAAGGCGGTGGAGTCAACCGCATCCCATCATGCTCCAGCCCAGCTTAGAGTCTACAACCTTGGGTCTACAGGAGGCCATTAAGCAAGCAAGACGTGGTGACAGGTATGAATTAAATTACAGTGGTTTAACTTTTATAGTGTTACCTTCGTATGTGTTAGCTTACGTTTGTTAATGCTAGGCTTTGTGTTAATCTTTGGGTTTCCGGCGAGAGCCCTTTTTGATACGGGGGCATCACATTCCTTCTTGTCTGAAAAGTTTATATCGCGCATCGGAGTTCCGTTCTCGATGGCAGAAAACAAGTTGGATGTGTTGTGCCTAATGGGTGCTCCAATGCGTGCGGATAGGATCTGTGTTGTAAAGATTCAGATTGGAGACCGGGAGTTTGATTTGCGGGCGTTGGTTCTACCATTAGTGGAGTTCGACGTAATTTTCGGTTATGGATTGGCTCTCGGAGCAGAGTGCATGTATTGATTGCACCTAAAGAAGTCAAGTTGGGTCTGGACACTGGTTGTAGAGGCCGACTTTTGCGGGCATGATGAGGGGTCAGGGAAAGTTCTGATATCGGCCCTTCAGGCGTTTAAGGCAGTTCGGTCTGGGGCAGAACTGTATGTCACTCTAGTGCAGACTTCGACGCCTAAACCTAGTGTGGGCAACCATCCCACTGTTGTGTCCGAGTATCCTGATGTGTTTCCAGTATGATCTCCAAGAGCCCTCCTCAGCGGGAGATAGACTTTACTATAGAGCTGGTACCGGGTGCCAAACCGGTGTCACGCTCCCCCTATCGGATAGCCCCAAGAGAAATGGCGGAGAGTTGAAGTGTGCAACTGCAGGAGTTGCTTAGAGCAAGGTTATGTGCGTCCAAGTTCGTCGCCTTGGAGCGCACCAGTTCTCTTTGTTAAGAAGAAAGATGGGAGCTTGCGGCTTTTGTATCGATTATCGGGAATTGAACAAACTTACGGAGAAGAACAAAATATCCAATCCCGAGGATGACGATCTATTTGATCAGTTGGTTGGTCAACTGTATATTCGAAGTTAGATTTGAAGTCCGGTTATTATCAGTTGAGGATAAGGGAGAGCGACATTCAAAGACAGCATTCAGTACGCGGTTTGGGCATTTTGAGTTCGCAGTCATGCCGTTTGGGTTGACGAATGCTCCATCCGTGTTTATGGATCTGATGAATAGGACGTTCAGAGAATACTTGGAATCAGTTTGTGATAGTATTCATCGATGATATCCTGGTGTATTCGCGGTGCGAGGAGGATCATTACAAGCATTTACACATGGTGTTGGAGACATTGAGGAAAAGTCAGTTGTATGCAAAGTTCTCCAAGTGTGAGTTCTGGTTATCCTCGATAGCGTTCCTTGGTCATGTTGTCAGTGGAGAAGGAATAGCTGTGGATCCGGCGAAGATTAGTGGCGATACGGGAGTGGCCTACTTTGACTACAGTGGCAGAGGTCCGGAGTTTTCTGGGGCTTGCTGGCTACTACAGGCGCTTCGTAGAGAACTTCTCGCGGGATAGCACTACCACTCACGACGTTTGACAAGGAAAGGATCAGAAGTTTTTGTGTGGTCTTCGGGTGCGAACAGGCTTTTGTAGAGTTGAAGAGGCGGTTAACCACGTCGCCTTATTTTATGTTCGCCAAGTGGTACCGAAGGGTTCGAGATTTATAGTGATGCTTCAGGCAGTGGTTTGGGTTGTGTTCTGCTACAGCATGGGAGAGTGATAGCTTATGGTTCACGACAATTGAAGGTTCACTGAGAGGAATTATCCGGTCCACGACTTAGAGTTAGGGCGGCGTGATTTTTGCTCTAAAGCTTTGGAGGCACTATCTGTATGGTGTGTAAGGTAGATATTACACCGATCATAAGAGTTTGAAGTACCTATTGGATCAAAAAAGATCTGAACATGAGGCAGAGGAGGTGGGATGGAGTTCTTAGGGGACTACACCTTCAAGTACACTATGTGCCTGGGAAGGGAAATGTAGTGGCGGATGCGTTGAGTCGTAAGATTCCCGCACAAGCCAACTGGTTATCATTGCATGATAAGAGATTGGTCCAAGAGTTGGAGGCATTGGAGGATATCTTGCGTTGACAAGCAGTCTGTGCCGAGGCGAAACTGTTTTGAGACAGAGGTGCAGTGTGACTTAGATGAATAGAGTTCGGCGGGCTTTGGTTCAGGATAGCAGCATGAAGCAAATCCTAGATGGATCTTTGGATGGGTCATATCCAGTTTGTGGTTGTTGAAGATGGGTGCTAAGGAAGGACGGTCGTCTATGCGTTCCTAGTGCGGATAATATTCGGGAGGAGTTGATGTATGAGGCTCATCATACCAAATACTCAATCCACCGGGGAAGCACGAAAGATGTATAGAGACATGAGAAATTATTCTGGTGGCCGGGTTTGGGAGAAGGATGTGGCGCATTATGTGGCCAAGTGCCGTACTTGTGCATTAGTGAAGGCGGAATGCCAGAAGCCGGGAGGTTTCTTGAAATCACTTCCTATCCCAGAATGGAAGTTGACGACATATCTATGGATTTTGTGCAACGTTTGCCGAAGTAGTAGCAGAAAGGAAATGACGCCATTTGGGTGGTCGTGATAGATTGACAAAGTGTGTCGCACTTTATCCCAGTGAGAGAAGGAGGATCCAGTGAAAAAGTTAGCCAAAAACTCTACGTGGATAATATTGTACGATTGCATGGTGTGCCTCGCAGTATTGTTAGTGATCGTGATGGACGCTTCACGTCAAATGACTGGAGGTTGGTGCATGGTCTGTTGGGTACTAAGCTAAAGTTCAGCACAGCCTTTCACCCGCAGACAGATGGACAAACCGATTGAGAGTCAACAGAACTATGGAGGACATGCTTCGCATGTGCGTCCTAGATTTCGGGAAGCATTGGGAGGATCACCTGTACATGGTGGAGTTTGCGTACAACAATAGCTTTCAGGCAAGCATTGGAGGAATGGCGCCTTTCGAAGCCTTGTATGGGAGGAAGTGTCGTACGCCGTTTGTCTTGGTTGGAGGCAGGCGAATCAAAGTTGTAAACGTCCAGGCGGTGGGAGATGCCACTTCAATGATACGGACAATTCAGGAGGAAGGCTGAAGATTGCTCAGGATAGACAGTCAAAGTACTACAATGCCAAAACATAGAAATGTAGAGTTCAAGTTGGCGACATGGTGTATTTAAAAATCAAGCCGTTCAAGGGTGGATCGCGGGTTCGACGCTTGAAGAAGTGAGTCCGAGATACCTTGGACCATTTGAAATCCTGGAGCGTGTCGGCGAGGCGGCGTATAGATTAAGCTGTCGACGGAGTTGAGTGGGCTGCATGATGTATTCCACGTATCAGTGTTGCGTATTAAGGCAGTTCAGGAGGCTTCGCAGATTCATTGCAGACGATCAGGTACCGGTTGATTATGAGTTAACAACAAGGGTAGACCAGTACGATTGAAGATGTTGCAGTCAAACGACTCCGCAACAAGGAGGTCAGAATGGTTAAAGTCCGTTGGGATAATTGCGGACGTGAGGAGCTTTCTTGGGAGCGAGAGCAAGCTATGTGGAGGAATACCCCGAGTTTTCCACTCAGGTATCATTTAGCTTTTGTGTACCTTTGCTTAATTTCGGGACGAAATTCCTTAAGTGGGGGAGATTTGTAACGCCCCGAATTTTGTGTGCGAGTCGGTCGCGGAAAAAAAGGTTTTTGGTGCCTGTAGGGGTACACGGCCTAGGACACGGGGTGTCCAAGGCCGTGTCTGGCTGGTGATGTTTTTTGGCCGTTTCCAACCCGAGAAGGACACGGCCAGAACACGGCACGGATGACACGGGGTGTCATCCGACACGGGCGTGTGCCAACACGTTGTCCCGACCCGTGTCCTGAGGGGTCATGTCCGTTTGCCGTGGCGGTTATGCGTGACACGCCCTCGAACACGGCGTGTCGTCGAGGAAACCCGACACGGGCGTCATGTCAGGTCAGACACGGGGCGGGTCTTGGCCCGTGTGCGTTTCCAGTTCGACGATCGTGCCTGGATCGAGGCACACGGCCTTGGACACGGCCGTGTGCCAAGCCGTTGTGGGCCAGGTCAGGGGAATTTTGTTGCCAGATCTGAGCCATTTCATTTTCCTTTAATTTAGATCCGAGGCCCAGATTAAATTATGCTCTGTTAAGGCCGGGAATAGGGAGTTATTCCCTCATTTTCTCTCCAAAGTTTCTCCCTTCCAAAGTGAGAGAGAAGAGAAGAAGAAGGAGGTTTCCGGCCGCGGCGGAGCATCGGAGCACCGTTTCGAAATCGGAGAGCGGATCGTGGAGGGAAGGTCATTGCGAAGAGTTCTAACCGCGTAGTTTTTCCATGGCGCAAAAAGGACTACGAGGGTAACGATTCTCAACTCGAGCGCTTGAATCTCTTTCTTTCTGCATAGGGAATCCGCATCCACGCGAGTATGCGGAGTGTGAGTGCGTGTGTCCTTGGGGTTGAGGGAAATAGTCCCCTGTGTTGCATGTAGAGCCGGAATCGTAAGTACGGGCATAGGCATTGTGTGTGAAGCCTACCCGGACGTGTTTTGTCTGGATCGGTGATGTTGCATTTGATGTGGTTTTGCCGGAGAAGACTCCGTGCTTTGGATTTTTCGGGTTTCTACGCGGTAGATTGCAGCAGGGATCCTTGAAGGTTAGCTTCAAGGCGCACCCGGAAAATTGAGCGGAAACGTGTTCTGCTAACTTGGCGGTCTGGGAACCGGCCTTGATCATAACTGGGTTATGAGACTGTTTTGGAAAATTTGGGATCCGAGAGAAGCTTGGCCCGCGCAAAGTTCCTTAAATTGGACATGCGGCGTGAGCAACGGGCAAGTGGAATTGGACCTAGGCTATGTGGTTCGGTGCGAGAGACCCGAAGACGGGACTGGCCGTTGGCATAGTCGGAGCCTTAGACGGTGGTCAGAAAGGCTAAATGCTCACATGTTGTTGCCATCCTGGGGGTGGTGGTGGATGCACTGATGGGTCAGGTTCCACCATGAATGTGCCCTGAGTGCACGGGGTGTTTGGCCGTGCGAGCCTACACCTGTGGCGAATTATAATTGCGCTATATAATATTGTTGGCTAATGCTTTGCAGGGAAAGAGCACCGCCGTCCCGAGTAAGGGGCGGGGTCGTTATAATTTGGTCGGCTTTTAGCTGACCGTTGCTTTATTTGCCACCGTGCGGTGGTATGTGCTTGCAGGTGCTGCGGAGCCGAGCGCCAAATAGCGGGCTGGAGCCCATGTTGCTGTGCTGGCCCTAGAAGGCCGTAGAATAGTTTTTTTTACATTTATTTCATGTGTGGCCGGCCTGCGAGCCGATGTATGTAAGACTATTCATGAAGTGAACATTTGTAAGGCCTTAAGGCCATGTACCTGTTTCTGTGTATTTGGGTTTTCATTCCTGTTGTTGTAGCTGTGGACATTCATATTGATGGATTTATTTTTGGGTTCTTTCAACTTTAAAACTTCCGCTAGAATGCTCTGTGTTAGGACGAGTAGTCTTAATTAGATGGTTTGATTATTCATTTAGTAACCCTTCCGACTGTCTGTGGTATATGGCGTCGGGTTCCAGCTGGACCTTCTGTTATATGCCATGCGACGGATGGGGGTGTTACATGAGAGTACCTTGGATGACGCGTTTGAGTTTTTTGAGCGAGTTGAGAGCGGCCTATCGGCTGAAGCTTTCATTGAGCTTTGGTGGATTACATGATATATTCCACATTTCGGGATTTGGGAAGGTGGTGGCAAGAGCCTACACAATGATCGCGTTGATCACACAAGTGCCGGGTTGATAGTGGGGCTAACGACAAAAGTCAAGCCCGTGCGGATTGAGACTCGGAGGTCAAGCGGCTCGCAATAAAGAGATCAGGATTGTCACGTTCCGGTGGGGACAATTGCGGTCGTGAGAGCTCTCTTGGGAGAGACGCAGACTATGCTTGACGAGTATCCGGAGTTTCCGCCCAGGTACAAATTTTGTTTGGTATATCCTTTCCCTTTATGTTAATTTTCGAGGACGAAATTCTTTTAAGAGGGGAGTGTTGTAACGCCCCGAAACTCAAAGGAGCAAAGGGGGCGTTTTGGGCCAGTTTTGGGTTCTGGCTGAAGGCACACGGCCTGGGACACGGGCGTGTCCCAGGGCGTGTCAAGCGTGTGTCGACACTTAGCCGCGAAGTCGTCGAGTTATTCTCGACGATTCGTCGAGAATGGGCACACGGCCTGCGACACGGGCGTGTCGACCCGTGTCGACACTTAGCCGTGAAATCGTCGAGTTATTCTCGACGATTCGTCGAGAATGGGCACACGGCCCGCGACACGGGCGTGTCGCAGGGCGTGTTGACCCGTGTCGACGAGCGTCAAGGTGAAACCGTCGAGATTCACTCGACGGTCGTCGAGACAAGGCACACGGCCTCGGACACGGGCGTGTCCAAGGCCGTGTCAGCGAGTCGTCGTTCTCCCTCGACGAAATGTCCCGTGTACACGGCCTGGGCCCAGGCGTGTCAATGTGACACGGGCAAGGACACGGGCGTGTCCTAGAACCCGTGCAGTGCTCGGGTTGGAAACGGGGGAAAATCATGGGGTACACGGCCGGCTACACGGCCGTGTCAGCTGGAACACGGGCGTGTCAGCTCGAACACGGGCGTGTTCGATACCCGTGTGCGTGTTCAGAAGATTCGATTTTGACGGCGAATGCGGCACACGGCCCTGGACACGGGCGTGTGCCAAGCCGTGTTCGGCCCAGATTGGGCATTTCAGCCCCGAATCAAAGCCGCTCGTTTTCTTAGGTTGAGATCCGACGGCTGGGGATGTTCCTGGGAAGGGATATACACGGGTTTGACTTAGAAAAATCCACACTTTCATTACTTATCTCTTCCAAACCCTTGGAGAAGAGGAAAGCTATTGGAGGAAGAAGAGCTAGATCCGCCATTGGAGGAGCTTCGGAGCTCCGAATCGCAAGCCGACTCCGGATCCACGGAGGCAACGCAAGCGCGGTGATTTCTATCCGATTACATTTCGATGGCGCCAAAGAGGAACGCAAGGGTAACGATCCTCACTTGTGAGCATGATAGCTCTCTTTCTTAGCATAGGAAGCCCTCTCTCGCGAGTTTGCGAAGAGTTGGAGGCGTTCCTTCGGGTAGATATGTAAAGTCCCCGTTGTTTAGCGTCCGTATGCGAGAACGGACATAGGCATTTTGGTGAAGCCTACCCGGACATGTAGTCGGATCGGTGATGTTGCATTGCATAAGGCCGGAGAAGACTCCGTGCTATTGGGTGTTTTTCGGGTTTTCTACGCGGTAGATTGCAGCAGGGAGCCTTGGGGACTAACCCAAAGGTGCACCCGAAAACTGGGCGGACACGAGGTCTTGCCAACTTGGTGGCCTGAGAGCCAACTTGAACATAACGGGGTTATGTGTCTTGTGGTAGAATGGGAATCGGTGAAAGTTTGACCCGCGCAAATGGCTTAAATTGTCGTTGCGATGTGAGCACGGGTTAGATGGAGCCGTACCCGCTTTATGTCGTTCGGGTAGAGAGACCTAAAGGTACATGGCACTCGCCGTTGGCATAGATGGGGGTCTTCGGTGGTCAATGGCTTAAATTGACGTGACCAATACCATGAAGACAAATTGCTCATAGGAATGGCCGTCTAAGTGGCGGTGGTGAGTCCGGAATGTTAATGGCTTTAATTGACGTAACATCGACCGGTTCACCGAGAATGTGCCCTGAGTGCACGGGACGTGTGGCCGTACGAGCCAACGTCTGTGATGAAATGGCTATGGTTATATGCATTGCTCGCTTGTGCTAATGAAATGCAGGGAAGGAGCATCGCCGCCCGGAGTTGGGGGCGGGATCGTTATAATTTGGTCAGCATTGCTGACCGTTGCTTTGTTTGCCACCGTGCGGTGGTTTGTTTGCTTGCAGGTGCAGCTGGACCAAGCGGTCAATAGCGGGCTAAAGCCCTTTTTGCGAAGCTGGCCCTCGAAGGCCCAAGTGGAAATGTTTTATGTTTTATTCATGTATGGCCGGCCTGCGAGCCGAGGTTTGGAAATCATGTAAAAGACAAGTGAAACTTTTGTAAGGCCTTAAGGCCGACTTTTGAGTATTTTGTAATAACATTCCTATTATCTGTTAGTGGACATTCATGCTATTGCTGGGTTCTTATTTGCAACTTATATAAACTGCTTCCGCTAGAATGCTCTGTGTAGGACGTTGAGATTGGTTGGATGGTTTCCATAAGTAACCACCCGGTCTGTCTGTGGTATATGGCGTCGGGCCCGGCCGGACCTACTGCTATATGCTATGCGACGGATAGGGGGTGTTACAATTTGGTATCAGACTACTGGTTTGGTTGGGCTTGAATTGAATTCGTGGGCGAATTCTTTTTAAGGGGTGGTGAGCACATTGTGTGCGTCATCGTTATAACAGTAAAAAGAACCCATGAATGTCCACTTAGGAATGAAAATACTCGTGTTTGAGGAACCTGCGTGTTCCTATAATTGCTGTTTGCAATTTATTTGGTCGCTTAACGGTGTTTTGTACCACTATAGGTGACCCGAAGTGTGCTGGGCCGTCAGAACGCCGAGTTTCTGAGGCAAGTAGTGCACCGGATGGCTCCTGCAACACCTCTGTCGGCTGAAAAATAAGATTGGTGGCTGAAGCGGTGTTAGCCGTGATAAATGCGCAGCCTGGGAGGCAAGCGCAGCAGCAGCCTGCTCCTGTGATGGAGCAAGTACCTCTTCAAGAGGCTGAGCCGAGGAGGATGGAGCAAGTGGTTGTAGAACCAATAGTGCCAAGGAGGGCGACTGAGAGGCAGTTGAAGCATGTAATGAGCTTTAACCCTCCGTTATTCTCGGGGTTGGGAACCCCATCTCAGGCTGAAGACTGGCTCTCTAGGTGAAGAGAGTCATGACAGCGACGGAGACGGAGGAGTGGCAGATGACCACCATTGCTACGTTCCTGTTGGACGGTGAAGCAAGGATGTGGGGGAAGGTTTGGAGCTGCATCATCTGCGAGGTAGACAACTGATAGACGTTCCGATGGAAGAGTTCTCGGGATTGTTCTTGGCAAGATACCTCCCTTCTACTCAGAGGATCTCGATGGAGAATGAGTTCCTGAAGTTGGTGCAAGGTGAGAGGAACGTGGATGAATATCTCCACGAGTTTACGCGGTTGAGTCGTTATGCTAGCTCCACCATCATGGATGAGGAGCGCAAGACTAATCATTTTTATGAAGGCTTGAGGGATGAGCTGAGATTGTTACTGTCGGGCCAATGACGCAGGTTTTCTTAACCTTGGTCAATACTTCCCGTCCTTGGAGAAGGACATGAAGAGTGTACAAGCGAAGAAAGGCTTGGTTGAAAAGAAATCTGAGTTTAAAGTGCCGACTACTTCGAAGTCTGGCTATCGGAGAGCTTTCAAGAAGCATAGGACTTCGGGTCCAGCTCCTTCTGGTGCTTCTGGGGCGACTACGAGTCGGACCCCGGGCGCGTGCTTTACTTGTGGCAAGACGGGGCATTTCGCCCGTGATTGTTGGAGCGGACGTCCTAAGTCCGAGAGGAGGCCGGGAGCCACTTATGAAGAAAAGGGAAAGGCGGTGGAGTCGACCGCATCCCATTATGCTCCGGCCCAACCAAGAGTTTACAATCTTGGCCAACAGGAGGCCATTAAACAAGCTGACGTGGTGACAGGTACAGTTTAATTTATAGCAAGTCAATTCCTTTATATGCTTGTATGTATATGTTACCTTACCACTGCTTGTTTAGGATTTGTAATGATTTGTGAAAACCCGGCACGAGCACTCTTTGATACGGGAGCTTCACACTCCTTCTTGTCCGAAGGATTTATATCACGCATCGGAGTCCCTTCTTCGATGGCGAAGGACAAGTTGGATGTGTTATTGCCCAATGGGTGTTCGATGCGAGCGGTTAGGATCTGCGAGGTTAAGACTCGTATTGGAGAGCAGGAGTTCGACCTGCGGGCGTCTTTACTTCCGTTAGTGGAGTTTGACGTCATATTTGGCATGGACTGGCTCTCGGAGCAGCAGGCCCATATAGATTGCGGTAGCAAGGAAGTCAAGCTGGGAGCAAGTCGTGAGACGACTTTTACGGGCTTAAAGGGGTCGAGCAAGACGTTGATGTCTGCTCTTCAGGTGGTGAAGGCGGTTCGTGCCGGAGCAGAACTGTTCTTTACACTTGTGGAGGTGCGAAGCCGAAGCCCGCATTGGATTGTATTTCAGTGGTATCGGAATACCCTGATGTGTTCCCCGCAGATCTTCCTGGAGCCCCGCCTCAACGGGAGATAGATTTTACGATCGAGCTAGTGCCAGGTGCAAAGCCTGTGTCACGATCTCCGTATCGGCTAGCGCCTAAGGAAATGGCGGAGCTGAAAGTTCAACTGCAAGAGTTGTTGGAACAAGGGTATGTGCGCCCGAGTTCTTCGCCTTGGAGCGCACCGGTCCTCTTTGTAAGAAGAAGGACGGAAGCTTGAGGTGTGTATTGATTATCGGGAGCTAAACAAGCTGACTGAGAAGAACAAGTACTCGATCCCCCGGATTGATGATCTCTTCGATCAGTTAGTCGGGTCGACGGTGTACTCGAAGTTAGATCTCAAGTCTGGGTACTATCAGCTGCGGATAAGGGAGAGTGATATCCCGAAGACAGCGTTTAGTACGAGATACGGGCATTATGAGTTTACGGTCATGCCGTTTGGGCTGACAAATGCGCCGTCAGTGTTCATGGATTTGATGAACAGAACGTTCAGGGAGTACCTAGACCATTTCGTGATCGTCTTCATCGACGATATTTTGGTGTACTCGCAAAGTGAGGAAGATCACTTCAAGCATCTTCATTTGGTGCTGGAGACGCTAAGGAGAAACCAGTTGTATGCCAAGTTCTCGAAGTGCGAGTTTTGGCTATCCTCAGTAGCGTTCCTCGGGCATATAGTGAGTGGAGAGGGTATTGCGGTGGATCCGGCGAAGATTGTTGCGATACGGGAGTGGCCTGAGCTTGCTACGGTAGCAGAAGTCCGGAGCTTTTGGGGCTTGCCGGCTATTATAGGCGCTTCGTAGAGAACTTCTCGCGGATAGCGTTACCTCTCACTACTTTGACGAGGAAGGAGCATAAGTTCGTTTGGACGCCGGAGTGCGCGCGAGCTTTTGAGGAATTGAAGTGTCGGTTGACCACGGCGCCTGTGTTGAGTTCGCCGGTTGGAACCGAAGGCTATGAGATATATAGCGATGCTTCAGGCAGCGGTTTGGGTTGTGTGCTACTGCAGCACGGAAGCGTGATAGCTTATGGCTCGAGACAGCTAAAAGTGCACGAGAGGAATTATCCGGTCCATGACTTGGAGTTAGCGGCCGTGATTGATATCTACACCGATCACAAGAGCCTAAAGTATTTGATTGATCAGAAAGATCTGAATATGCGGCAGCGTAGGTGGATGGAGTTCCTGGGGGACTATACTTTTAAGATCCACTACGTGCCTGGCAAAGGGAATGCGGTTGCGGACGCGTTGAGTCGCCGAGCCCCAGCTCAAGCGAATTGGCTATCAGTGCATGATGAGCGGTTGGTGCAGGAGCTGGAGGCGTTGGAGATTGTTTGTGTGGATAGACAATCTAGTGCTGAAGCAGTGCTGAATTGGACTGAAGTCCAATATGACCTGGCTGATCGGATTCGGCAGGCTTTGGATATGGATGCTCATATGAAGCAGTTCATGATAGAGGCTCTGGATGGGTCAAATTCCCAATTCGTCGTGGAGGACGGATTGCTGTGGAAAGACGGTCGTTTGTGCGTCCCAAGTGTGGGCAATTTACGGGTGGAGTTGTTGTACGAGGCGCACCACACCAAGTACTCGATTCACCCGGGGAGCACGAAGATGTACCGCGATATCAAGAAGCTATTTTGGTGGCCGGGTTTGAAGAAGGATGTGGCGCTATACGTAGCGAAGTGCCAAACCTGCGCCTTAGTAAAGACGCGAGTGCCAAAAGCCGGGAGGATATTCTTAAGTCCTTGCCTATTCGGAGTGGAAATTCGACGACATCTCTATGGACTTTGTGCATGGTTTGCCAAGGTCGCAGAAGGGGAACGACGCCATTTGGGTGGTGGTCGATCGATTAACAAAGGTGTCACATTTTATTCCGCATAGGAAGGATGATCCGGTGGAGAAGCTGGCGAAGCTTTATGTGGATAATATAGTGCGGCTTCATGGTGTGCCCCGCAGCATCGTGAGTGACCGAGATGGGCGGTTCACGTCCAATGATTGGAGGCTGGTGCAGCAAATGTTGGGAACAAAGCTGAAGTTTAGCACAGCCTTCCATCCACAAACGGATGGGCAGACCGAGAGGGTCAATAGAACCATGGAAGACATGCTTCGATGTGTGTCTTGGACTTTGGAAAGCAATGGGAGGACCACCTTTATTTGGTGGAGTTCGCATACAACAACAGCTACCAAGCAAGTATTCAGATGGCGCCTTTCGAGGCCCTATATGGTAGAAGATGTCGCACGCCGTTGTCTTGGTTAGAAACGGGCGAGTCGAAGTTGTATAAGCGATCGGAAGTGGAGGATGCTACTTCCTTGGTAAGAACCATTCGGGAGAGGTTGCTCATGGCTCAGGACCGGCAAGCAAAGTACTATAATGCCAAGCACAGGAGCGTGGAGTTCGCTGTGGGCGATTATGTATACTTGAAGATCAAGTCGTTCAAGGGTGTCTCGCGGGTGCGGCGATTGAAAAAGCTAAGCCCGAGGTACCTTGGACCGTTCGAGGTTCTGGAGCGAGTAGGAGAAGCGGCCTATCGGCTGAAGCTTTCAGTGGAGCTAAGTGGTTTACATGATGTATTCCATATTTCGGTGCTTCGGAAGGCGGTGCAAGAGCCTACGCAAGTGATCGCGGCCAATCAAGTGCCGGTGGATAGTGGGCTAACGACGAAAGTCAAGCCGTGCGGATTGAGGACTCGGAAGTCAAGCGGCTACGCAATAAAGAGATCAGGATGGTCAAAGTCCGGTGGGACAATTGCGGTCGTGAGGAGCTCTCTTGGGAGCGAGAGCAGACGATGCTTGACGAATATCCGGAGTTGTTCGCTCAGGTACAAATTTTGTTTTGTACATGTTTTTCCCTTTATGTAATTTCGTGGGCGAAATTCTTTAAAGAGGGGTAGAGTTGTAACGCCCCGAAACTCAAAGGAGCAAAGGGGGACGTTTTGGCCAGTTTTGGTTTCTGGCTGAAGGCACACGGCCTGGGACACGGGCGTGTCCCAGGGCGTGTCAAGCGTGTGTCGACACTTAGCCGCGAAGTCGTCGAGTTATTCTCGACGATTCGTCGAGAATGGGCACACGGCCTGCGACACGGGCGTGTCGCAGGGCGTGTCGACCCGTGTCGACACTTAGCCGTGAAATCGTCGAGTTATTCTCGACGATTCGTCGAGAATGGGCACACGGCCCGCGACACGGGCGTGTCGTCGGGCGTGTTGACCCGTGTCGACGAGCGTCAAGGTGAAACCGTCGAGATTCACTCGACGGTCGTCGAGACAAGGCACACGGCCTCGGACACGGGCGTGTCCAAGGCCGTGTCAGCGAGTCGTCGTTCTCCCTCGACGAAATGTCCCGTGTACACGGCCTGGGCCCAGGCGTGTCAATGTGACACGGGCAAGGACACGGGCGTGTCCTAGAACCCGTGCAGTGCTCGGGTTGGAAACGGGGGAAAATCATGGGGCACACGACCGGTACACGGCCGTGTCAGCTGGAACACGGGCGTGTCAGCTCGAACACAGGCGGCGTGTTCGATACCCGTGTGCGTGTTCAGAAGATTCGATTTTGACGGCGAATGCGGCACACGGCCCTGGACACGGGCATGTGCCAAGCCGTGTGCGGCCCAGATTGGGCATTTCAGCCCCGAATCAAAGCCGCTCGTTTTCTTAGGTTGAGATCCGACGGCTGGGGATGGTTCCTGGAGGATATACACGGGTTTGACTTAGAAAAATCCACACTTTTCATTACTTATCCTCTCTCCAAACCCTTGGAGAAAGAGGAAAGCTATTGGAGGAAGAAGAGCTAGATCCGCCATTGGAGGAGCTTCGGAGCTCCAAATCGCAAGCCGACTCCGGATCCACGGAGGCAACGCAAGCGCGGTGATTTCTATCCGATTACATTTCGATGGCGCCAAAGAGGAACGCAAGGGTAACGATCCTCACTTGTGAGCATGATAGCTCTCTTTCTTAGCATAGGAAGCCCTCTCTCGCGAGTTTGCGAGAGTTGGAGGCGTTCCTTCGGGTAGATATGTAAAGTCCCGTTGTTTAGCGTCCGTATGCGAGAACGGACATAGGCATTTTGGTTGAAGCCTACCGGACATGTAGTTCGGATCGGTGATGTTGCATTGCATAAGGCCGGAGAAGACTCCGTGCTATTGGGTGTTTTTCGGGTTTTCTACGCGGTAGATTGCAGCAGGGAGCCTTGGGGACTAACCCAAAGGTGCACCCGGAAACTGGGCGGACACGAGGTCTTGCCAACTTGGTGGCCTGAGAGCCAACTTGAACATAACGGGGTATGTGTCTTGCGGTAGAATGGGAATCGGTGAAAGTTTGACCCGCGCAAATGGCTTAAATTGCCGTTGCGATGTGAGCACGGGTTAGATGGAGCCGTACCCGCTTTATGTCGTTCGGGTTAGAGAAACCAAGGTACATGGCACTCGCCGTTGGCATAGATGGGGGTCTTCGGTGGTCAATGGCTTAAATTGACGTGACCAATACCATGAAGACAAATTGCTCATAGGAATGACGTCTAAGTGGCGGTGGTGAGTCCGGAATGTTAATGGCTTTAATGACGTAACATCGACCGGTTCACGAGAATGTGCCCTGAGTGCACGGGACGTGTGCCGTACGAGCCAACGTCTGTGATGAATGGCTATGGTATATGCATTGCTCGCTTGTGCTAATGAAATGCAGGGAAGGAGCATCGCCGCCCCGGTGGGGGCGGGATCGTATAATTTGGTCAGCATTGCTGACCGTTGCTTTGTTTGCCACCGTGCGGTGGTTTGTTTGCTTGCAGGTGCAGCTGGACCAAGCGGTCAATAGCGGGCTAAAGCCCTTTTGCGAAGCTGGCCCTCGAAGGCCCAAGTGGAAATGTTTTTGTTTTATTCATGTATGCCGGCCTGCGAGCCGAGGTTTGGAAATCATGTAAAAGACAAGTGAAACTTTTGTAAGGCCTTAAGGCCGACTTTTGAGTATTTTGTAATAACATTCCTATTATCTTGTTAGTGGACATTCATGCTTATTGCTGGTTCTTATTTGCAACTTATATAAACTGCTTCCGCTATAATGCTTGTGTAGGACGTTGAGATTAGTTGGATGGTTTCCATAAGTAACCACCGGTCTGTCTGTGGTATATGGCGTCGGGCCCGGCCGGACCTTACTGCTATATGCTATGCGACGGATAGGGGGGTTACAGTTCCCGAGTGGTGCTTCCTTCAGTTCTCGAGTAATTCTTCTTGTACTCAATAAATATCGTCTCCATTACTCGAGAAATCTGCTTCTTGTACTCGTGTAATCTTCCTCCCTTCCCCGAGAAATATCTTCTACGCGAGAAATATTTTCTTCCACTCAAGAAATCCATGGCTTCTTATCGAGATGTCCAGTCCAGCTAACCCTCATTCCTAGTTCCTTTCTTAGAAATGTTATAAAATTATTAAAATTATACCTTATATATATGTACTTTTCTTCTCCCCCTTACACCAATCTTCTTCCTTCTTCCCGAACCAGAGCGACATGAGCGAGAGAGAGAGAGAAAGTTTTTCACGATTCTTCCGATGGCTGCCGACGGTTCTCCGGTGCTCGAAATCATGAACCGACCGTAGATCCTGAAAGCTCTCAACGAGAGCTATGCCATCATGGTAAAATCTTCCTCATTCATTGAGATTTTCTCGCTAGGGTTTTTGGCCCTAACTCCTTTTTTTGGCCATTCTTGTTAGATATCTATTTCCCTCGTTTTTCTTTGTCCCGATCTATGTCGAGGTGCGAATTGGTTGTCTTTTTCGGTAAAACCAAGGCAAGTGATGGTTTCCTCCTTCACTTCCCTTCTTTATCCTGATTTGCAGAAATTTCCAACTTTTTATTATCATGATTTTTAATAACTTGCTGAATATAGCATTGTTTAGATCCCTTGCCTAATTCTACTTATAATTTTCATGTTCTTGATTTTGCCACCTACCCTTGTTAAGTGCTACATCTTTTGATGATGTGGTTAAATATCACTCTTATTACCGTTCCTCAACTTTCATGTAGAACGCGTTAGAGTTTATTTAGTATTGTAAGTCCTTCCCAAGGGTTGATCAACTGCTTAAATTCTAGAATTGCCTAGTAGAATCCGATGTGCCAATGTTGTCTTGAGATTTATATCATGGTTTTCTTTGTGGCGATGTCGTGGGGCGAGACAAGCCACCAGGCCCCGATTGGGTTGTGGTGCCCCTAAGCTCTAAACCCAGGTCATTACGGGGTGTGACTTCATGATTTTATTCATTGCAGGTGTTATTTGTGGGCGAATTCACCGCAGCAACATTTATCCCACTGTTAGTACCTTGTGGGACTCTACCGGGTGTTTAGGATTTTGCGGTGTATGGTGGAGTATCCAGTCTCCCCGCATTTATGACAGATTAATATATCCATGGGGGTGCTTCCAGATGAGTTGACCACCATGCCCGTTTCATTTTTGGTGGAGTTGACCGCATGTGGCTAATAGAGTTTTGTCTTCTTCCTGATGATTTAATCGTGATTTTTTTCCCTTATAATCTTGTGCATTTGGGGTACTTTTGTTGTACGTGATGCTTCACGTAAGTGTTTTTTTTACTTTTGTACCTTACTGTTGTACTTTATTTAAGTATTTTTCCTTTGATCTCGGGTTGGTACCCCTTGACTTTGTTTACCGTTGGCTAACTTCTGCCATCACTTATATGTTCTTGCTGAAGTGTTCTGTCTTTGGAATGCCTCAGGTTCAGAGCCGTAGCTGATTGCGGTGTTGGTTTTGGAGTTCTTAAGCAGCAGTGTTGGATGTAGTTTTTGCCTCGCCATAGCGAGGTAGACTATTGTTTTTGTTGCTTTACTAGTTCAGACATATTTTATTTTATGTGGGTTCGTGTTAGTTTGTTGACGCCCGCATGATTTTTGATTTTTGATGCTTGCTAGCAGCTTAGTTGGTTTTCTTTCTATGTATTTGGATTACTTGCACTCTGGGATGTTTTGTGCTACGATTGCATGATCGGTATTTTCAAGTATAAAAACAACTATTACTAACGCACACATTGCATGTTTTAAAATACTAAATCACTATATTTAACGACCGTAAAAATCTACTTTTATTCCTATTATAAACTTAGAACTTGCATACCATGAGATGTACTCCGGGGACCTTTTAACTCATGTAGGATGTCTAACCTTGTAAATGAAGTATTTTTCACAGCGTACAACTATTTGTTTTCTCGTAGGCTAGATGAGTCACTAATCCGAGGGGTACGACAAACTACTACACTTAAACTGGTTTTATCTTTAAAAACTTAAAGATTTTCTTCACGGTTAAGTAGGAGTTTTTCCTGAGCGTCCGCATTTATCCCCTACTGATGTGGCATCATGACGTACATTTTTTCCCTTACTCTGGTATATCTTTAATGGCGGTGAAAAATGTGTGTTGTGACAATTGGTATCAGAGGGAGGTTGGTTTAATAAGTTGGTCGAACTAGCCAATCTCGTACAGTTTGTTTCCCTTCATTCATTTGCATACACGTACTGATGTATCATCAGTACATCTTAACCGAAGCATAGTCACTACACTAAAAGCATGATATGAAGTATACGGGTCATATTATGCAGTATGGGTTCCATAATATGTGTTTGTATATGTATCCATTAGAGGATGTAATATGTGACGGTTATGTAGTATGAGATGCATAACCATCATCACATGGGTGCGCATTAGCACGTTTTCTTTTCTTATTGTATGAGATGTTATGTAGTATGGGATGTATAATATTTCATGTGTATGCTGCTCATACATGCATTAAGGCCTTTTTAAAATGCATTGCACTGCAAACATAACATATCATCGCATAAGCACACGTGCTAAGTTAAGGTTACATTATGATACATGTACACACATGATTTTTTCTAAATGGGAACAAAGACTTCATGCATTCATTTCATAGGGACATGAGTAAATATGATGAGAGGATGTCATCCTAAATAGGACATAACATCATAATCCCAGAGCAATTTTGGAGCATAAGCAAGTGTCTTTAAGTATGGTCTGAACTAGTTGTATGTCCTAGTTGTAATCTAGGATTTTTGATAAGTCGTTCGTTACTTTTCTAGAAATGTCGGCTAAACATCCTGCGATAAGGTCGACTCCCCAGTCGGAGGGTGAGTCATCTGGTGTGCAAAGTGATGCGGTGATCGAGAGTTTGCGTCAGAGTAACGAGGCTCTGTAGAGATAGTTAGTTGCGATGCAGTCGTAGATTCAGTCCATGTTGTCTGCTGTTCCCACGCAATAACCCTTAGCACAAGATTCCGCCACGGGTCAAGTTATATCGGCTAATCCTGCTCTTCTGGTGCCCCCAACGATGTTACCACCAGAGATGAATTTTGTATCACATTTCCAGCGATTGAGACCTCCCACTTATGACGGGAGTGCCGACTTTATGGTTTTGGATGACTGGATCATTGCTAACGATGAGATGTTCACATACTCAGGGATTGCTGAAGCATAGAAGGTAATGATTGCGGCCTACTATATAAAAGGCCTAGCAAAGAGTTGGTGGATTCGGGAAAAGGAAAGTTTGAAGGAAGGATGCTCTTGGGAGTCCTTCAAGAAAATCCTGCTTAAGAAGTTTTTACCCTCAGTCGAGCAGGACCGTCTGATGAATAATTTCCTGTATTTGAAGCAGAGACAGCTCATCTGTGAGCGAATATGAGATTCAATTTAGAAAGTTGAGCAGTTTTGCTCCTGATATGGTAGCTTCGGGGGCAGGAAGATTGAAGCGCTTCCTCGGAGGATTAAGAAGCGACGTCCAGTAGTTGGCATGCGCTTATAGAGTTGAAAGCTATGCTGAGGCAGTGTAAGCCACTCTGAAGGTTGAGGCGATTGAGAATGCCAAGAATCGAGGTGCCGCGGTGAGAAAAGAGAATAGGATATGTGATGAGGATGGAAGATCTAGGTCATCTGGCCCTTCTTCGAAGAAGAAAAGTAGGGAAATATGTACCTTCTGTCGTCGATCTGGCCACCCTTACGAAAGGTGTTTCAAAAGGACTACCACCTTGAAGCAACAATAGGTGCTCTCCATCCAAGGTGCACCCAAATGAGTTCTGGTGTGCACGAACTGTACAAGGAAGGGACATGACGTGAGTCGTTACTGGTTGAAGGATAAACCTTGCTTCCAGTACGGGCAGAAGGGTCACCTGAAGACTTCATGCCCCCAGGCTCAGACTCCACTGCAGCCTGCCATGCTTCAGACCCTACCGCCACCACCAAACCAGGACAGAGGGAAAGGAAAGCTGACTGTGGTGACCAGGGAGGAAGCTCAAACCTCTACACAAGTGATATTAGGTTAGACCCTAGATTGATTTTTTTTACTCTTTATTATTGCCCTAGTTTTCGTTTTTTAGTTATGCATGCTACGATTTTAGGGGAATTTAAGATGCAGAATAGGTGGGCGCGCGTTATTTTTGATTCGGCTGACACCCATTCTTTTGTGGTACAGAGTTTCGTCGATAAACAATGATTGGACGTGGATCAATTAGGAGACTCCTTCAACGTCAATCTTCCCTCCGGTGATTCGGTGATATCTAATCTAGGAATTCTTAGATGCCCTTTTTATCTAGGCGATTTCCTAGCCTTTGTTGATCTGATGGTTTTGGATCTAGCGGACTTTGATGTGATTTTGGGCATGGACTAGCTTTCCAAGTATTATGCGGTCATCCAGTGCAAAGCAAAGCGACTGGACTTGAAGATGGACAATGGCCAACCTATGAGTGTCTATGGTTTTCAGGGCAGGGTTTCCCCCATTATTTCTGCGGTACGTGATTGTCATGTTATAGAGGCTGGTTGTGAGGTGTATTTGGTTTTTATTTCTGCTTTGGAAAATGTTTTTGTTACACCACGTCTTGAGGATATTTTTGTGGTGCGAGAGTTTCCAGGTATTTTTCCTGATTGTCTTCCAGGACTTCCTCCGGTGAGGGAGATATAGTTTGTGATAGACCTCGTGCCAGGTACTCGTCCCATTGCCAAAGTATCGTACCATATGGCTCCACGTGAGTTCGATGAGTTACGTACTCAGCTCGATGAGTTGCTGCAGTATGATTTTATTAGACCGAGTTCTCTGTGGGGTGCTCCTGTATTATTTCTAAAGAAAAAGGATGGATTGATGAGGCTTTGCATCGATTGTAGAGAATTGAATAAGGTTACCATTAAGAATAAATATCCCTTGCCGAGGATTAATTATCTGTTCGATCAGTTGCATGGTTGCTCGGTATTTTCAAAGATCGATCTTCGTTCAGGCTACCACCAGTTGAGAATTCGTGAGGCAGATACTCCACGGACCTCTTTCCGTTCGCGGCATGGACATTTTGAGTTTTTGGTGATGTACTTCAGTTTGACCAATGTACCCTCTGCTTTCATGGAATTAATGTGAAATAAATAGTGCCTAACCACCTAGAGGGGGGTGAATAGGTGAACTTTATCTTTTAAATTTAAGGCAGAAACACTGAACAATTAAACCTGTATTTGCAATTTTCTATAGCAATTCCACACAGCTAGCTCAGCAATCACAGAAATAAGCAACACAAAGTGCACACAGATTTTTATAGTGGTTCCCCAAGGTCTGTGTACATCCACTTTCCCCCTTCACCTATCTAGTAGTGTACTAGATTCGACCTAACTTCTGCACTACTCCTCAGATCCTCAGATCCTACAACTCAGAACCCCAAACAGGTTCCTACAACTCAGAGTGTCCCCACTCCTACAACTCAGGCACAAAGCCCTACCACTCAGTCTTCAACAAGACCTACACTCAGGCTAAACAGCCCTACCCAGCCTTCAACAAGGCCTACACTCAGAGAATTGATTCTCCTACACTCAGGCTCAAATGCCCTACCTCAGCCTTTATAGATTTATGCTTACAACTCAGATCTATACAAGATCCTATAGGAATTTGATAATACAAAGTAATTAATCACAACCCTGACAGGGAGAGATGAGTTGACTGGCTTCTTGATGAGTTCTTGGAAGAACTTGGCAGAGATCAACCTCCCTTAGCTTTCTTCAAAGCTTCTTGAGTTAGTACTCAGTAGGGTTGAATCTCCTGTGAAGATGATCTTCAATCAACTTCTGTCTTGAGATTCAGATCTCAATTTGAATCTTACTTTGCAGCCTGGTTCAGCAGCTGCTCTTCTTAGAAGGAGCTCTCTCTCTCCAACTTCTTAGATCTTCTGTCGAAGGTCTTCTTCTTTTGTGTTGTTAGATCTCTATGTAGATCTTCAGTCTGTTATTGATCTTCAATGAATAATCTGTTGATTGATTGTCACCCCCTGTTGAAAGAAAAAGGCTTTATATAAGCTTTCTCCATGGTGACCGGCTGATCCGGTTTCTAACAACCTTCTGGCAGCTTCGACAGTTGCAGTTGACCGGTTGAAATGGCAGCTGTCAGGTCATCGAGTCACTTCTTGAAATCACTGTCACTGTCTGAAAGTGTCGAGACAGATAGTCATTATGTGTCGACACAAATAGACAAAGTGTCGACACAAATAGACAAAGTGTCGACACAAGTGAACTAAGTGTTGACACTAGCCTTGATGGTGTCGACACAACTCCTTGTGTTGTTGTAACAGATTCTCGACACTGCTTCTTCAGAATGTGTCGACACTGATTCTGTGTGTCGACACAAGTACTTCTTCTTTAACACTTAGCTGAATTCTGCTGTGTGTCGACACATCTCCCTTATGTCGACACATCTTCTTTTGTTGTTGATACTTGCTGAGTGTCGACACATCTCCTTTGTGTCGACACATGCCTTCTTTTGTTGAAACTTGCTGAGTGTCGACACATCTCCTTTGTGTCGACACATGCCTTCTTGTGTTGAAACTTTCTGAGTGTCGACACATCTCCTTTGTGTCGACACAAGTACTTTAACTTTGTTGAAGCTTGCTGAGTGTCGACACAGCCTCCTGGTGTCGACACATTTGATGTCGACAAAGTTTCTCTGGGTGTCGACACTACCTCTAAGTGTCGACACAGATTTTGTTAACAATTCTTCACAGTGTGTCGACACTACATGTATGTGTCGACACTTTTCTTCTGGTGTCGACTCTGCCTTTCCTTGTGTTGACATAATTACTCCAAGTGTCGACACAGCTCCTCTAGGTGTCGACTCAAGCCTTCATAAGTGTCGACACTTCACCTCTAGGTGTCGACACATGGACTTAGAAACTTTTCTTCATTTCCTGCAATTACTTAACCTGCACATATAAACTCAAAGCACATTAAATACACCTTGATGCATATCATTGAGTAGGGTGAGGCCTCTTCAAATCTGGTACACATTTTCCAATGTACCTAACAATCTCCCCCTATTTGGAGAAGTCATAACCCTTAGTCAATGATATACACCATACATAACAAATACTCAATATGATGTATAACAGTATTATATGACAGGGTAAATACTAAACATGTATAAACAAAACATGTATAAACAATTTTCTCAGAATAACAATGTAATAGATTGAACATCAAACATTGTTTTGTTATAGCTTCCAATAGTTTCATTAATCAAAAGTTTATATAGATTTTAATGCAAAAGATTACATAGTAGTAAACTTAAGAAAATTCTATCCTATGGCCGCTCTGGCTCCTTGATAACAATGCCCTTTCCAGATTGAATCTTGGCTTGAACTGGAGCATCATTGTCATCAGCAGGCTTCTTTCCCTTAAGATCTTTCTTCTTCTGTTCTTCAGCCCTTATCTTCTGTCTCTCAAAATAATGAGAAGGCTTAGGGAAATACTTGATAGGCTCCTGTGCATTAGGAGGTAGCTTCCCTAATTTAGCCTTCCTTTTGTATTGTACTATGGCTTCTTGCCTAGCTTCATGTTTTCTCCATTCCTGGTCAGAGTACCATTTGCCCCTCTCTAGGAAATTATCCTTTGCAGCCTTCCAAGCTGTCAATATGATATTCCTAGAAGTTGGGCTCCACTGTTCAAAATCAGGTCTTAACTCTGCCTGTTCTCTTAACCTCTTCTTAGATAATTGAGCTTCTTGCTCCTTTAATTCTGCCTATGGCACAGGCTGTACTACTTTCTCAAAAATAATATTCTGATTACCCTCAGGAGGGCTATACATAGATTGTACCTCCTGATGTATCATCTCAAAATCAGCTGGAGGGTAGATTACTTGTGCAACTTCAGCTGGCTCTCCTCCAAAATATGCAGGATTTGTCCCAGATTCTGCTACATTATCATCATCACACAAGGGTGGATATCCAAGGGTAGATCTGATGCTGTTTGAAATCCATTTAGCATGGTCAGAGCCTGCTTTCCCTCTTCACCTTTATGACTTCTCTTTCTATATGATCCCTAAGATCATCCTTCTGAAACCTGATCTGAGCATTCAGATAGTTAACACCATCTTTATAAAACGGTTTTAACCTTTGGAGATTTTCAGTGATAACCTTTTGAGAATCTTCAATGGCAGTTTTAACAGCAGTTAGGCTCGCTTGTAAGTGCTTGTCAAACTCTTCCTTGGTAGTAGTCCTTGCTGCAGTTTGAGCAGCTGCAAGATTTTGCATTTCAGTTACTATCACATTATGTGATTCAGTTAGATTGTCATTCATTCTAATTTGATGCTCAAGAACATATCCTTGTTTTACTGCCATATCATCAACCTATTTCTTTATATTCTCTTGATGAGTAGCCAGATATACCACTCATTGCCTCCTTTATGAAAACAGTCAGTCATTTCTTTCTTAGTTTGATTAACTTCAAATATAATAGATTTTATATCTTGAGCCAGATCAAATTGAATTGATTTTTGTCCTTCATCCATATAAGTTTTGAGAGCCTTCCTTTGCTCATCCATCTTGATCTGCAAATCCACCAATAATGAAATATAATCAGCAGTTGGGGTAGGCTGTGGAACAATGGTTTGCAGTGCTTTCTTGTAGGTCTGGCTTCTCCTTTTGAAAACTTGTAGCTTTCTTTTCTTGGCTCTAGCAACTTCATCTTCAGAGTCAGAAGTACTAGCAATGTATACTCTATCCTGTGGAGTAGGTGGCAATTCCTTTTCTGCTCTTGGTAGCTCCTCAGTATTCCTTTGCTCCTCAGTTACTTTTCTAGCAGTCTCTTCCTGAAACCCTACATGCTCCCCCTCAAGATTAGCTGACTCCCCATCAACAGATGCTTTCTCTCACTCAAAATCATTCTATAGAATCAGGGAACAGCTCTTCTAGTGTAAACTCCTGTTGATTATGGACTGGATAATCTCTTATCTCAGGTGCATTATCAGCAACTGATGTGTCTTCCAGGATAACATCTTGTGGTTGACTATGTATCTGAGTTTGCTGATCAATATCAAGTAATGATTCAGTCAATACTTCATCCTCAATATTGAAAATAGATTGATTAACTTCATTGATTACCTCAAGAATTGTTTGGGTTGCCCTTTCACTGCCTAAGTGAGTGGGCTCATCCACAAGTTGAGGCTCCCCCTGGAGTGGATCCAGGTGAATAGGGCTAGCAGATGGTAGCTCCCCCTGCCTTTGTGCATCTTCAGGTCTTACTGGTGACTGTCGAGCATTTCCAGCCTCTCATCATCAGAACTAAAAACTACCTGCTCTTCTGAGCTACTTGAGGATTCAGGAACCACAATGGCTTTCTTCTTCTGATGATGATGAGAAACTTCCTTTTCAGGAGAAGGCATTTCCTTTGTCAACACCCTATCCCACCTTGAGATAATCATAACATCCATTCTCCTCATATGGTTTATCTTAGAACCTGCAGCTTGGTGCATGACTTCTGGGATACTTCCAGCTAAGTATAAACTCATAATCCTACCCAGATTGGGCTTCTTCAGACTTTCCTTTATATTGTCAAACATCACTGCTGACCATTCAGTTTTAAGTTGGAAAATTATCCTTGTCATTAAACTGAACATATGAGCTGATATCCTATCATGCCCACCTGGCTTGCTCAGAATTACCTTGCCTACTACTTCAGATAAAAACTTTCCTTGTATGTTCATCCCTTTCCTGTTAAAAACTGATCCAATCTTCATGCTTGAATCTAATCCACACCATTGCAGTGCCTCCCTTGTCTTTGATGCAGGTGCATCTTCCTCTTCATTAGTTCTAGGGAGATGTAGAACTTTTCTTAGATTTTTCTGGGTGACCTTCACCTTAACTCCATGGACTTTAGATTTAAGCTTGAGACCAGTTTCATCAAGGGTAGCTGCACTAAAGAATTCAAGGACCTCCTTCTTCCAAATCTTGATTGGTTCTGAAACAAGATACTCTAACCCAGTCTCTGCAACTAGGGTTACAACACCTTGGATTTGAAAAAGCCTCACCCTACTCAATGATATACATCAAAATGTATTTGATGTGTTTTGAGTTTAGTTGTGCAGGTTAAGTATTTGCAGGGAAAAGCTAAAAAGATTCTAAGTCCATGTGTCGACACCTAGGAGCAAAGTGTCGACACTTAAGAAGACTTGTGTCGACACCCAGGCAAGCAGTGTCGACACTTGGAGTACTTGTGTCGACACCAGGGATGCAGAGTCGACACCAGACAGAAAGTGTCGACACATGAAGGCTCTGTCGACACTCAATGAAGAAAAGTCCAGTGAAGTTGTGTCGACACTTAGAAGCAGTGTCGACACCCAGAGGAACTGTGTCTACATCAAAAAGTGTCGACACTTGGAGGCTGTGTCGACACTCAGCAAAAGTCAGCAGAGTCTAAGTATAAGTGTCGACATAATAAAGAATGTGTCGACACTCAGCAGAAGACTCATCACTTGAAGAAAGTGTCGACACAAGAAGAATGTGTCGACACTCAGCAGAAGACTCAATACATAAAGAAAGTGTCGACACAAGGAGCTGTGTCGACACTCAGCAAAGTTCAACAAAAATTCTAAGTACAAGTGTCGACACAAAGGAGATGTGTCGACACTCAGCCCAAGTCTCAACAGAAGAAGAATGTATCGACACAAGGAGCAGTGTCGACACACAGCAAGTATCAACACAGAAAGCATGTATCGACACCAAGAAGATATGTCGACACTGAACAAGTTCAACACATGAAGATGTGTCGACACAAAGGAGTTGTGTCGACACTTACAAGAATTCAACTAAGTACTGAAGAACAAGAAGTTGTGTCGACACAGAATATCAGTGTCGACACATGATGAAGAAGCTGTGTCAAGAAGTGAATTCTACAACACAAGGAGTTGTGTCGACACCTTGAAGGCTAGTGTCGACACTTAGTCAACTTGTGTCGACACGTAGTCTATAAGTGTCGACACTTAAAGACAGATTGTCTCGACACTTTCAGACAGTTACAATTATTTCAATAACTGACTGGATGACTTGACAGCTGCCATTCCAGCCGGTCTACTGCACCCGTTAGGGTTGTCAAAAAGCTGTTAGGAACCGGATCAGCCGGTCACCATGAAGAAGGCCTATAAATAGGCTTATACTGTCAACAGAAAGAGATGATTAAATAGATGATCAAGTGATTGAAAAAGAAAAGAAGATATAGCTATTCATTGAAGAATCAAGTGAAGATCTAAGTAGTTGGAGAGAGAGAGCTCCATCCAAGAAGACAGCCGTTGGAACCAGGCTGTGAAGAAGGGTTCAGACCGAGTTCTGAATCTTAAGTTGCAGTGATTGAAGATCAGCTGCAGAGAATCAATCCTATTGTGTTCTACATTCAAGAAGCTTTGAAGAAAAGCCAAGTGAGATTGTTCTCAGCAGAGTTCTTTCAAGAACTCATCAAGAACCTATCAACTCATCTCTCTATTCAGAGTTGTAGGTATATACACTTTATATTTTAAATTTCTTGTAGGATCCTTAGGGATCTGAGTTGTAAGCCTGTAATTATAAAGGCTGAGTGGTAGGGCCTGTGTGCCTGAGTGTAGGAGATTCTTATCTCTGAGTGTAGGCCTGTTGTGGCTGAGTGTAGGCCTGTTGTGGCTGAGTGTAGGCTTTGTGAAGAAGCTGAGTGTAGGTCTTTGGAGAAGACTGAGTTGTAGCGCCTTGGGCCTGAGCTGTAGGAACCTGTTTTGGTGTTCTGAGTGTAAGATCTAAGGATCTGAGATAGTGGAGGAGTTTGGCCGAATCTAGTACACTACTAGATAGGCGAAGGGGGAAAGTGGATGTACCCAAACCTTGGGGAACCACTATAAACCTGTGTGTTCACTGTGTGCATGTGATATTCTATGATTGTTGTTTGATTGCTTGGAAAAAGTAGTTATAACTTTGTGAAATAATCTGAATTCTGCCTAAAAAGTCAAAAAGATTTAAGTCACCTATTCACCCCCCCCCTCTAGGTGATTAGGTACAATATCTTTCAGGGACATTCACACATTTTATATTATTTGTGGAACCGGTACACTTGTCGTTCAATGCACAAAGTTTTGGCGTCGTTGCCGGAGAGTGCAGCCATTGTGTGTATTTTTCTTTTGAAAACGTTTGCAAGTACTTTTGGTATTTTTAAAAAAAACATTTTGTGTTGTATGACAGATCCTAACCCCGGTGAAAGGATTGAAGATCTTGTAGTTGTGCAAGAAACTGCACGTGCGAGGCGAGCTCGTCTGCGTGCTGCTGCTGCTGAAGAAAGAATGGAGAATAATGGCCTAGGAGGAAATGGCCAAGGAGAACGGGTTGTTGTTGGCCAAGAGGTGGTCCAGCCACGCGTTAGGACAATGTGGGATTTCACAACCCGGTTGCAGGAAGTGCTTACCTTGGCTTCGGGATGGCCATTGTAAATAACCACTTTGAGATAAAACCCGCCATCCTAAATATGATCAGGAATAATACGCAGTTCTCGGGATTACTGAGTGAGGACCCGCAGCTCCATCTAGCGGAGTTCTCGAAGATTTGTGACACATTCCGCTATGCTGGAATTTCTGACGACATTATGAAGCTGAGGTTGTTCCCATTCTCGCTGAGGGACAAGGCAAAGACCTGGCTACATAACATTATTCCAGAGACCACTACTACTTTGGAGGCATTGTCCTCTATGTTCTTGCAAAGTTCCAACTGGTGGATAAGATAGTGAATGCTCAGAGTGATATTGCAACCTTCCGGCAACTAGATCTTGAGACGCTATCTGAGGCATGAGAGAGATTCTCAGAACTACAGCGTCGATGCCCAGAGCATGGTTGCGAGCCGTGGAATCTAGTTGAAATATTTTATTTTGGTATTGAGCCTAATTTTATGGCAATGATCGACATAGGTGTTGGTGGCACGATAATGAACTTATCTCCAGAAGTGGCATTGAGGCTACTTCAAGATACTGCCTCCCATAGAACTTACTGGACCATCTAGAGAAATGCCCCTAGAAGGGCGAGGACTTTGTTTGAAGTTAACGCTGTGGTGCAGCAATCGAGGAGAGCCATCACACTTTAGATGGAAGGAATATGTTTACCAGATCGGCCCCTCCTCCAGCTCGGTATATGGACATATCTGGTCAGAGTTGTGGTAACCCTGGACATCATGCATACGAGTGCACCGCTGGAGAAAGCATTGCTAAGCCATCAAGTATAATGTCTAATGAAAATGTGAATTTTATAAATAGTCAAAATCACAATGTTCCTTTTAATAATGTTTATAACCCCAATGTGAGAAATCATCCCAATTTATCATGGAATCAGAATGCTCCCGTCAAAGATGGCAGGGAGGCCAGCACCACTTTGATGCCCAACCATATAGTAGCCAGCCACGACCGCCACATATGGGTTATAATCCTAACGCGCAAGGAACTCGTAAAAGTTATTTGGAAGAAATGACGGAGAAGTTTGTGGAGATGGCCCAATCAAATATGTCCACTCAAACCGCATCTATGAGGAACTTGGAGACACAGCTTGGTAAACTGGCCCTTGCGTTCATTGAGCGTACTCGCGGAACCCTCCCTAGTGATATGGAGAAAAATCCCCGTGAGCAGGGGGAGAGTGCTAGGGATGCGGAGGAGAGCAATAATAATGGATTGGCCATCAAATGTGAGATCAATGCATTTGAAACAATTGCTCTATGCGATTCTGGAATCCTGCGACATTCTTGCTTTGCAAGATGTTGAAAAATTAAATTTAAGTTTCGAATCTGATGTCCAAAAATCTCTAGTGCTAGCGGATGGATCGGTAGTAAAGACTGATTGTGAGATCAAAGATGTGGACGTAATTTTGAATGGGGCTACTGTGGTCACTAACTTTCAGGTGTTAGGACCTATGGGTAACACATCTTAGGACTCCTAATTCCCGAAAGCCAGTGCAGCTACCTTGCAATTCAATGTGAGTGGTGTCACTTTGGCTCCTAAGGTCAATCTGACTCTACCATGTTCACCTCCCCATATTAGTTCAAATGAACATGGAGAATTTTTGCAATTAAATGATTTGTAATCTAACGATGTGTCTTGTGCTACTAAGATAGGTCTTCCACTTTAGGAACCCGAGCGGGTTAATAAAGTGATCGAATCGCTGATGGTAGTTGAAGGAGAGATTAAGACGGAGTCACCTGATGTGGAGCAAGATTCCGTTGAGAAGAAATGTGAGATGAGTGCGCCTGTAGAAAGCGTGCAGAAAATGGATTTGAAAACTTCTATTTATTCTAAAAAAAGTTTGTAAGACTATTAAGCAGGAAACTTGGGCTGATCTTTTACCCGCTGCGGGTGAGGAAAGGATGACCCCAGTTGAGAAAGATAAACTTGCTGCTGAAATGGTGGGTGTGATCATACCACCATAGCGATCACCTTCTGTGGATTTGAAATGAAAGGAGCTGTTCCTGCGCAAGGCGCTGAATTCTGCCCGCCAGCGCAAGACGGAGGAGGTTAGGGGCATGGTAGACTCTACCCTGGGCCCTAAAGCCTTCGCCTCGCCCTCATATCGTGTATTTGGGGGGATCTATCACAAATCAACGTTCAGCTGAGGAGTGAAAGATCTCTGGGGCGTGTTTTCAGTTTCTGCTTTTGACTGTATGCGGCTGTAGACTTTTTCATTACGTGTTGAACTTATGATTTGAACATTATATAAAACTGCTAATGCAGGTATTTGGTCCACCTTAAGTACGGTAAAGAAAAGTGCTTATGGGAGACAACCCAATTTTGCAGCTTTTAATTTGCTCAATTTTGTTGCTGTTATTATATGCTTATAGTATGCGTGGTTGGAGATATTCTCTTATACAGGTGGTGTTCGTTTGGGCTGTGGGCTGTCTGCTAAAATTAACGCCAATCTTGTAGTACGCTCATTTGCTGAGCATGGGGTAACCTCTTCCCTCAACTTTTATTTTTCTATTTTTATTGCAAATCATGGATAGATTGTTTAGTATAAGTCTGGTGGGGGAAAGTTTTGTGAGTTACCTTTGCACATGCACTTGCATACCACAATAGTATTTTCATTTTCAGTTTTTATTTTATCATGACAGCATTGTGCACCTACACCGTATGAGCGCGCACTTAAGCATGCGCTCGGCCCAAGATTAATTTATTTCTTTTATGTTAACTTTAAGATAGTGGTGCTGGCTCAGGATTTTTGGATAGGGTAGTGTGAAACTCGTGCAGTGCTCCTAATCGAGAACTCATGGTGTGTAGAAATAGAATTGATTTAATTTTTCTGTATGCTCGTAGATTTATGCTTTTCTACATTTGTAAATAATGTTTGTACTACTCAAAACTATGGAATCTGGAGCAATCGAACGGTAGTGTAGGAATGTGTGTAGCTGCCACTAGCCTCGTATTGCTCGAGTTGGGATGAAGGATCAACTTTCTCGGTGGCTAGGAACTTGCCTCAAGCTACTCTCGAAGAATTGGCACATGGTTAGTCTAGCGTGAGTGTGATGTAGGTCATCATTTTGGCCAGTTTGAGCTTTGTACTGCTCCTAACAACTTATCCTCGCTATCCCGTTGTGCCTATCCTTTTGTTAATTTAGCTCAACTAATACTTCACCAAAGCCCTAAAGCCTATCCTAATCGCACACCCAAGTTGAGCTTTAGTGTTTTTCATCTTCATTTTGTGGTGTGGATATGGAGATATTCGTTGTGAATATGTGGATGAACTTCCAAGTTTGTATTTGCTGAAAATGATAAATGTAAAAAGAAAAAGTTAAAAAAAAGAAAAATGAAAAGGAAATATGCAATAAAAAACTCTACTTGAGATTTTGTGGTGGTAGGCGGTGCACGCCCATGTTTTCAAGTATAAGTCTGTTAACTTGGTGCTCCTGTTGTATTGTTGGCAATGTTGAATTTTGTGAAGTGGAAGTGGTTGACGGGACAGGCCGGGCGGCTGGGCGGACAGCTTTGGCGGACTAGGCGGACTGGGCGAACTGTGATGTGCGGCCTGGTGGAAAGTCTGGTGGAAAGTCGGCTGTCTTCTGAGCGGGTTGTTTCTGAAGTCCGCGGACTATGCGGCCTGGTTTCTGCGGATAGGGTGATTGCTGATGGCTTTGCAAGGAGCGGCATGAGCGGATGGAGGCTTGCGGACTGGTGCATTGCTCAGTGGCCGCGGGGCAAGCTTGTGCTGACAGGCGGGTTGGCTCATGTTCGCGGGAAGCTTGCGGACTGGCGTGTCCGTGGTTTGGGTGTTGCGTACTGAGCTTAGAGCTTGGCTGAGGC